>OU426934.1:3005000-3515730 GCA_911387795.2 Apamea monoglypha
CAAATTCAAGGTGACTTCAGCAGCCTTTGCTCCCAACCCTCTCTTTCAACAAGCTTCAGTCTGATTCCGCCAATTGGGCGCGTTATTAAGGATTTGGGCTCGAACGTCAGTTGTTTCGTCATGCCCGGAGCCAGCTTTACGCGGTATTTCTTCAGTAATGTTATCAAACCGGCTGCCATTTGCATTCTTGCGAATCTCATGCCTGAAAAAGATTATGATTGTAAATCATTTGAATCGATAACGATATCATGCTTGACTTTGGACGTGCGATATTAAACAGTGGAGTAATCACCTCACAACGTTTGTATGGAGAAAATGTCGATAAACGCAGCCTTAAGGGAGAAACGTCGGAGTAGCCTGCGAGGGCGGTGTAACTGGGACCGTGTCGTCGCTTGAGCAGTCAGGCTCAATGAGGTGGCACGCACTATGCGCGCCTTAATGGTAGGACATGCGGTCGTGAGATCGACCACACTTGGATGAGATTAACATACTGTAAAAGGTAGTTAGGCTTGCACCCCATACTTAGCTAAGTATTTACTCTGTTTTACTCTGAGTGTACGGAATAAGTTGCATCCGGTTTGACTGGAAGCTAAACCCTAACATAGTTGTGAAAAGGGTAGGTAGATTGATTGACTGTATGGTGTGAGCTATCTTTACTTATACATAATCAGAATACAAGCATTTCCCAAAATTGACCGAAAAATAATAAATGTAGCACTTACCGATACAGATTCTAGGACCATCACCAAATGGCATGTATGTGTACGGCCTAACGTTCTGCTTCTCCTCCGCCAGGAACCGTTCCGGACGGTACTGCTCCGGTTTCGGGAAGAACTCCGGGTTATGCTGCAAGTGGTACACAGGCAGGTGCACCCGGAGTCCCTTCTCTAGCTTCAGTCCTGATGGGAACTCGTAGTCTTCTATCACCTCGCGAGTTAACACTCCTAGTACTGGGTACAGACGAAGAGCTTCATCAATACACGCTTCCAAGAAAGGTGTCTCTGCGACGCACTCATACTTCAACACGTTGTTATGACGACGCAGGTAATCGTCCACCTCGTCCAACAGTCGTTCTTGAGCTTCAGGATGTTTCGCCAACTCAAACAAAGTGTAACTCAAAGTAGTTGCCGAAGTCTCGTATCCTGCTGCGAAGAACAAGAAGCACTGCGCCACCAACAGATCATCGTCCACATCTAAGTTAACTTTCTTAGCTGAATCAGCTTTCATATTCTTCAAACTGTCGCCTGTCATCGAATTGTTCGTCTTCAATTTCAGCACGAGATCAACAAAGTCGTTCCTCGACGTCGGCGTATAATTGCGCCCTTTGAAAATTCCTGTCAACAAGTTAGTGAAGAAATGATCAACTTCTGTCGGCAACGACCGGAATCCCAGTGCGTAGTAGATGGCCGGCCAGATAGCGCGTACGACATTCTTGAATGCTCTAAACCTATTAGTATCAAAGATAACATCACTAATATGTCTGAATGGATTGTTTTCTTTCTTCTCCATCGTGTTTGTGTCAACACCAAATGCGCAGGATCCAATGCAGTCCATCGTGAACCTCACCACGAGCATCCTCGCTTCGAACTCGTTGCATTTCTGCACTTCTTCGTCGAGTATCTTCTCGAACACGTGAGAACACTTCTCGATCAAATGGAACATATTCTTCATCTTGGCAGAAGAGAACAGTGGAGTCAGGTTCTGACGTAGCACCTTCCACCTATCGCCATAGGCGGAGAACAGGTTTTGTGTCAACAGCTCCCTGTGGGAGTAGTTGGAGACTTCACGGCCACTGAAGAAATAGAAATCCTTCGTCATTACGAGCTTGATGAGTTCTGGATCTTGTACGATTAGGGTGGGTTCCGTGCCGTAGTAGGCGCCAATGTACGGCACGTCCGGGAATTTCAGGCAAATTTTCTGTGTGAGCAGTCCTAAGGAAGTCCTCTGTAAAATATATTCAGAGAAATTTCCGAAAAAGGCGACCGGTGGTGAATGTGGCACTTTCTTATTTTCCCAGTATTGGAACTTTCTCTTAGAGGTGAGGTAGACCGCGTAGAAGATCAGAGGGAGCGCGGCTAGTAATAGTAATGCGATCATGTTGAAGTCTGAAAGAATGTGATTATGCTAGAAGTGTGTTTGGGCATTTATAGTTTTATAGATACCAAGCTTGTAAGTATTTGAGGTCGACAATGTATTCAGAAGTTTTAAGGAATTTCCCGTTAGTGATTGCTATCAACAACATTGTTATCAAGTGCAATCGACACCTATCAACATTTGTCTACTGTCTATTTGTCAACTTTGACTTTGACATCAAAGTCAAAGTCAACGTATTTATTAGTGCGATTTTTGGTGATTTAGCAGGTCTTACAGATATTTTATAGAAACTCAAAAATCAACACTATTAATTTAACAATATTGGAAATTAAATAAAAAAATATATACGATACAATTCAAATAAATTAAAAGTCTTTAGATAGGAATAATATTACATTATAAATCATCAATACAGAATCAGTCACAAGAGATTTTGTCAGCAAGAAATTCGTCAATGGTATAGTAGCATTTGTCTATTAAAAAATATTTAGGGTGCGTTTAAATTCAGTCAAGTTTACATTTTGTATGTCATTTGGTAGCTTATTAAAAATTTTAGGAGCCAAACAAAGTATGCTCTTGTACATAAGGACGGTTTTTGATCTTCTTAGGCATAATTCATGATTCATGATTCATGAGGGGCCCGTGGCTAAATAATAACAGCCGCACAGGTCGATCGATCAGGTTAAGCTACGCTTGCCGCGGTTGGTCTATGGATGGGTGACCATCTATACATACCGAGACCCCTCCGTGCCTTGGAAAGCACGTTAAGCCGTTGGTCCCGGCTGCCATTCGTAGATCTTTGACAGTACATACCTACACATTAAATATTATATTTTAATTTTATAAGATACATTGGAACTTCTTATAAGTACCGATTCGATTTACTAACAAACTATAAAAAAAAAGCTTGTTAGTATTTTTTTTGTAGTGAATTAATATTTTATTCTCTTAAATATGACAACAATTAGGTACCATGGCGTTTCTTGCCCGTTCTTCTGCATAGGTACCTACTACGCTTTGGAATGGGCAACTAGCTTCATATTTTCTGACTAACCGACGTCTTGACCATTCAAAAGTGCCTGTAAATGGTTTTATTGAAATAAATGCTTTGAGTTTGAGATTGCGTACCTATTTATCAACTAATACGCTGTCTAATTCTAAAATACTAAAATGGAAGCTTCCATTTTTGTATTTTAGAATTAGACAGCGTAGCGACAGCTCTTATTTTTGGGAATGTCCCGAAACGTACAGTAAGTGTGGTGACACTGTTCACACATGTAATCACACATGAGCGAAGAAAAGTGCAATGTCATAACATTGCACCTTTCTTCGCTCATGTGTGGTTATCAACAATTAGCTTATTATCGACGCCTGTACCTATACTTAGTAACAAAATGTAATCCGTGTAGGCAAGTATACAGGGTGAATTATAAAAGGGTTGTATTGAAGGGTTGCATTTATGTGGGTACTTCAGTTTAAGAACTACTCACAAAGGCTTCGGAAAATCATTAAATTAACGCAAAAAGCGCAAAATAACTATTTTATTAACACAACAAACAATAAATTAAAAGCATCTTGGCAAGTCATAAACAAAAATAAACCATTTACTGAACCTATTTCCCAAATAAAAATTCATGAAATCACTGATCCAACAAAGATTGCAAACGCTTTTAATAATTGTTTTATTGACCAGAGAAAAAATATTATGACCTCAACACCCGACATTGAAAAGTAACCCTCAGTCGATGTTATGCATCCGGTATTACCTCAAGATGTTAGTAGAGAGCGATATATTCTCTAAAAAATAAACTTAGTACTGGCTACGATGGCATTTCAACTAAGGTCGTAAAATTTGTGTCGAGTGACATTGCTTTACATATTAGTCACATACTAAATTTGTGTATCAGTTCCGGGGTCTTTCCAAACGAGTTAAAAACCGTTATTGTTACGCCACTTTTTAAGAAAAACTCTAAAGAAGACTTGGCAAATTATAGGCTTATCGCTTTAATAACATTTTTTTCAAAAGTTATGAAAATAATAATTCATGACGCGATAAATAAATTCTTATCTAAATATAGTATTTTAAGTATAGAACAAATGGGATTTAAGAAAAATAAAGGTATAAATACGATCGTTTACGATTTAATGAATATGATAGTGAGAAACGTCGATGGAAAAGTACCAGTTTGCGCAATTTTAACTGATATGACGAGGGCCTTCGACTGTGTTGACCATGAAACTCTGTTACACAAGTTACACATCATAGGTATCACAGGAAATATGCATAATCTCTTAAGATCATATCTCAGCAACCGAAAACAGTACACAGAAATTTCAAAAATATGTTTAAAAACTAAGCGTGACGATAAATACTTATCGGAACATAGACTTATTAGGTATGGCGTACCACAGGGCACTGTGTTGGGCCCTTTATTGTTCTTAATTTATATTAACGACTTGCCACGACGCATAAAACATCCTATGGTCTTATTCGCTGACGATAGTACTGCCTTGATTAAATGTACAGACCTAAAAACTTATGAACATGACGTAAATAATACTTTTCAGACATCGATTAATATAAATAAGACTAATGTTATGCATTTTTATCAACGGCTACCACCGCAAGCTTTAAATTTAACTCACAATGGGCAAAAAATAGACCAGGTGCAAGTTGCAAAATTTTTGAGTATAATGATAGATAGCCAACTAACCTGGAAGCCACACACAGAAGAAGTATGCAAAAAAATAAGTACAGCAGCGTGTGTGCTTTTTAATCTATCCCGGAAAGTGTATGCGTATACACTAGATTAGTTGCTTACCATGGTTGGGGATTCGGAATACTAATTTGGGGAAATTGTAGTCTAAGAGAAATGCTCAAAAACGCTCATAAGGGCAATGTGTAACATGAAAGTAACAGATAGTTGCGTACCTGTATTCAAGTCCCTAAATTTACTAACATTGGCATCACTATACATTTTCGGAATAGCTGTTTTTGTAAAACCAAATATGCATCTTTTTAATAAATCGTCTGACAATAGAACACGACATGCTACATGTAAGTGGTGATAACACTGAATTATTAAGCAAAAGTGTTATATGTATGTGCCCAATTATCTTTAACAAAATACCCGATGGAATAAAAAACGAGTCCATTCCACTGTTTAAAAAGAAATTGTCAGTCTTACTAATTGATAAATGTTATTACTCCATTTGTGAATTTCTAAATGATAAAACTTTTTTATGTAACATTAATACGGTACCCCTTGGTAAGGCTGGTTGTCAGACTTTCGGGCTTCTGACGACCCGTAACGACAGTCAAAGATCCAAGAATGACAGCCGGGACCAAGGGATTAACGTGCTTTCTGAGGCACGGGGGGTCTCGGTATGTGAAGATAATCACCCGACCACGGACCGACCGCGGCAAGCGTCGCTTAACCTGATAGATCTTCCAATGCGGCTATTTTTGTTTAGGTATATCATGTCTGGGTTTCTCCAATCCAAGCTACAGGGTATGTACATAAAGACAGCATAAAAAAGTAATGTTTTTGATTAGAGTCGTACTATTTCTGACTCTGCTTAATTTATGAGTTTTTTTTATCGCACAGCTAATTTATAAATGTTTCTAGATAAAAACCACACAAGTAAAATGCCATATAAAAAGGAGAAACAAACAAAAAATCTCGCAAACAGTAATAAAACTTGTTTTTCTAAGGCTTCTTGATATCTGAAACTAGGGGTTCTACCTAATGCCTAATAAGTCTATAATGTTCCCACTGCTGGTCCACAGGCCACCACTCTTTGAGAGAGAGTGGGGCCACCACCACGCGGGCCCAATGCGGGTTGGTAGAAAACTCGAAGACATGTGACATGTCTTCGAGTTTTTGGTTCTGAGACATGCCGGGATTCTCACTATGTTTTCCTTCACCGTTTTGAGAGCAGAGAGGTGATGAAATCATTTACACAAAGTAAAGCGCCTATCTGGGTTCGACGCGACGCATTGTAAATATCTTCCTATCGATCACTTTCGTACATTTTGTATGAACCATCGGCATGCTACTGGCTGGTCGCACTGGGCCGCAGTGCAGCGCGCTGGCGGATCGCTCGCCAGGCGTATTTTTGCGTTGCGATGCGGCCCGTCTGTAGGTATCTATCAATGGTTCTTAATTCCGTGTAAAAAAACTTTGATGACAATATAGCCCAGTCAAAAAAAGCCAAATAGATGGAAGTAGGTAAACAAGCCGGCTATATGAATTGCCAAGTCCACAGCAAAACATGACCCCCGAATATTACCACGACATGGTTTTAGGGGTATTGGCTATTTCAATAACACATGCATTTGACAACAGGCTTGTGACTAGATATGTCATACATAGAGACAAATGCACCGCAAAAATTGATAGGCCTGGCGAGCGATCCGCCAGTAGTGCGTTGCGCTGCGGTCCGGTGCGGCCAGCCTGTAGTGTGTCATGGTTGATATAAGATGTACTAAAGTCATGAAGGTAGAGTTTTGCAATGCGTTGCGATACGGCGGCGCGGCCCGACCGAATGTGCGCGAAAAGCTATCGGAAACTTCGCATTTGTCTCTATCAGATGATAAAAAAAGAAAAAAAAGCCAAAAAGAAGCCAAATAGATATTTGGCTTCTTTTATGACTGGGCTTTCATCAAAAGTTTTTCACTGGCACGGAATTAGGAGCAATTGATAGCTGTACACACACATACTCACTACTTTTTCCCATGGGGGTAGTCAGCAACTATATAATCCCACCTGCTGCGATCCTAATATGTTTTGTTACGTTTTTGCGATCACCACTTCTTGAGGCCAATTAGTGGTACCTACTTAATTTGTTATTTCTTATGAGGAAAAAGAACCATTACTTACTTTTTACTACTAAGTCGATTATCCGAGTGTCGGTTCACAGTGCCGAAATTTTATAAGTATTTGAGATGAAGTGACATATGAGACGTAATTAATACTATTCTGTAAAATTAACTAATTCGCACTTAGCACGGAAGACTTGACTGCCCTTCACTTTTGGCTGTTGTTTTTTGCTTTGACTTTCAAAGGTCAATCCAAAACTGTTCAAAATCAAAATCAAAAGTCATTTATTCAAACTAGGCAGAGAATCAGCACTATTTGAACGTCAAAATTACAAATGACAGTCCCCCAAAACGCCCGCCCTTCACCACTACCTACCTAGTGCTTTCGCTGGGGAGAAGAAGTGTCGCAACAAACTCCCCAGCAGCACATTATGGACTTAAACCCACATTGAACATTTTACCGAAAATTAATATCCCGAACAAGTGTCATAAAGGCCCGTTTTCACGAAGCGATCTTCAGTTGTTAATTTTGAGCTTCGCGAGCCATAAGAAAAAATTACAGACACGGAAAGGTTGAAAAGGAAACGGTATGAATCCGAAACAAACAACCAGTCAGGGCCCGGAATTAATTCCAAGTGTTGACAGAAATAACAAACGCGAAACTTTTATTTTCAATTTATTTCGTTTTATTTTTCAACGTAGAAGAATTTGCTAGTCATTTTTACTATCGTAGAAGTAGATAACAGGTGATAAGAGATACAATTGTGTAGCTTTCTACCTTAAATAATGGTAGATTAGACGCGTGTCGCGTTAGAGCGGTTTAGCACTAGGTCCGATCCAAATCCGAATTCAGGATCCGAGTTCAATTCGAATTGGGAATGTTCTAAATTCAGACGGACTGAGTTCGGATGTAGTGCGCAACCCCTCATACAGATAGCACTATGGGTACTTCGTACCGTCATTTCTCGGATTCGGATCGGATGCAGTGCAGAACCGCTCTTAGCCCCTTTGCACACGGCACAGATTCTTTACGGTACAGTGTATAGTAATCGCACCGTAGAAAACACGTGTTCTTGAACAAGCTTCATAGTGATCCATACAATGCGGCGAATACACCGTAGTTTTTCACGACAAAAAACGTGTATGTGCAAATACAAAGGCCCTTTTGGGTAATTACCTACATTTAACTTACAATTCTTTCATCTTTTTACAAAAATTATTTACATAACTAGAACTACTTATAACTAGATACAAATATAGGTAATGTGAATTGATAATAATCATGAACTCTTTAGTTATTTATTTGCAGTTCTTGCAACAACATGAGAGATCGGTGAACTTTTGCAAATGTCGATATTTTAGGAAATAAATCCTTCATTACAGAGGTCTGCTTAGAATCCAAAAAGAGAAATACCTACAAAGGGGGTGAATAGAGATGCAGGGGTGAATCTGGACGAAAATTTAAAATGGAGGTTAGCGTTGAAATAATACAGTTGCCAACAACATCGTTAATTGTAATACTGTAAACACATTAGAGTCCTTTTGGGCAACAATACATATTATTTCAAGGTTAAATTCCCTTCTAAAGTTTCGTCCCGATTCACCCCTGCATTCCTATTCACCCCGTTTGACGGTACTTGTAGATGGGATGATACAATGATGCCAGCTATGACAGCAGCTATGTGATGTTAACAGCTAAAATTTTCAACAAATTCAAGGTGACTTCAGCAACCTTTGCTCCCAACCCTCTCTTTCAACAAGCTTCAGTCTGATTCCGCCAATTGGGCTCGTTACTACGGATCTGGGCTCGAACGTCAGTTGTTTTGTCATGCCCGGAGCCAGCTCTACGCGGTATTTCTTCAGTAATGTTATCAAACCGGCTGCCATTTGCATTCTTGCGAATCTCATACCTGAAAAAGATTATGTTTGTAAATTATTTGAATTGATAACGATATCATGCTTAACTTTGGACGTGCGATATTAAACAGTGGAGTAATCACCCCACAACGTTTGTATGGAGAAAATGTCGATAAAGCGTCAAAGTAGCCCGCGAGGGCGGCGAAACTGGGACCGTCATCGCTCGAGCAGTCAGGCTCAATGAGGTGGAACGCACTATGCGTGCCTTAATGGAAATGACATGCGGTCGTGAGATCGGCCGCACTTGGTAATGGGGCCCGCTAGGCATGGCGGGCTGATACCAGTCCGGGGTGCGGCGAATATACAAGTATCTCCCGGGCCCCGGGCTCATGGTACTAGAAGGAACCGTAGGTGTTAGTCGGTAGGAGTCCGAAATAACCCTCCGTTTTTCAAAGGTGATGGGTACCAGTATTTCGTAAGGAATCCTTAAACTAACGTGTAGATAAAAGCTTTCTAATTCTGCATAATTTACATAAGCAATCTATAATTTTCCCACTGCTAGGACATAGGTCTCCTTTCGGTAAGAGGGAGTGGGCCCTAATCCACCACACGCGCCCAGTTTAGGGTTGGTAGATATCATAATTATGTCTTCGAATTTTTGGTTTTGGGACATGCCGGTTTCCTCACGATGTTTTTCTTCACCGTTTTGAGAGCAGAGGTGTTGTAATAATTTACTCAAAGTAAAGTGCCTGTCTGGGTTCGAACCTACGACCTACAACTCATAAGTCGCGGCCGTTACCACTGGGCCAGCACTGCTCTACTCTCTCTGCATAGCTTACATCATATTATTAATTTGCTTTTAGTTACTACAATCTGGCATTAACAATCAGAACCATGACGCTATGATTGCTGTAGCTGTCAGTGTCTGTCAGGTTTTTTTCATCAAAGACTTTACCTGTTTGAGAATGATGGAGGTAGCTTCCTTTATAATGACGACGTGGCAGATTATTCGAGCCATTTAGGGTTGAAACCGTCGAGCCGTGGGGTTCGAGTGCTCATGATCTTTTTAAGAAAATTTCGAAACGGCTTGTTGACACTTCCTGGCTGGCTTTTACCTTGGCCAGAGGCTAAGTACTATCATAGAACGTGGTAAGGGTTGGACCACATCTGGCAGCACGGAGTCGCCTTTTTCCGTCGCCCTTTCTCTTTCTGTCGCTTAGAACTGCCATTTGCTAGACCGAGACAGAAAGCATAAAGCAGAAAGCATCGAGGATTCCGCCGCGTGCTATCGCATTATGCTTTCTGTCTCGGTCTAGCAAATGGCAGTTCTAAGCGACAGAAAGAGAAAGGGCGACGGAAAAAGGCGATTCCGTGCTGCCAGATGTGGTCCAACCCTAATGCTGCCAGTCTCTTGGGTACATTAGCAATCGACAGCGATGCGGATGAACTTATATATAACATTTATATAGCTGGCTACAGTAAAATGATGTTAGAGAACCATAACAGCTTCTATTTTATCTTGTATTTTTTGTTTAAGTGGGTTTGGATATACTCAATTACGGTAGTACCAACTGATTACGTTTGGATGAGAATAACATACTGTGAAAGGTACTTAGGCTTGCACCCCAGGCTTAGATAAGTGCTCTCAAAATTTTGTTCGTCCTAAATGGCAAAACACATTAAACAAAAATTTACTTATAGTGAAGATCCTCTCTCTTTAGTTTGACTCTAAGTGTACAGAATAAGCTGCATCCTTGATGGCAGGGTCTATTCAGGTGTCAAAGCTGCGGAGGCATTTGCTGAGTATTTTTCCAGCGTATTTCTGCCGGACGCACCAGAATTGGACCCGAAATCAATCACGGTGAATAGTGAGGGAGGTAATTTTCCCCTACCCGTTTTAGTCCCTCCGGACGTGGTTAGGGGTATTTCCAAACTCAAACCCTGCAGTTCGGTTGGCCCTGATAACATCCCTGCATATATCATTAAAGGTCATGTTTTTAATCTAGCTCTTCAGTCGGGCGTGTATCCGGAGCTGTGGAAGACTTCACGTGTTACTCCCATCCCTAAAACTAGTGACAAGACATCTGTCGAGGAACTCAGACCCATCGCTATTTTATCAACCATTGCGAAAGTCTTTGAACATATACTTCACACTGTTATCTGTAAACAAATCAATATGTATCTTTCTGATGCTCAACATGGTTTTCGACCTGGTCGCTCCGTAAACTCAAATCTGCTGATTCATGTTGACTTCATATCCAGTAGCCTGGAATCCGGTGGGCAGGTCGACACTTTGTATTTTAATATCCGGAAGGATTTCGACAAAGTGGACAACGACGTGCTTTTGGCAAAGTTAGGGGCTACGGGCTTCTTATCCGGCCTTCTTAACTTCTTCGCCGACTACCTACGGGATCGCAAACAGTTTGTCCGGCATGACTGCTTTGAGTCGAAGTCTTATTACACTCGCTCGGGCGTGAGTCAGGGATCCGTATTGGGGCCGCCTCTGTTTCTGGTCATGATCAATGACGTAATTTGTAGGATTAGATTCGCAAAATGTCTACTATATGCCGACGATCTAAAACTAGCTGCGCAAATCAGAACAGAGGCGGATTGCGAACTCCTACAAAAAGATATCGACACCGTCTATGAGTGGAGCATTGCGAACTGGTTGTTGTTTAATATTAGTAAATGCAGCGTTATGACTTATGGTCGAGGGTTGAGACCAATAAAATACGATTATAATTTGGGGGGTATAGTGATCACTCGTGTCACCAGCGTTAAGGACTTAGGGTGACCTTCGACTGCAGTCTGACATTTAAAGACCACGTGTCTGCCCTTGCAAAGGAATCCTTCAGGCGTCTGGGATTTGTCCTGAGGAACGCTCGTGACTTTCGCAATCCCAGTATTATTAAACTTCTGTACACCTCTTTGGTTCGGAGTAAACTCGAGTCCAGCGCCTGTGTCTGGCATCCACATACTGCGTCTCAGACACTGATGCTTGAGAAAGTTCAGAAAACCTTCCTGAGATTTTTGTATCAAAGACTGTACCATTACTTTCCATTCATGTACCCAACGAATTATCTTCTAGGGGTGTTGGGCTTTAATTCGTTGGAGCTAAGAAGGGGCTTTGATCAGCTCACGATTGCCTGTAAAACCCTAAGCGGTCGTATTGACTGCCCTGAGCTCCACGGACTTTTCTGCCGCCTATTTGTGCCTGACAAATACCTTGGGGACCGTCAGACCCGCCGTCATGACCTGTTCGCACTACCGCTATCTAGATCTGTTGCTAGAGCCGAATCGCCAGTATGTCGAACCCTAAGGATGCTAAACGCCCTCCTGACTGCCGACCCTGAATGTGATGTGTTTGCTGATGAATGGAAGAAAATAATGCGTGCTTGTCTGGTGTTTTGTGAGAGACGATATGCGACGGTGTCCACCGTTACATGTTAGTTTATGATGTATTTAATTTATTTAACCATTTACTTAAACAAATATTAGTCATTTTATCCACGAATTGTATATCTTTGAATTTGAATTTAATTTTTGTATTGTATGTTATTTGAATGCTTATTTTATTCTATTTTTTATAATTCTATGTTAATTAATGTAATTGGACCTGTGCCGTTTTAATTAAATATAAATAAATAAATAAAATAAATAAATAAAAGCATTTCCCAAAGTTGACCGAAAAATTATAAATGTAGCACTTACCGATACAGATTCTAGGACCATCACCAAATGGCATGTATGTGTACGGCGTGACGTTCTGCTTATCCTCCGCCAGGAACCGTTCCGGACGGTACTGTTCAGGTTCCGGGAAGAACTCCGGGTTATGGTGCAAGTGATGCACCGGCAGATGCACCCGGAGACCCTTCTCTAGCTTCAGTCCTGATGGGAACACGTAGTCTTCTATCACCTCGCGAGTTAACACTCCTAGCACTGGGTACAGACGAAGAGCTTCATCAATACACGCTTCCAAGAAAGGTGTCTCTGCGACGCACTCATACTTCAGCACGTTGTTATGACGACGCAGGTAATCGTCCACCTCTTTCAGTAGTCGTTCTTGAGGTTCAGGATGTTTCGCCAACTCAAACAAAGTGTAACTCAAAGTAGTTGCCGAAGTCTCGAATCCTGCTGCGAAGAACAATAAACACTGCGCCACCAACAGACCATCGTCCACATCTAAGTTAACTTTCTTTCCTGAATCAGCTTTCATATTCTTCAAACTGTCGCCTGTCATCGAATGGTTGGTCTTCCATTTCAGCACGAGATCAACAAAGTCGTTCCTCGACGTCGGCGTATAATTGCGCCCTTTGAAAACTCCCGTCAACATGTTAGTGAAGAAATTATAAGCTTCTGTCGGCAACGTCCGGAATCCCAGTGCGTAGTAAATGGCCGGCCAGATAGCACGCACGACATTCTTGAATGCTCTAAACCTATGAGTATTAAAGATAATATCACCAATGTGTCTGAAGGGATTGTTTTCTTTCTTCTCCATCGTGTTTGTATCAACACCAAATGCGCAGGATCCAATGCAGTCCATCGTGTACCTCACCACGAGCATCCTCGCTTCGAACTCGTTACATTTCTGCACTTCTTCGTCGAGTATCTTCTCGAACACGTGAGAACACTTCTGGATCAAATGGAACATGTTCTTCATCTTGGCGGAGGAGAACAGTGGAGTCAGGTTCTGACGTAGCACCTTCCACCTATCGCCGTGGGCGAAGAACAGGCTTTGTGTGAACAGCTCCCTGTGGGAGTAGTTGGAGATTTCACGGCCGCTGAAGAAATAGAAATCCTTCGTCATTACGAGCTTGATGAGTTCTGGATCTTGTACAATGAGGGTGGGCTCCGTGCCGTAGTAGACGCCAATGTACGGCACGTTCGGGAATTTCAGGCATATTTTCTGTGTGAGTATTCCTAAGGAAGTCCTCTGTAAAATATATTCGGAGAAATTTCCGAAAAACGCGACCGGTGGTGAATGTGGCACTTTCTTATTTTCCCAGTATTGGAACTTTCTCTTAGAGGTGAGGTAGACCGCGTAGAAGATCAGAGGGAGCGCGGCGAGCAATAGTAATGTGATCATGTTGAAGTTTGAAAGAATGTAATTATGCTAGAAGTGTGTTTGTGCATTTATAGTTTTATAGATAACAAGCTCGGGGTATTTGAGGTCGACAATGTATTCAGAAGTATTAAGGAATTTCCTGTTAGTGATTGTTATTGTGACTGTCTGTCACTTGTTCCTATTTAATAACAAAATGTCTTATTCTAAATACTTATTTTAACATTGTCCCACGATTTGGGCCCTCTTGAAAGCGCATTCAATCTCAATTTTATGGCCTGACAGCTTGACACGTCACCCTAATAAATAATAAAATATCCTATTTCTTTAAAATAGTAAAACAATATTGAAACTCTTAGAAACCCCTTTCATTTATATTTTATGGGGAACAGACCGACACTTGTGGCGAGTCATCAGTAGAAAGCGATACTTTACGTGACTTAAGATGCAATATTTTGTACGAATTCTAAGAACGTTGAGACCCGTTCATGCAACGGACAATACGAGCCACACATCTGTTGAGCATAAAATGGGCCCGTAGGCGTGGGAAAGAGCCCTTGAAACAATTGAGAAATCGTACAAACAAAAAAGGGCTAGGGGGCTGAGCTAGGCGTGGTATTTTTGAGGAATTGTGAGGAGACGGATGTAAGAAAGCAGGACACTCGGTGTCGAACCGCGATAGGAGACGGACTTCCTAGTCCAGGCTAGTTAAGTTAGGAGATTTAGGGAATATCAGGAGGCTATGTCCGAGCAGGCTGTCGCGAAATAGCGAGTATAAGTTATTAAGTTAAATAGGGTTGGAGCCCAGATTAAGATAATCTAGTATTTAAAGTGGTGTGTGTGTATTTGTTGGTGATTGGGTGAGTCCTTTATTATAATAATTATCCTGGGCTGATAGCGTTATTAAAGTTCTTGTAATTAATCAAACAGAGAAGTGTTGCTAGAGAGTTTGTTGCGCCACTTCTTCTCTCCAGCCCAAAACACTAGGAAGTGGTGAAGGGTGGCAGCTTTGGGGCTGTCTGTAGATCTTCAAGAGAGTTGATCCACGACTCTATTAATTAATAATTCTTAATTTTGACTCTGCTCTATTATTTAGCTAATTCTAGTACTATAATTCTTGAACGCTGTGTTCTTTGCCACCGGCCAATAATAGTGCCTTAAGAGAGATTATTCAAAACTCTCTTACATGATTGTTCTCAAGTTCTGAATCTCAACTCTATTGTCTAGTAATTCTTGAATGTTGCATTCTTTATCACAGACCAAAAATTCGGCCAGACTGACATGAACACGTGTCTTGCAAAATATGCTTGTTTTGTAAAAGGTAAACTTCCAGGGGTTCGGGTGACCACATCTATCTAATATCCAGTCCAAGGACTGATAGGAACCATTTCTCCTGAAGAGCATGATGCCGACGCAATGCCACTGGAACTAGCCGCTCCATAGTTAGACAAGGACAGTCGCTTGGTTGCCACAGGAAAAGCCGCTTCGTCACGTTTATCAGTTCGAAAGAATTGCTAGGGACCATGTCTCCATAAGAGCACGATGCCGACGCAATGCCGCTGAAAAGCCACTTGCGTCACTATATGGAAGTGTTGCTCTGAGTACTCCGAGTGTAGATGTGAGGTATCGTGCGAGTAATGACTGATCAAATAAACGCTAGCGTATGGGTTACTCGCAATTTAATAATAATAATATACTTTGCATCCCTCTATTAGTACTACATATGTTTCTAAAACCACATTCAATCTATGTTCATAATTATGAATTCCTAAGTTTTATTTAACATTTCTTTCAATCCTTCCTTGGTCTATTGTTGAGACAAGGCACTGGACTTCTTCATATTTGGAATTCATTTAATCTATATCGGTGGAAGCGTGTCCAGTCTGGAGCCGGGCCCTACAGAACAGTACGGAGGCGGGGTACTGTTCTTCCCCGAAAGGGGAACCGACTCCTTTTCCTGCCATTTACACATAATTAGGAAAAACGAAAATTTTATCAGACTAGGGTAATTTAGGAACAGTCATATAATACGAATGTTGATGGGTGTCGATTGCACTTCATAACAATGTCAAAGTCAAAGTCAACGTATTTATTAGTGCTATTTTTGGTGATATAACAGGTCTTATCTGTAAGACCTGTTATATCCTGTTTTATAGAAACTCATAAATCTACACTTTTAATTTAACAATATTAGAAATTAAATAAAACATTATATGTATAAGATACAATTAAAATAAATTAAAAGTCTTCAGATAGGAATATTACATTATAAATCATAAATACAGGATCAGTCACAAGAAATTTTGTCAGCAAGAAATTCGTCAATGGTATAGAAGCATTTGTCTATTAAAAAATGATGTAGCGTGCGTTTAAATTGAGTCAAGTTTAAATCTTTTAAATTAATAGTAAATATTGTTAAGAAAACATACCTACACATTAAATATTATATTTTAATTTTATAAGATACAACGGAACAACTTCTTATAAGTACCGATTCCATTTACTAACAAACTATAAAAAAAAAACCTTGTTAGTATTTTTTTTCTTGTATTGAATTAATATTTTATTCTCTTAAATATGAAAACAATTAGGTACCGTGGAGTTTTTTGCCCGTTCTTCTCCATAGGTACTACGGATATTTTCTGACTGACCATATTCAAATATATTGTTGTAATGTATTGTTGTTCCGCATTGGGTAATATCCTGTAATGTTACATCTAAGTAGATAAATAAATAAATATTAAAATGGAAGCTCTCTTATTTTTGGGAATGTCCCGAAATTTTATATATTGAAATGGAAGCTCTCTTATTTTTGGGAACGTCCCGAAACGTACAGTAAGTGTGGTGACACTGTTCGCGCATGTAGTCACACATGAGCGAAGAAAAGTGCGATGTCATAACATTGCACCTTTCTTCGCTCATGTGTGGTTATCAACAATTAGCTTATTATCGACACCTGTACCTACTTAGTAACAAAATATAATCCTTGATGATACAATGACTTATAAAAGGTTGTATTGAAAGATATACATTTATGTGGGTACTTCAGTTTGTTTCGTCATTTCTTCTCAGGGGTAGTCAGATAGGAAATGTCGACTCCATCTAGCTTATTTCCTTTATAATCATCAGTTTCATCTGCCTACCCTTTTCCCAACTATATGTTTATAGATAGTTTGTTAAGTATGTATAACATCGTCTTGGACTACTGATGTACTGTAAGATGTTGTACTTATTGGGCTGAATAAATAAATAAATAAATAAAAATAAATGTTAGGATCGGTTTCCAGTCTAACCGGATGCAGCTGAATACCAGCATTTTACATGGAGCGACTGCCTATCTGACCTCCACAACCCAGTTACTGGGTCATACGATACCCGTTGGTAAGACTGGTTGTCAGATTTTCGTGCTACTGACGACCCGATATCGAATAATATGACGTGTAAAAGTGATTTCGATATCCTATTTACAGAATAAACAATTTCATTTCATTTCACACGATATTCACTTCTCGTTCCAAATATTTATGTGAAAATCAGGATAATCATTCATCATCATCATCATTTCAGCCGATAGACGTCCACTGCTGGACATAGGCCTCCCCCAAGTGTCGCCACATTGACCGGTCCCGTGCGACTCGCATCCAGCGGATTCCCGCAACCTTCACCAGGTCATCGGTCCACCTAGTGGGAGGCCTTCCAACGCAACGTCTTCCGGTTCGCGGTCGCCACTCCAGAACTTTTCGGCCCCATCGGCCATCCGTTCTGCGAGCAATGTGCCCTGCCCACTGCCACTTAAGTTTGGCAATTCTTCGGGCTACGTCGGTAACCTTGGTTCTCTTGCCATCCGCAAGAGAGGCCCATTGTGAGCGACCACGTTTCAGTCCCGTATGTGATCACTGGCAACACACACTGGTCATAGACTTTCGTCTTGAGACACTGTGGTAAGTTGGACGAGAAGATACCGCGCAGCCTCCCGAACGCCGCCCAGCCGAGTTGGATTCGACGATTGACCTCTTCCTCGAAGTTAGACCTACCTAACTGGACCGTTTGTCCCAGGTACACATAATCGTCTACAACTTCGAGTGTTGAGTCTCCGATCTTGATAGGAGTGGGTGTGACATGGGCATTCAGCATGATCTTGGTTTTGTCCATGTTCATTTTAAGACCCACTCTTCCGGAAGCTCTGCTGAGGTCATCGAGCATTATACTGAGGTCCTCCATGGTCTCAGCCATGACCACTATATCGTCGGCAAACCAAAGGTGAGTGATGTACTCGCCATTGACGTTGATGCCTAGCCCTCTCCAGTCCAGAACCTTGAAGACATCCTCTAGTGCAGCGGTGAACAGTTTCGGAGATATGACGTCTCCCTGTCTCACCCCTCGCTGCAGAAGGATAGGTTCGGAAGCTTGGTCCTGAAGTCGGACTGACATGGTGGCGTTTTTGTACAAACACTTCAACACCTCGATGTACCGATAGTCGATTTGGCACCGTTGGAGAGACTGCAGTACAGCCCAGGTCTCGATCGAATCGAAGGCTTTCTCGTAGTCCACAAACGCTAAACAGAGTGGCAGGTTATACTCTTCGGTCTTCTGTATAACTTGCCGCAGCGTATGTATGTGGTCCACGGTGCTAAAGCCTTTTCGGAAACCGGCTTGTTCGGGAGGCTGAAAATCGTCAAACCTGCGCGCGAGACGATTCGTGATGACTCTTGAAAACAACTTGTAGACATGGCTTAGAAGTGAGATGGGCCTATAATTCTTCAACCGGGCATTGTCGCCCTTCTTGAAGAAGAGTACCACCACACCCCTGCACCATGCCTGTGGCGTTTTGCCCTCGAGCATGACGGAATTAAACAGCTTCTGAAGGGCCTCAAGTACCGGTTTTCCACCCGCCTTCAGGAGTTCGGCCGTAATTCCGTCATCACCTGGTGCTTTGTTGTTCTTGAGCTGTTTCAGAGCCATCCTAATCTCGTACAGGCTGAAGTCCGGGATGTCTTCGGTATAGTGTCGGGTCAGTCTAGCTCTTGGGTCGTTTGCTAGATCTACAACGGGTTTACTGGTTGACGTGTACAACTGTCCATAGAAGCTCTCGATCTCCCTCAGAAGCTCCGGTTTGGCGGATAAGATCCTACCATCGTCGGTCTTCAGTTTCGTGAGCTGGCTCTGCCCAATAGTCAGATCTCTTGCAAATACCTTGGAGCCTTTGTTCCGCTCGATCGCGTCTTTGATACGCTCGGTATTAAAGCGGCGGAGGTCGCTCTTCAAGGATTTAGAGATCCGTCTATTGAGCTGCCGGTATTTCCACGCCTCGTCTGGAGACTGCAGGATCATTTCACGCCGCTCCTTCATGAGCTTGAGAGTGTGATCGGAGAACCTCTTGTTCTGATCTGTACGACGTGTCTTAAAGAACTTAGACCCGGTCGTATGGACAGCTTCCACGAACCCATCGTTGTATTCGTCCACTGAGCTTCCTAGGCACTCGAAACGGTTCTGGAGTTCAAGCTGAAAGCTCTCGGGGTTATGGATCCGGATCTGTGCTGGACGGAGCGTAGACTTCATCAGTCGAGACCTTTCAAGCTTGATATTGATGTTCAATGTGCCTCTTACCATGCGGTGATCGCTCCCGGTTTTCAGCGTATTGATCACTGAGACATCATTGAACATTTGCTTCTTGGTTGACATGATGAAGTCAATCTCATTTTTAGTTGCACCATCGGGGCTCTGCCAGGTCCACTTCCTGTGCTCACGCTTTCTGAAGAAGGAGTTCATCATATAGAGGCCCTCCTTCTCCATAAAACTAGCCAGTTGGTGGCCCCGGTGATTTCGACGTCCAACTCCAAATTGCCCCACCTGCAGCTCATCCCCGTCTCGCTTGCCCAGTTTCGCGTTGAAGTCCCCCATGACCACGGTAAAGTGAGTTTTGAAACCATGCATGGCTTTAGAAATGTCCTCATACATGGTCTCCACTTCGTCGTCGGGGTGTGCCGAGGTCGGGGCGTAGACCTGTATGACCTTCAGCAAATATCTTGAGGATATTCTGAATATAAGGTACGCTACCCTGGTCGACACACTCTCGATCTTCACCAAGTTGTTCACAAGGGACTTGTGGACGATAAACCCAACACCACCCTGGGACTGCCGGTCACCCTCTCGGAAATAGAGCAGGCTGCCGGATTTCAGGATTACCGTGTCCTCCCCCTCTCTTCGGACTTCAGATAATCCTACAATACTCCATCGCAGCCTGCTCAACTCCTCTTCGAGTTCCGTTATCTTCTCGTCGGTCCGGAGCGTACGCGTGTTATATGTTGCCAGGTCCAGTCGTCGTTGGTATTGGCAGCCGGATCCCATCCGGAGATTCCTCGCACCCCTTGCCACGCCGTAACCTCGACCGCTGCCGTAGTCGAGGGTAGACGGGCTGCCGGGCACTAGGGGCCATTTTTGTAGTGCGCTATCCATTGGGGGGGGGTTGCCATAATCGCCACGCTTGGCAGGCGGGTTGGCGATCGCAGTAGTTCTTACAAAAAGACAGAGAGCGCTGCTGCCCATTCTCTGGTAAGTCCCTTAGTCGCCTCTTACGACACCCACGGGAAGATATGGGATGGTGCTATTCTTTGTGTCCGACACCAAACGGACGGACACAAACAAACGGACAAAAATAAACCTATAAAATACATCAGTTGTAACTATTGTCCGCGACTTCGTCTGCGAATTATTTTTGTTTTATTCATTTTTATTACAAATATCCAAGATTAGAGAGAAGATAGTAGCGATGCGATGCGACGCGGTGGGTCGAGCGCCGAAATTTCAGATGGACGAAGTTGCGGGCAGAAGCTAGTGTTATACCGGTATTAGGTACCAATCGGTCAATAAGTGTACTCCTAATAACTTTACCCTTAGGTACCTTTTATTTGTTTACTTGTGTTTTATTACAATAGTGTATTAAATAGATTATGGTCTTGTTGGACGAATTTGCTTAAAAATACATGTACACATAAAGATAAATTGTGTTATCAAATGATATCGTAAAAAAACGTGTCGTTATCTAATACATGTCATAAACTTAATAACTAAACAGTGTTATGGCAATAAATAAATTTATTATTTTTATCATGTTATAAAGGGGATGAAGGGAAGGGCAGGGGGGTACAATATGTATAAATAAATAAAAATAAATAAATGTTTATTTTCTTCCACAAAAAACACTTATTAACTAAAACTTAAAAGAGGAGAAAATAATTATTCTGATAAAGGACAATGTTCAAATATCTTGACTTAGCACACGAGGTTGTTGACATGTGGAATGTGAGCTCGACTGTCATTGAGCCGATGGTCGTATCGGCCAATGGCCTGATGCCCGAAACCGAAAGCCTCGATCAACATCTATCGAGGCTCTCGTTAGGCGCTTGGATCAAGGGCCTGATTCGGAAGACAGTACTCCTCGATACGGCTCGCATTGTGAGGAGGGTCCTGTCTCTGTAGCCCTAACCACCGGTTGCTTGAACCCTGCTCCCGACACCGGTGGATCACTATTTTTTTATATTTTTAAATGTTTTTTTTTATATACTAATATTTAAAAATGTAATAAAATAAGACAACTAAATGAATAAACGACATAATAATAATAATTTTTATTTCATTTAAGGTTCACAGAACAATTTTCCAACTAAAAATGAGCATTATAGAAAAAAGTGTATCGTCGGTGCCTGTACTAATGAATGAAAAAAATTGTATCACAGACACCAGCGCCTTCTAAGATAGGTTACATAATAAATTAAAAATTCGAACGTGCTATATAGTGAACTCGTAAAAAATTATATGGTAATAAAATAAACGGAAAAGGTAATTTAAAAATAATAAACCATTAAGACCATTAAGATTATACACTAAAATTAAGCTACTTATTTACTTAAGTTAATATTTGTGCGTGTGCGTGCACCAGAGTGCACAGGTACATACGTGATTCTGCATGTATGAGTGTATGTGTCGTGGAATGAACAATATTTGCTCGGTGCCATCGTAATCCAGCTTTTTAAACCAGTCAAGTACCGTTTTTTTACAGCGCTGTTTAGTGAGGAGGTAGATCGACAAGATTTCGTTTAATTTATTATAAAGGTAACTGCCGAGAAACATAAAATGTCGATTTACGTCATTTATTTTCAGGACTGCCCTCTGAGCACGCTCCATTTTCAGCATGGATGTTTTACTAGCTCCACCCCATATGGTAATAGGAGAGCAATGTGTGGATGGAAGCTAAGCGCGCTGTCTATTGTAACTCCTAGGTACCTAATTGTATCGCTCTTAAGCAGGGTGGGACACAAGCAAGTAGAGGAATGTATAAAAGAATAATTAGAAGAGTGGGCCGTTATATTATGACTGGGAAGGGTTGAAGTTTTAATGGGGAATTAGATATATTTCATTTTATCAACATTTAGTGTTAATTTATTGTAAGCTAACCATGCCTGGACCAAATCAAAGCCCCGCTGAGCACAACTATAAGCCTCATGCCATGTATTGCCCTGGAACAACAGCGCCGTGTCATCGGCGAACAAAATAATCCTCCCATTGTTCAGATGTTCAGGTGTTCCCATGTTCAGATCGCAGAGGTCATTTATGTATGTTAAAAATAACGTGGGAACAAGCATACTACCCTGCGGGACTCCACGCGCAATGGGGAGATCACAGCTAGTCCATTCACCCACACGGACCCTCTGGAATCGGTTTTTCAGATAGTCCGCGAACAGTTCAAGCTGAGGATTCCTAACCCCCAGGCCTTCAAGCTTTGTCAATATTAGCGGGACGGAGACCGTGACAAAAGCCTTAGCCAAGTCCATAAAGATTACGACAACCTTTTTGTTATTATCGAGGTTTCCCGCGACAAACTCTGTTAAATTGTGTATGGCATCACTGGTTGAGAGGCCAGACCGGAAACCGAACTGCCAGGGTGAGAGAAGATGGTGTTTTTCTAAGTAATTGACTAAGCGCTTGTTCATGATTGTCTCTAATAATTTTGATAAGGTTTGCAATATGGAGATTGGTCTATAGTTATTGACACAGGCTCCGTCCACCGCTCTTATAAATAGGAAGGACTTCAGCCTGTTTCCAATCGTTTGGGAATTACCCGGAATTAAAGGTAAGGTTGCAAATGAATGTAATTGGTGGAATTAAAATGCTTCTATGTACTCGTATATCTTTTTAAGAAGGTGGTTGAGATGTTATCTCGACCTACACAATCATTCTTTAGGTTAAGGATGAGGCTTTGAAATTCTGTAGGATCCGTGGGAAGTAATGCAAGAGAGTGCGGGTGAGATTTCAGCAATGGTGCAGAAGAGAGATCATCCGTGAGACAGCATTTGTCTGCAAAAATTTTACCAATGCTCGCGAAAAAAGTTCGTTGTTCATGGAAGAAAGTGGATTTTGTTTTACAATTAGTTGCGGGGCCTCATTTTTTTAATTTTTTCGTGTGAGTTATTTTTTGTATGGCATTCCATAATTTCTTGTTGCTTATGCAGCAGTTTCAATTTCAGTTTTTTCATGTTGGTTTTTTTTTTTCACATCATATATTTCTAACTCGTATTCTAACGTAACTCCCTACGTATATTTCTATACCTTTTGTATTTTTTACAATGTCTTGATTGTTATGGTTCTTTAAGTAAATTATCTCTATTCCTCATACATCGCAAGAGGCCAGCGGTGATCATGGTTTGGTCACTGTTTTGCGATTAGATGTTTTGATTGTTTGTGTGTTTTCGATAATTATTTTATTTAATATGTTAGTGAAAAGAGAGACGGCCGTCTTAATACTGTTTGCAGAATAAATATCAGAGAAATCAATGTTTACCATGTCCAAGTCAATTTTGTCATAATTTAAGCGTTTCATTTTTTTACTCGATTCAGTTGCGGATTTATTCAGTTCTAAAATGAGAATAGTTGCATCATGATCCGTTAAAGAAGTCTCAGCCACGTAGCAGAATGCCGGCAGCCGTGTTTTCAAAATGATCTGATCAAGGCACGTTTTACCTTGAGTAGGAATATTGTGGGCTGGCAACATTCCGTGTGAAACCAGAAGGTTCAGATACGATAGGGAGTTTGAATCCGAGTTATTCTCAGTAATGTCAACATTCAAATCGCCTACCAAAATAATGTTTGCAAAATTCAAATGCAAATTAAATTCGGTCGGAAAAAAAATTAAGGTCGGTAGGCCGGTAGAACCGCAATGTTATTATTTTTTTTTTTTCTGGTGGGAAATCATCAAATGAGGGGTCATGTCTTCGATTTTTTGGTTCTTAGTCAAGCGAGTTTCCTCACGTTATTTTCCTTCGCCGCTTTAAGAGTAGTGGTGCTGAAATAATTTACACAAATTAAAGCGTATTGCCTTCCGAACCTACGATCTACAACTTGTACGTCGCGGACAATACCACTGGGCAACTGCTGGCACAACCATTTTTTGGAAATTTCTCTAGAATGAACTTTTTTTTTCTGGTGGGAAATCATCAAATGACCGCTCCCGCTCTGGGTGGAGCGGAAGGGAGTGTCAGACTCTTACTGACTAAAACCCACCCATGTTCCTTCCTTCGCCCTTTATGTTCTGGGGTAGCGGTAACCCTTTCGGACAATCCCGCTGAATGTTATTATTAATTTTGATAGTTAGGCAATTACAGTCTGTTATCGAAGGTTCATCAACGGAAACACTTAAGAGTTTTCTTGTAATAACAAAACATCTTCATTTTGGGTTAAATTATTCTTAGTTTGACAATAGTTGTAACCATCAATCACTGGGATGTAGTGTGGACAAGATAACCAACATTCTGTTAGGACTATAATATCCCATTCTATATGAGATCTTGTTAACAATGTCATTAAACCGGGGGAATTACGGGTTATGCTTCTAATATTCTGGTGGAGTATTTTAAAACTACGATTAGGATTCGTAACGATACTACTGCATTGGTCTATGTCATCAGTCGACGATGTGGCAATAGCAAGGTTGTCAACGTCCGATAACATATCTATTGTACTATTGAATGTAATGATTTAAGTATCTAGTGATATATTTTAGTATGGATGCTGTTGGCGTAATTAAATATAAATCGTCGTAACTATTGTCATAGGAAACATAATATTGTTCGAAAAAGTATATTAAGTATGCTGTGAAGCTGAATGATTTATTTAAATGGAATGGCATGGTAAGAAACTAATTTTAATGAAGCTTTCGGATTAAGATGTTGAAATTACTGCACTGTGGTGACGAGCATACACATGTTTTTTTTTTTTTTTAATAAAATGCCCTGAGGCTTCACACGAAGTGATCTAGACCACACCTACTGCTTGATTTAGGATATATCAAATGGAATTTAAAAAATATATATATACATTCTAAAAATAGGCAGTGGCTGAGTAAAAACCTAATCAGCCTGTTTTTTATTGATACTTAGCTACAACATATATTTTAAAGTAGTAGAGTAAATTTGAATAAATACGCATAATTATGAACATTGTTTTTCAGTCTGTCTAATCCTAAAAAAGTAGTACAGGTCCTGGGTTCGATGTTCGGTTCCGGGAAATTGTTTATTGGGGTTTTCCATCACGAATTTCTCAGTAGCAGTCCTGTGCCCAGTTGATGGCAATAGGCTCGCCCCCTATTACATGAGACTTAAACATAACTAGATAGTTACCTATAGGTACACCTCTGCCTAACTCATCGAGGAAAATAGGCGTAATGTCATGTTGTGCTTTATTTGTTTGGCAATCCTGATTGGAAAATTGTAGTTTCTCAAAAGTTTTGTATCCGAATTCGCATATATATGATTTTTTAGTTACCATTTTTAGCTACAGTATTAAAACATGGCCCAAGGAGCAAAAACATCTTTACACTAAAATAACCAGAAAAAGCACTACCTACTTGAGATCTTATTAACTCCTCTCAAGGTTGAAATTAATTAAATTCCTCGTAAGTTTTTATTCAAAGTTTTTATTTTATGAATTCTACCACCAAGTTTAATATAAAAACGACCGCTCACACTTTTACTGGTAAACTAGAATCCCTAGAGCGTAGTTAGGAATGTTTTATTGGCCCATAAAATATGTAATATAACGTAAAACAGCGACATTTTATTTTAGTAGCTGTTGTTACATCAGGAGTCCTTTTTGTTGTCGTAGATGTACATGATAAATTTTTAACCAGTGTGTAAACTGTAATCATGAATTCAGTACATGATTCTGAAACCCATGCGTTGAAATTTTTGGACCTTTATATAAAAAAAAAAACTTTATTTCACACTGGGTCCATAATTATGTTAGTATTTTGGTGTTAGTAACAATAATGCTTATGTAAACAGGTTAGTATTGTTAGTTTTCAAACAGTAATTATTAATTAATTCAGACCAAGAAATGTCCCCATCCAGCATACATAATCAGCCTATAACGTTCTCACTGCTGGGACACAGGCCTCCTCTCTGTGAGAGGGAGTGGGCCATAATCCACCACGCGGGCCCAGTGCGGGTTGGCGGATATTTTAACTACAACCACCCAGCATAACTACGCAAAAATGTATGACAGAGCAATTTTTTTTTAATAAGCGACAAATAAATTCAAGCCAATGCGTTGAAAAAAATTCGTATTATATTGTCGGTTATTAAAAAAAAATGGCTCAGAATCATGTACTGAATTCATGGTTACAGTATGCGGAACTTGTTAAAAAGTTAACCCGTATGAACATCATACTGCGATCACCAATCCATTGAACAAAAACTGTTGTAAGTGATGATCGGTTGAAACAACGGTCTATAGTCAATCATTATTTTTAATTAAATTTAATTAAGAACAAAGCATTTTTTTATATTTCAGTTTTTTTTAATTGCTTCATTTTATAAATGTAATTTTAATCTTTTATAAATGCATGTAAATCTCTTATTAGCATGTATATTGTTTTTTTAATGTATTTATATTTTAATTAAGTATTCAGAGCATGTGTACTCGATAATGATCTGTGGTTCTGTGGTGTGGTTGTGGTGTATCGATCTGTGGTTACCTGAAATGAAGTGTACCTTACAGGATAATGTATATTATACAAGTTCTATACTGGTATAATAATAATAATTGTAATGTATCTCGTTGGTAATCCTTAAATAAATATAATCCGTAATCATATTTAGTGGTTAAACGATTTTTTCTCTTGGATCTGTCACCGTTGTCAAAATGAAATCATTGCCAGTATAGACCTACCGCTTAACTGAGACGTTGCCTGAGGTAGCTGCGCGGCAAGTCGGGGGTTGCGGATCTTACGTTCCCGCGACCCCCGGCGTAGGTGAGAGATGGAACACTGGGGTGGTTTTTAGTCAGTAAGAGTGTGACAGACCCCGTCGCCCGCCCCAGGGCGGCGGACATCCATGAGGATTTTCCACCCCGGGAACAAAAAAAAAAAAAAAAAAGGTAGCTGCGCGGCGCGGGAGGGGTAATAGTTGACGAATCACTGAGCTCTCGCATTCCGTCACCACACCTTTTCCGCACCGCGCTGCTACCTTTTTTTTCCGGGGTGGAAAATCTTCATGGATGTCCGCCCTGGGGCGGGCGGCGGGGTCTGTCAAACTCTTACTGACTAAAAACCACCCCAGTGTTCCATCTCACACCTACGCCGGGGGTCGCAAGAACGTAAGATCCTTCCGTAACCCCCGACTGGTGCCGGCCCGCCACCGTTAGCCTCCTGGGACCGCGGGACCCGTGGGACTCCCCCCGCGACGTCTAAGAGGGGCGCGCGTGGAACACTACGCGCCGCCACCTCGGGTCCTGATGTTAGGGGGGCTGGAAGAGGGCGTTATCCGCCCTCCGCCGACGCCCGGTGCGCCTGCTGCGGGCCGGGTGAGTGGACGAGATCTCCCTCTCCCTTTCCGCAGCCTCCTTCTGCGAGACGACCGTTTCGCAGAAGGAAACCACCGCGTCCCAGGACTCTTCGCTGCCGACCATCGACTCGACCACGGCCGGCAGCGACAGGTCACTGCCTACTTCTGAGATGAGGGCACGGCGCGGCTCCTCCCAGGCGGTACACTCTGCCAGCGTATGCCACGCCGTGTCCTCCCGGCAGTCGACGCAGTGGTGACACCGGGCGTCCGGCTCCCTGTTTATGCGACACAGGTACTTCCCGAAGCAACCATGCCCCAAGAGTACATGCGTCACCCGAAACGACAGGGAGCCGTGCCTCCTCCCGAGCCAGCGCTCGAGCACCGGCCGGACCGCCTCGATGGTGACGAGGCCAGCGGTAGGGCGTGTAAGCCTGTCCCGCCATTCCGCCACCAGGACCTCCCGAAGCTGAGACCGACGCAGCTGCATGTGTCGCTGCATCGGTCGCTCGCCCCGCGCCCTCGCTTCCTCGCGCCACCGATACAATGACGCGAGTACTTTCGCCTCGAGGTCCCAGGGCGGGGATCCAGCCAGTACGCAGGCCGCCTCGTAGGAGATCGTGCGATATCCTCTGATGACCGCGCTGCTACCTCAGGCGACGTCTCAGTTAAACGGTTGGCCTATAGCTCAAAGGTCTACGTTCCCTGCTACGCTTGCTACGAGGAATCGTAGCTCGTAGCTCGCAAAACACGTATTCGTTTGTCTGAACAAACGAATACGTGTTTTGCAAATTTTTACCTATTACAATTGTGCACAGAAATATAAAAAACCAATTGTCGCACTGACGGCTGTCAGGAACGCATTCTCTTGACGGCCGGTCTGTAGATGCTACTATACTGTGTCCACTAGGTTAACCGTTTTTTGACAAAACTGATACACGTACCGTATTATATTGCCTGTAAGAAGTCATAAATGAGATAATTCAATATGATTAGGCAGTTTATATATTTATTTTATTACGCATTTTAAAGTTGACTTTTACGTAATCTGGAATAGTTATGTTCTAAGGCAGCTGTCAAAAACCGGTTAACGTAGTTGACAGAGTATAGCTGTAGTTTTGCTAAGGCAAAATACTACGTTTTCGAGTCGTAATATTTATTTTCTAAGGGCGAATTTCACCAAACTTTTATACCTAGAATAAGTATTATCCAAAAAAAAATTAAATTTTTTGACAGTTTTTCCATACTGTCAGACAACTTTTATTCCACGGATGAAAGATATCAGAAGGCCAATTCTTGTAATTAAAAACGTTCAAAATCTAGTCGCAGTCTCACCTCGGCGACAAACAAATGTCAAAAACTTGTCAAAATGTAGGGAAATTAGGAGTATTTTTTGACAGATTGAGACTGAGATCAGACTGTGAACGTTCTTAAAATTACGAGAATTGCCCCTCTGACTTCGGTAAAATCAGCCCTTAAACGTCTTCGCAAAATAGGCGAGAGGGAGTTTTTTTTTTCTTAAAGAAAAATGGTCGTACCAGCTACAAATTGCTATGAATATTTTGCGTTGTTTTTGCGTTTTAAAATTTAATTAAAAAGTAACAGTCTTATTCATAAAAGAAAAGCTTATAGAAGATTTTAGACATTCATTCATTAACTAATTCTTTAATATATTTCTTTACTGTCAGTATTCTTAATTTTTATTTCTCTATTTATTTTATGTTTATTCATAAATTAAAGGCACTTTTCGTGTCTGTTTGTGTGACCGCATTTTTCTTCTAAACTACGCAATGGATATTAATGCGGGTTTTAGTATAATTTAGAGAATTTATTCCGGAGGGTTTATGTGTATAATATCTTAATATTAAACTTACATCAATCAATCTGCCTAGCCTTTTCCCAACTATGTTGGGATCGATTTCCAGTCTAACTGGATGCAAATGAATACCAGCACCCTATTTGCGTAACACACTATCGATCTCAATCTGAATAATTTTGAAGGATATTGCTAATCCATTGCTTCATATGTTCGAAAAATGTGTCTGCTCAACAACGTAAATAACGCAATGAATGTTGTTGAACTGTCACAATGAAATCCATTGCTATTGATAGTGTTACGCAATTAGCCCGCTGTATTTTAATTGATGCGACTACCTATCTGACATGTTGTGTTTGCTTAATATTATACTACAGTACAGGGTGGCAGGGACATCCATGCACAACCTATTACCATGGATTCAGTACATGATTCTGAAGACCCGTGCGCTGAAATTTTCGTCGATTGTTTAAAAAAAATTGATGCTCAGTTCATTTTGACGGCGAAGGTCACTTTTCTATGACACAGCAGGTTTTTTTTAGTAACTGACGATTTTTTTTTTCTAGGGTCTTGTGCTGAATTTATGGCATGTAAAGTTTGCTCGTCAATGTCTGACACCCTGTATAGAAGAAATCAATGTGTAAGGAAATCTCAATGATTTGAAAAGTTAGCAAAGCGATTGCGTATCACTTGTTATTGCGGAACTAAAAATTAAATGTATTCAGGATTGTGGATTCGAAGTATTTTTTGTAGGTCTAACTGTCAGCTAATTGTATTCTGCGGTGATATTTATAGTTTTCCGCATAGAAATATATTATATTCTTATGATTATCGTTATATTATTACGCACAACTGATTTATTAGCCTTATTTGTCTCTGTCAATATAGCAAAAACTTGATATTAAAAGTTAAAAAAAAAAATTTCTTTTTTTTTATTTACATAAAGTTAAGCTAACTAAACGCTTCTACAAAAAAACACAAATGTTTTTCAAATTGTTTAAAAAACTCTTACTTCTTTTTAAGAATATATGTATGATTACTGGTGATTTAAAAACGTTCAAAATCTAGACGCAATCTCATCTCAGCGACAATCAATGTTAAAAACTTGTCAAAAATGTAGGGAAATTAGTGGTATTTTGACTGATTGAGACTGAGGTCAGACTGTGAACGTTCTTAAAATTAGGAGAGCCTAAAAATCTTGAAGTTACCTTTGCGTTTAAGACCTTCTTTTCTAATTAATATGACTGGTCATCTTTTTAAAACGGAATTAGTATTATGACATGACTGGCAGAAGTATATGATAATTAAAAAATCTTGCTTGACTGCATAAAATAACACACACACGTCGCGTAATACACTTCCTTGCACAACTCGAATTTTGGAAGAAATTCCTATTCCTATTTCCTGGGTGGGTGCTGTTCACCCACCCAGGGTGAACAGCACCCAGGGTGCACCTCAGGGTGTGTTGTTTTACTTTGAAAATGTCTTTCATGCAAAGTAAAACGTGTGAACCCTAAACCAATCCAACAATGTTGGATTTCAGCATTCGACATCTGCCACTCGCGCTCCGATTTATCGTAAAATGAAATGAAATAAGCAGATGAACGTTTATGTGTAGGTAATTTTGCCGATGTCATCTGACAGTGGAATAAAACGAAAATGGACTTTGACTCGAGTGAGGCGTCTGATAATAACATAGTGCAAATAAGAATTACCGTAACCGGCTCCCGCAAACAGGCGCGACGCGACAGTGCGACGCCATTCTCGTAGAAAAAAAATCCATGAAGTTTTCATAGAAATTGTTCTATTAGAGTCGCGTCGCGCTGTAGCGTCGCGCCTGTTTGCGGGAGCCTTAACAGGCCTCTGCTTGTTGGCTTCGGCACCTCGTACGCCTTCCAAAGGTCCGATACCCCAGGGGCCCCAAGTTCCCCAAAGAGCCGTGGTTGTCCGGCTGGTCCGAGGATACCGCACGGTTTCCGCTGAGGCTGCGAGCCTCCTTGCCGGATTGCCGCCATGGGATCTGGAGGCAAAAGTACAGCGGACAAAGCTCCGGCGGGATCTCATGGCGACATGGAGAGTGCGATTGTCGCAAACCAGTGCTGGGCACGCCACAATTGCGACGATAAGTCCCCTCGTTAAGGAGTGGCTGGAGAGGCGCCACGGCGCCCTCACCTTCCGCCTGACGCAGATCCTCACTGGACACGGTTGCTTCGGGAGGTTCCTATTCAGGATAAGGCGGGAGGAAACGCCAGGGTGTCACCACTGTGTCGATCGCCCGGAGGACACGGTGGAGCATACGATGGAGATCTGCCCGGCTTGGGTGGAGCACCGCCGCGTCCTCGTGGCGGCGATCGGCGGCGGCGATGTCTCGCGTCCGGTCCTGGTCTAGACCATGGTACGGAGCGAGAGTGCATGGAAAGCCGTCACCTCCTTCTGCGAAGCAGTAATGCTCGCAAAGGAGGAGGCGGAGCGCGTGAGGGAGAGGCAATCTCTGCGCCCTCACGCCCCTAGTCGCCGCAAGAGACGCCCTGGACGTCGGGAGTCAACAACCGACCCCCGGCCACCGTAGGCGCGGGCTTACGATCGGCGAGCATTGGAGAGCTCGCCGCCCGGTAAGGACCGGCCCGAGTCAATGGCGCGTTGTGTTCCACGCGCGCCTCAAAGAGAGGTCAGCACGAACTGACGGGGTCCGCTAGGGCCGATGCCTGCCAGGGCCGCGGGTTGTTCGAAAGAGATACCGTGGTCCCTGGCATAGGCAACTGACGGAACACGGGTGGGTTTTAGTCAGTTAAAGTCTGACACACCCTCTCGCACCACTCAAAGTGGGAGAAATCAAATGATGATTTCCCACCCAATAAAAAAAGGGGCCCCAAGTTTTGTCAATTAATCAAAATAATAATAATGCAATGCATGCCGATTTCAGCTACGGTGAAGAGTCTAAATCATGTTTGACTCTTGTGATACATGAAATCCTATTACCCGTACAAGCCAGGGATACATTGATGTATGTATGTGTCGTGAAGTGAAAATATATCCTTCCTACTATAGTCCTACTATTCTACTAATATTATAAACGCGAACGTTTGTATGGATGGATGTTTGTTACTCTTTCACACAAAAACTACTGAACGGATTTGGATGAAATTTGGCACACGGTTAGTTTGTAACCAGGATTGACACAAATGATACTTTTAATCCCAACATTCCCACGGGAAATTTATGCGGGTGAATCCGCAAGGTGTTGCTAGTAAAAAAAAAATGCTACTACAGTGTCCAGGAATTTATGGAAGATAAAATGTTAAAATAGAATTCAAATACATATATATATGTATTTATTATAAATAGTCATTTCATGTATAAAGCTAGATATAAGTTTAATTATTATAATACTTTAAAGTGCAGTGAAAGTTCCTAATCTACGTGATATTAAGAAAGAAAGAAGCAAAGAAAGAAAATGCATTTATTTGCGGCAAATATGACGCTTAAAAAAATAACATAAACACACAAAAAAAAATAATAACAAGTTTGGGGTAAACGTGCGTCACATTCACGCAAAACGGCCATCGCTCAGCATAATGCTAAGATATCCTATACGAGACAGAGCCCCAGCACTGGTTTTCAGCGGCAGCCGGCGTTGACGTGATGACGTCAACCAGTGCAGCATGCAATTAGACACAAATAAATACAAACAACAATCAAAACATGAAATAAAATAGACATACAAGTAAAGTCAAGTAATGTGTTAATCCCCGGAGGGTTAGGCAGGGGTGTACCTTCATATAGTACTTATACCCACATTTCACCAGTTATGGTCAAGACCCATGTCACAGAGGGCGAGCCTACCGCCACCAAACGACGCACAAACCTAGACTCCAGGCTGCCTCTGAGAAATTTCTGATGAAAACACCTAATAACACTTTACCCGACCTAGAAATCGAACCTAGGGCCTCATAAGCTCAGCAGTAACGCTTGCGACCAGAAAGAAAGAAAAAAAAAACATTTATTTAGCACAAACTAAAATACACACAATACATCAGATAGCAACTAATAAAAAAACAAATAGAAAGTATAAAGGCCGATGTAAGAAATTAGCAGGAAAGTGTGCCTCACAGCTGCACCAAAAAGCCCCAGTTCAGCAAAAAATGCCAGACAATAGTAGGCACTATTGTCTGGTGGACGCTGGTTTTCAACTGAACCTGATGTGTGCGGTGACGGATGTAAATCAGTTTTACACTGCAACGTGACGTGTGTATGCATACTTATATAAGATAAATATGTGTCAGATAAAAATAAGATAAGATAATCATTTATTTGCTCAAACATGAGTACAATACATAGAACACAAATTGATAGCATGCAAGACATGTTAAAAGTAGGCATAACACAGATCATTACGTTTGCCTTAAAAATTGGCATGCAAATATTAATAAAATTTAAGTATAATTCCATTCAAAATAAATGTCATGTTAATATGAGAACATTAAAAATATTATAGAATAATTAAATTAGTAAACATGGTCAAAATCTCTCATCGAAAAATTCATTTAAATTATAATAGGCTTTATCTGTTAGAAAATTCCTAACTATCTTTTTGAACGCTACGCCAGTTAACTGCTTCCAGATTTTATATTTAGATTTTTTTTTTTGTAGTTTATTATATATTTTTGGAGTCATGCAAAAGACACTTTTCCGCATAAGTGCCGTTCTATATTGATGTGGGCAAATTTGACTGTTGTCACGTCTATTACGAGGAAGTCGATGTGCCATGCGAGAAAAGAGGTGAGGGTTGGATCTTAAGAATATTGCATTTTCTATTATATAAAGTGAAGTTAATGTCAAGATTTTGTATTTTTTTAAATAAGGCTTGCAACTCTGAGTGGTTTCAAGTTTGAACATCGATCTAATGCAACGTTTTGAGTTTTGAATATAAGTTCCCGGTCAGTTGAGTTGCCCCAAAAGATAATACCGTATCTTAAAATGGACTCCACCAGGCCGTAGTAAGCGGTGAACAAAGCATCTACACTAATTACTGCTATCAGTTTGTACAGAGCATATGCTGAGGTACTTATTTTCTTACTGATAATATCAATATGTGCCTTCCAATTTAATTTATTGTCAATAGTAAGTCCTAAAATTTTTGTTTTATCAACTTCGTCAATATTATTATTATTATTATAGTTTATGTCTAGATTGTTATTTAATGTCAAGGAGCGTTGACTGATGTGCATGATTTTAGTCTTATTTAAATTAATTTTTAAATTGTTTTTTTTTAACCATTCTATAATTGCAATTAGTGAGTTATTAATGTCAGATTTATATGTGTCACGATCTCTATATTCAATTGTCACTACACTGTCATCGGCAAAGAGGCTCATAGGTTGTTCTGTGCACTTCGGCGAGTCATTAATATACACATATAATGTAAACAGGCGAGGTCCCAAAACACTTCCCTGTGGGACACCATACATAACTTCACGTTCCTGCGACCGATGTGACTCTTCTCGCTTTGTAGTTATTTTTATCGAACTGACTTTGGTTATTTGCTTTCTGTGCTGAAGATATGACTCAAATAGTTTTAGTATATTACCTCTAATGCCATATGCTTCGAGTTTCTCAAGTAGAATATTGTGTTGAACATAGTGACGCCTGAGTCATATCACAGAATATACTGCACACAGATTTATTTTGATCCATATTCGTCATCACTGTGTGTAAAAAATCATAAATTGCCATGTTTATAGTTTTCTTTTTCTCTGAAACATTTTTGTTCAATGCAGAGGATCTTATTGTGTTCTAAATATGAGTTGAGTTGCTTATGAATATATTTTTTAAAGATTTTGGAAATTATAGGGACGAGCGATATCGATCTATAATTCTCCATCAACTCTTTATTGTCTTTCTTAAACAGAGTCTTTACGATAGATGATTTTAGAGCAGATGGAAATATGCCAGCACTGATACTCAAATTAATTATGTAACTTAACGGAGAACATATGACGCCAGCTACAGCTTTGAGTATTTTTGTGGAAATTCCATCGTAGCCTACACTATTTGTGTTTTTGAGTGTTGTTACGATTTTAAGTACGTCATATGGTGTACTAGGTGTCATATACATAGAGTCTCTTTTTTCAAAATATGTTGCGTTACTGTAGTTCCAGCATTTACAATGGGTTGAATTTGGTCGATAAAATAGTTGTTAAAGAGATCCGCTATGTGTTTTGGCTCTGTGATAGATTCATTATTAATTTTAATTTTATCTATAGAGGGTTTTGTTACATTTAATTTGTTTTGTTTAATTATTTTCCATGTCGTTTTGGATTTATTTGTAGAAGTTTTAATTCTATAATTATTGTGTGCGCACTGTGTCAGCTTTATAATTTTTTTATACAGCTTTGTGTTTATTTTTAAAACGCATTTTATTTATTTGATTAGGTTTTAACCTATCTTCCGGATCTTAATACCACGAGATATCCAATTTACTTTTTTTTTAATATTTACAGTTATCTCGATATAAGGGAAGCATAGATCATAAACCAATGTAAACAAATCTAAAAAAACCTTAGACGATATATTGGGGTCGTTAACATTGTATACCTCTGTGAATTTCATGCTGCTTAAATTATTTTTAAACTACAATAAGTTTTCGTCACTATAATCCCGTCTATTTATACGCCACTTGTTTATTGCGAACGTTTTGCTTACGAGGAATTTAAGAAGTTGCGCCGTGTGGTCAGACAATGCGAATTCTAATATTATAGTTTTGCAGGGCTTATTGAAATTATGAGCAAAATTGTCTATGCACGTTTGGCTCTTCAATCGTGTAGGTTCGTTCAGTGCTAATTTTAAGTTAAAATTTAATAGCAGATTTTCAAATTCAATTGTATTATAGTTTCTTTTTTATATGTCAATGTTAAAATCTCCTGCTATGACAATATTTTGAGATTTCCTCGTATAAGTTTATAACAATGTTAATAATTTATCGAAGAATTGAGATAAATTCTTGCCGTTAGGAACCCTATAGATGCATCATGCATACAAAAATGTTATGGGTAGTAAGTAGTAACTAGTAACGAATATGTACATATATAGTGTGGTTGAGTAATACTGACAAATATAATGAGACGGCCTCGTGATAGACCTCCATTAATATGCAAATAAATAAATTCTTCGAAACGACTTAGAACAACAACATAAACCGGTTTCAAACGATGCCTGACTTCCACGTTCCAAAACATTGTCACAATTGATTAATCAGTGCATTTTATAATAGATATTAGATACATAAATTAATACCTACATCCTACTTAATAATATAATATTTTAATATAATATTATAAACGCGAAAGTTTGTATGGATGGATGGATGGATGGATGGAGGTTTGTTACTCTTTCACGCCAAAAGTACTGAACTGATTTGGATGAAATTTGGCACACAAATGTTTTATAACCAGGATTAACATAATAATATAGGATACTGTTTATCCCGATATTCCCACGGGATCGAAACTTATGCGGGTGAAACCGCGGGGCGCAGCTAGTACTAAATACACAGTGACTGGTAATTTGACGTATTCCTTCCAGGACGTGACAGTGGGACCCATTTGTAATAATTAAGGACCCCTTAATGCATAGGCGAAAATTCATTGGATTCGAGAAAACTCAATTTTTATGTGTTTTTGAAAATTGCCCAGAATTCGTCACTAAATATCTAATTAATGGCCTTTATTGAGCTTCACACGAAATTCGGAAACATGGTCATATTTGCGCAAACCGAATATGAACCTATACAGACATTTTGAAGCCGCTCAAGTTTATCGAGTTGGTCTTGGTTAAGGGCAAGATAGCTGGCGTCAGCATAATCAGAAGTATTAACGAGTATATTACTCTACACACATATTCAAATGTACTGACTCATAGGAGCGTAATAAAATATTGTACACACATTTTTTTTCTAACTATGCGTGTGTTGGAATAGTTTACCATTATCTCAGTTAGCAGTACCTATTAAGTAGTCGGTATTATTATAATATTTAACACCTACAGCTATGTATTACAAATCGTGTTGTCCTTGAAGGTCATGGGCCAGACAATTATTAATACATTGTGCTAATAAATGTGTACTTAACCCATTGAAAGACTCTGAACGAGACACAATAGTAGTTTTATTGTTATTACGTCTGGGGGTATTTAGTGTCCCGCAAAGTGTTAATAATAAAAAGAGCTAAAAGTTTTTTTGTTTGTAAGTTTGTATGTAGGCGGTAAACTATGGAACTACCAGTCGAATTTGAAAAAATCGTTTTACACTTGGTAGTCTCATTTTTGAGGAAGGCTATACGCTATTTAGCTTCACGCTGTGACCCTTTTTTTCCGGATGGGAAATCATCAAATGACCCCTCCCGCTCTCTGGGTGGAGCGGAAGGGAATGTCAGACTCTTACTGACTAAAACCCACCCATGTTCCTTCCTTCGCCCTTTATGTTCCGGGGTAGCGGTAACCCTTTCGGACAATCCCGCTGTTCTATACTCCCTCAGCTAACCTATCGCGGATTACAGGCGTTATTATATGTAATATGGTTGATGAAGTGCTCCGTGCCTTGGAAAGCACGTTAAGGCGTTGGTCCCGGCTGTCATTCGTGGATCTTTGACGGTCGTTACGGGTAGTCAGAAGCCCGAAAGTCTGACAACCAGTCTTAGCAAGGGATATGGTAAGTATTACCCAGTAACTGGGTTGTGGAGGTCTGATAGGCAGATTATGCTCCCGCGGCGACGCTGTGACCCTTAGGAGCCGACCAAAATGAAAAAATAAAATAGAATACTAAGTGAAAACGATGTTATAGCGCGGACAGGTGATGCGATGTGACGGGGTGGGTCGGGGGAACAAGCACGTGGACGAAGTCGCGGGCAGAAGCTAGTAAATTATAAAGATGTTAAGTTTTCTAGTTTGGATGTCTCCTACATCCAAACTACCCTCCTCTCCTCTAAACCTCTGAAACAACTCATCAGGAGGCCAATTCTAGTCGCAATCTTATCTCAGCGACAATCAATACCAAAAACTTGTCAAAAATTGAGTGAAATTAGAGGTATTTTTGACATTATTATTCTATTTTGTTTGAATAATTAAAAAACTTAAATGTCGGTAATTCGTGTCCACTTGAAGGCAATAACTTAGTTTGCACTATCTAAGACGATAATTACACGATTTTTTTTCAAGAATTTGGATTTGGGAAATGACAATTTATTATGATTATGTAACTGTTACTGCATCTCCTATTTCGATTTGTCGCAAGTTTTCAATTTCATCCTGCCTGATTTATGATATATATCAAGGGCAATTGAAAAAAAAGAAATTTTACATTCTAAAAACATGCAGTGGCTGAGTAAAAACCTAATCAGACATTTTTGTTATTGATACTTAGCTACAACACAATTTTAAAATGTGTATTTTAATAAATACATATATCAAGATTGTTTTCGGTCTGTCTACTAAAAAAGTAGTAGTATGATTTATGACTGCGCAAATATTAATTTAAATAAATTAATGGGTTCCAAATCACGGATTCTAGTTTGAAACGGTTTATTTATAACTATATACTATATGGGACTTGTGGCTAAGTAATAACAGCCGCACGGGTCGATCGACCAGGTTAAGCTACGCTTGAGCGGGTGGTCTGTGGATGGGTGACTATCTTCACATACCAAGACCCCTCCGTGGCTTAGAAAGCACGTTAAGCCGTTGGTCCCGGCTGTTATTCGTGGATCTTTGACAGTCGTTACGGGTCGTCAGTAGACCGAAAGTCTGACAATCAGTCTCACCAAGGGGTATCTTATTACCCAGTAACTGGGTTGTGGAGTTCAGATAAGCAGTCGCTTCATGTAAAATACTGGTATTCAGCTGCATCCGGTTAAACTGGAAGCAGAACCCAACATAGTTGCGTAAAGGCGAGCCAGGTATCAGAAAGGTCGGGATCGGGAGAGGGCTGATCTTGTTCGGAGAAGGAGGCGTCGGGGAGGCAACCGCCTTGGCGCCTAATACGCCGAAATCCGCTTACCAATTAAGGTAATTGGACCTTTGGGGTCGCGGTCGCATAGAGTGGGGACTCTGTCCGCCTACCAAGCAACTCCAGGGAAGACGGTGGCACAGTGGTCACTTGCTGTCGTGCATAGCGAGACTTAGGGAGACCCTTTACAGTCTCCCCAGAGATGTGCCTTACAGGCGTTGCACAGGGGTGGTTCCGGAATTGGTATTTTAAGAGGAACCGGGACCACCCCTTTGTGCGGATGGTGATCACCGGGGTGGTTTTAGTGAGGTAAAAAGCCCACACTCCCCGACCTCACTCCCCGGAGGTCGGGTGCCTTTTGAAAGTTTCCCCCAGAAAACAAAAAAAAAAAGTATCAGAAAGGTGTAGTGATATTTTAAGGATGTGGCGGCGATCGGCGGCGGCGATCTCTCGCGTCCGGCCCTGTTCCAGGCCATGCTACGGAGCGAGATTGCATGGCAAGCCGTCACTTCCTTCTGCAAAGCAGTAATGCTCGCAAAGGAGGAGGCGGAGCACGTGAGGAAGAGGTAATCTTTGCGCCCTCACGCCCCTAGTCGCCACAGGAGACGCCCTGGACGTCGGGAGTCAGCAACCGACTCCCAGCCTCCGTAAGCGCGGGCTTGCGGGCGGTGAGTAATGGGCAGCTTGCCGCCCGGTAAGGACCAGGCCCGGGTCAACGGCACGTTGTCTTCCACGCGCGCCTCCTAGAGATGTCAGCACGAACTGACGGGGTCCGCTAGGGCCGATGCCTGCCAGGGCCGCGGGTTGTCCGAAACAGATACCGTGGCCCCTGGCATAGGCAACTGAAGGAACACGGGTGGGTTTTAGTCAGTAAAAGTCTGACACGAAGAGCGGGGAGCGTCATTTGATGATTACCCACCCAAAAAAAAGGGGCGACTAGAATCAATTTTATTTTAATTTAATTTTTGACGTTCAAAAGTGCCTTTTATGTGCCTATTTAAAATAAATGATTTGAATTTGACTTTCTTAAAAGACCATTAAAGTTGTCAAAAAATAAAAGGCCCGTTTTGACATTGACAGTTCTAGTAGTTAATAAAGATCAAATTCGCAAAACACGTATTTACAAACACGTTTGTATGAAACTGATAGGTGTCAAGAACGCATACTCAATTGTCAAAACGGGCCTTTTATTTTTAGACAACTTTAGCAAGTATTATGTCATCATTTCGATTTTCGCTTGTTGTCAACACAGAGTTGAGGAGAGGTATAGAATCAGATTATCTGAACCAACATTTTCTTCGACTAAGGGCCGATTTTTTGATCCGTAGTTAATATTAACTAATGGTTAAATTTAATGGTTAAATAATGGTAACCAAATATCATTGCTAATGGTCAAATTATTAACTATTAGTTTAAAAAAAGTAAAAATTGATCAAAAAACACATTTTGCAAAAAAATAACCATTTGTTAATATTTTTAACAACTGGTTGAGTTTAACTACGGATCAAAAAACCGACCCTAAGAGATACACATGCTTATTTAAGGTTTTATGAAAAGAAAACTTTGAATTTACAAAATATTTATTCCATAAATGCCTTATTGATGTACAACATTATATTTTAATTTAGTATCGTTAATTAATTTAGTTTCAAATACTTAAATATCAATTTTGTCAATTAACTCCTTATATTCGTCAAGGCCACATATTAACCATTTTTTTACACTAATTAATTATTTAAGCCTTAACCAGTCAATATAAAAAAATATGTTATTATGGAAATCAGCGCGAGCATAAAAAAATAAATTTCAAAACTCTTTCCTTAACCAACTCAAAGAGAAGGTTTGCAAATTGTACACGAAAGAGATCTTATTATGTTCATATTTTATAGGGAGGTATATATTAGGCCCTGGTTGGGTCCTAACTATTATGAAGAGTCAGCCATCATTGTTCCAGTGTGAGAGAGAGAGACCGACCTCTACGGGACGAATAGCACCCTCTCTTCTTAGCAAAGTTATGACCATATAACTTCATAATACCCCAGGGGCCCTGGGCCAGGGCGTTTACTTTCTGATTTATAATCTTAATATTTTTATGCCAGCTTTGTATCTCGAACGAAGTTCCTCCTCTCCCAGCCATCGCGTTTGATCATCTTCAACATGATACCCTGGTCTTTAGGTTGGGTGAGGAAGGTTCTAGAATCCAAGCTCAGGGTCTCCGGCATGCCATCAGCCAGTTCCACTCTGTACTTCTTCAAGATCGCGATGAGACCAGACATAACTTGCATCTTCGCGAAACGCATTCCTGAAAATAAAAATATATTTTGTTAGTCTTCTATGACTTATCCTCGGCATTGATGGACAAAGTTTTATGGTACACATATGTATGTATAACACATAATTATGTCACATATGTATGTTTCTCCTGACATAAAACAACATGTATTGAAATGCCCTTTGTAATTAAAATATGAACTCATATGTTCCTCCTGCCACGGAGGGGCCACGGTAACTCTTTCGAACAACCCGCGACCCTGGCGAGTTGTTCGTAAGAGTTACCATAGCCCCTTGCTCAGGCAACTGAAGGAACACGGGTGGATTTTAGACAGTAAAAGTCTGACACGTCCTCCCGCTCCGCCCAGAGCGGGAAAGGGTATTTGTCGATTTCCCACCCAAAAAAAAAAAAACTCATGATACGAGTATCTAGGGTTAGTTACACCATTTATAACTCAAAAACAGCTAGACCGATTTTTGTGATATTTGATTTTTTGGATTTTTCTCCGCCCCGAATAACAGAATAACTACCAAAACTAGGGAAAATTACACAAAAAAAAATATGAAGATAACCCATTTTCTCATAAATGTTGTATGGAAACGGCTTTTTTGATGATATCTCGAGAACGAATTGCCTGATTTCTATAATGATTCTGAGGCGGTACGAAGTTCGCCGAGTCAGCTAGTATTGATATACGAGTAGATAGAACAGTCGAACCACACACGTACAAAAATAAAATAGTTTTGTTAAAATGGTCCTTCTTATTATTCTGACTTGTGTAACACATCTAGATTTTATTCCTATTTACTTTGACATTTAATTGGCTATTTTATTATACATATTTCTATAATATAATGAGTTGTAATTTCTATGCTGCAGTATATTTTAATTTTTAAGTTCTAATTTGTAATGTTCATTGCTTTGAATGATGCAAAAAATTATAATTATTTGATTAAAATACTCCCACCTATTTATATTTGTACGCCGTTGAGGCAAAAAAATTACTGTGATTTAATTTAATATAACATCTTGCAAGCCACCTATCATCTCATGTTTTGGATAAATTACTTATTTAAATACATAATATTAAGGTACTAAAGTATATTATCATTTTGAAACATTAACAAATTAAAAATATTGTTAGCTTCCCACTATTAACAATGTTATTGACTTGCTATCAAGAAACGATATACAGGGTGGCCGGAACATTGACGTCCAAAAAAAAATTTAGGTCCCTCGTATCGTGGGGTATACGAATCACCCCCATGTATGTTCCGCGACTTTTCATAGTTTTCGAGTTACGAATTTTTTTCTGATTTTTTGAGAATGATCGACCTGACCAATCTAAAAAATGGCTTTGTCGAGATTTTTTTTTTGCAACTGAATCTTCGTGAGTAGTACTTTTATGCATAAAATAATCAGCTTCGTAACTGTGATGAAAGTTATGAAAAAGTTGGTCTAAAGTGAAAAAATTACGTTCGGTAAATTATGGCTTAGCATTTTAACTTTAAATAAAAAATTTAAACAGGAAACTTCATGGTTCCTAAGTAGGCTTCAAGAATGCGCCAGACTCTCAGCTTTCATAATCATAAAAAAATTAGCACTTTAGACCAACTTTTTCATAACTTTCATCACAGTTACGAAGCTGATTATTTTATGCATAAAAGTACTACTCACGAAGATTCAGTTGCAAAAAAAAAATCTCGACAAAGCCATTTTTTAGATTGGTCAGGTCGATCATTCTCAAAAAATCAGAAAAAAATTCGTAACTCGAAAACTATGAAAAGTCGCGGAACATACATGGGGGTGATTCGGATACCCCACGATACGAGGGACCTAAATTTTATTTTTGGACGTCAATGTTCCGGCCACCCTGTATAATGGTACACCAACTTTTTCTTGTTACCCACAGCATTGTAAGAAAAATATTTGCGCATCTACTACTTTTTACTAGTTTATTCACGAGTACCTACCGTTCTTCATAAGTTCGCGTATCAAGTGTTATGATGAACTTGTATTTCTCATGATAAGTGAATTGTATTCTTTTTGAGAAAAACATGTCTTAAACCGTAAACAAATTATATTTAACAGTAATCAGCGAAATCTGTTCAATACTGTCGGAGATAATAACGAACAGAACAAAGCAAGTAGATAAGACCATGGGGCCCTATTTAACGGGGTCCGAATAGCAACTACTCACTTACGGAATAAAATAAAAAATGGTATAGAATATGTAAAAAAACATCTTTCGAGCCCAAAGATACAGACTAACTATCTAGTTTGGGGCTCACTGACAAATAATATATTGTAACCTAGCTGTAGGGAGTATTTTAAGCTACTCATGTCGTCTCAACTTGCTATTAACCTGTGAACCTGCTTTCTGTATTACCAGGACAATAAAAAAAAATCTATATTCTATTTTTCTATCTGCCAAGTAAGTGAACGAGCATTTAAACGTGTGTGGTGAAACAGGCCTTGATCTTTTCTGGTCTGTAATGGTCCCTACGAAGAACACGTGCGCTTTAATTTTAATGATAAAAGTAGTTGACTGATAACTTTTTATAAATCAAAAAATTGAAATCGTCATAATTAGGTAGAGAATATTATTGACCAATAATGATGTAGAAATTATAATTACCTATGCATAGCCTGGGACCCGATCCGAACGGAAAGAACGTGTAAGGCTTAACATCGTCTTTATTTTCCGGCAGGAATCGTTCTGGGTTGAACTTCTGCGGTTCCGGGAAGTATTCAGGATTGTAGTGCATGTGGTAGACTGGCACATGAACTTTGACACCTATGTCTAGTTTCAGGCCAGTAGGGAGGATGTAGTTATCCATTACCTCACGAGTGAGGTTGCCCAGTACGGGATACTTGCGGAGGGTCTCGTACATACAAGCCTCCAAGTAGGGAAGCTCGTGCACACACTCGTAGTCCAGTTTGTTCCCGTGACGTCGCAGGAACTCGTCCACCTCCTCGGCCGCTCGTTGCTGCACCTCCTGGTTTTTTGCGAACTCAAACAGGGTGAAGCTCATCGTGGTCGCGGATGTCTCAAAACCCGCCCCGAAGAACATGATACACTGCGACACCAATAACTTATCGTCCACTTTCAGTTGTGCCTTTTGATCAGCGCCAGTCTTTGCGTTACTGATACTATCTCCAGTTATGTAATCCTCTTTCTTTAATGTCAGGACCAGGTCCACGAAGTCGTTCCTCGACGATGGCTTGTAGTCTCGGCTCTCGAACACTCCTTTTAACAATGTTGAGAAGAATTGGTCTATTGTTGAAGGAAAAACTCGAAGTCCCACTCGGTAGAAAATAGCAGGCCATACGGCCCTGCAAATGATTTTGAAACCACGATAGTTTGAAGTTTCGAATATTTCGTTTGCCATGAATTTGAAGGGATTGTTATCTTCTTTGCCCATGGTATTGGACTCCACTCCGAAAGCTGCAGAGCATATGCAGTCCATGGTGTACCTCGCAGTAGTCTGTCTCATTTCCATGACGTCAGACATTCCAATTTCATAGTCGAGCATATCTTCGAAGACGACGGTACACTTTTCAATCAAATGGTACATGTTCTTCATTTTTGCGGAAGAAAAGAGTGGAGTAAGGTTTTGACGGACTATCTTCCATTTGTCACCGGAGTTGAAGAACAGGTTCTGCGTGACCACTTCACTAGAGGCGTAGTTGGATGATTCCCTGCCATTGACGTAGTAGAAATCTTTGGTCAACACATGTTTGATCATCTCGGGGCTGTGCACCACGAGAACAGGCTCCGTGCCGTAGAAAGCTCCGAAGTAAGGTTGACCGATGAACTTTTGGCAGAGTTTCTGTATCATCTTGCCAGGATACTCTCGTTGCAAAATATAACTTCCGTAGTTGCCCAGAAGGGGCACTGCTTCAATGTAGGGCACATTCTTTTTTTTCCAGTAACCGAACTTCCTTGTGGTTAGTAAATAGAGTAAATAAAATATTACTGCTAATAAGGTCGCGAGAACGAGAAGGACGTTCATTTCGGCATCCGCGTTGCCGACAACTGGAGCCGGCTTTGCGAACCACGTTGATAAAACCGACGCTTGCCGAATCCACCGACAACAATAATCAAGTTAGCAACAAGAAAGTAATTACTTTCTTAGCCACCGAACATACGAGATTACCAGTTATGCAGATTGAATCCTAATTCATTATTTAGTTAAGTGTTTTTTAATTTTTCTATATTTAGATTAAGCAAATACCGAATGTTTAAAACCTTTTTGTTTGTCCTAAAACAAGAAGCATGACCGATATGGTAATAATATAGAATATTTTACGTTTAGAACACATGGGTCGAGAATCGGATCGTATTATTCGCAAAAATAACTTGTTATTGTATTAATGAGTTATGCTGAGAATGTCGAATGGTTAAAAGGCAATTAGAATTTATTATTATTATTTATTAAGGGATAATAAACAACTACAACATAGTATATGCTACATAATGTTAACAGAACTTTAAGTAGTAATGTTGCAGTCCACTGCATTATCCGCAGACAAGACATATTAAAAGATCAGTGGTTGCCACTAGACGAGCATTACCAAAATTAACAAATAATTTGAAATTAATAAATAAGTTACTATAAGGCTAGCCTTATAGTAACTTCATCTTTTTTATTATCCATTTGTTTCGAACAGAATCCATATAAGTGTAAGTAACAATTTTCTTAAGATCTATGTTAGTAGGTACAGACGCCAGCACATCAAGCTACTATATTCTGTCAAATTTCTTTAATAGATTTTCAACTTTATCGCTAAATCATTTAGGTTCAAGTTTAATGTGCTGGCGTCTGTACAATACAGGGTTATTGGTAAAACATTAACAACATCTCAGGACTATGTTACTAACATCATGAACAACGACTTTTGTTCTATGACTTTTATTAATTCATCAGATTTTAATTCATTAGACTTTTATACAAAACTAAAAATATTTCAATTTAACAAATTGAAATATCCGATTTTCTGTTCCGAACTTTACGTGAAGCAAAAGAAAACGCTAGTTAGGTAAACAAACTGTCGTGTCTAGTACAAAATTCAGCGGAGGGTAGCGGGGGTTAGATAGAACAACGAAATCTTTGGTAAATGTATTATGTTTTGTAAAAAGTCATAGAACAACAGTTGTTGCTTATGTATTAGTTATCCAGTCCTTTTTTTTTTTTTTTTCTGGGTGGGAAATCATCATATGACTTCTCCCGCTCTGGGCGGAGCAGGAGGGCGTGTCAGACTTTTACTGACTAAAACCCACCCGTGTTCCTTCAGTTGCCTATGCCAGGGACCACGGTATCTCTTTCGAACAACCCGCGGCCCTGGCAGTTTGACAGCTGCCTTAGAACATAACTTTTCCAGATTATGTAAAAGTTAACTTTAAAGTTAACTTTTTTTAGTTATCCAGTCCTGCAAGGTTGTTAGTGTTTTGCCAATAACCCTGTATAATAAATTACATAAAGAGGTAAAGAATGCGAACTCGTTTAATATTTTCAAAGCTAAATTAAAAAATCACATTCTTGATCAAACACTACTACCATAAATAGACTTGCCTTATTGTTCCGTTACTTTGTTGTGGCACCAGCCGGTCGATTCTGTAAAAATCTCACCGTGAAAACTCAAGTGAAGTGAACTTGATGTGAGTTGTCAGTAGTGTCAATCCCTAGCATTATTTGGAATGACAGCTCACTCCACGCTCACTTCACCTAAGTTTTCACGGTGAGATGGTTACAGAATCGCACTGCTGGTTCGCATTCCTTATCTACTATGAATATTTGTGACCACAGTAATCATTTCTTTTGGATTGAAAATTTTAAATATTGTATTCGTTAATGTTATTTGCATACGAAGTGAAAGTAAGATAGGCAGTCGCTTCATTTAAAATACTGGCATTCAGCTGCAACCCGTTTGACTGAAAGTCGACCCCAACATAGTTGGGATAAAGTTAGGCAGATGATGATATATACCTATTATAAATACCGATTACAAATACATTAGAAAAAAATGTATATGCACTTACAAAATATTCAATAGGCAGACTGATCGCTTACTGCGATCTCTTCCAGGTAACCTTGGGAAGGACAGTGATTTTCTGGACATACAATGGGGTTGTCTTTGGTGCAAATAAAAAGTTTCAGTAAATCGAAGATACTGTTACCTCCCTAGAGATACAATATAGAAGTGTATGCTTATTTATGGTTTTATGAAAAGTAAACTGTCTTTGAATTTACAATAGATTTATTGCATGTTCCTTATTTATTTATTTTATTATATATGTAAACACAGTAAAATAAATACAGATACAACGTTAAACCCTTATTACCTTATTGATAAATAACGTACTATATAATCATTAACTAATTTGATATACTTAAACATTTTATTAATTTTGGTTAATTAAATCCGTATATTCGTCATGGCCGCGTATATAAACCATTATTTTTACACTAATTAACTATTTTAGCCTTTACCGTTAATAAAACAAATATGTTATTATGTAATCAGCGCGTGCATAAAAAAAGAAGTTTCTCTGTCCTTAAACAACTCAAAGAGAAGGTTTGCAAATTGTGCACGCATGAGATCTTATAAGGTCCATAATTTATAGCGAGGCATATATTAGGCCCTGGTTGGGTAATTACTATTATGAAGAGTCAGCCATCATTGTTCTAGTATGAGAGAGAAAGACGGAGCTCTACGAAATGAATAGCACCATCTCTTTTTAGCAAAGTCATAATCATAATACTTCAGGGCGTTTACTTTCTGATTTAAAAGCTTAATATGCCATCTTTGCATCTCGAACGAAGGTCCTCTTCTCCCAGCCATCGCGTTTGATCATCTTCAACATGATACCCTGGCCTTTAGGCTGCAACAGTATAGTTCTTGCATCGAGCGGGACGGTCTCCGGCATGCCATCAGCCAGTTCCACTCTGTACTTCTTCAGGAACGTGATGAGACCGGACATCGATTGCATCTTTGCGAAACGCATCCCTGAAAATGAAAAACACATTTTGTTGGTTTTTATTTATTATGACTTAGCCTCAGAAAAACGCATATGTACACATATGTTCTATATCTATGTAAATAAAACAATCAGTATACAATCAAGTATTTTCTAACTGAACAGACAGCTGTGCTGCTGGGGAGTTTGTTGCGCCACTTCTTCTTCCCAGCGATAGCACTAGGAAGTGGTGAAGAGCGGGCGTTTTGGGGGTCTGTCTTTTGTAATTTTGACGTTCGAAATGTGCTGAGAATCAGCACTTTTCGATTGATTGGCTTTTGATTTGATTTGAAAGAAAGTCGGAGTGGGTTAGTTACACAATTTAAAACTTAGGAACGGCTAGACCGATTGTTAGATTTGTCTCCGCCCCGAATAACAGAATAACTATTAAAAAATGGGAAAATTCACAGAAAAAAATAATGAAGATGATCTATTTTCTCATACATTTTGTATGGAACGGCTTTTTTTTGATATCTCGAGAACGGATTGACTGATTTCGATAATGATTCTGTTTGCCGAAGTTTGCCGGGTCAGCTAGTATTGATATAGATAGAACAGTGTGGGCCTCTTACGTCCATAAGATATTTATTTTTTGTCAAACATGACTACTACAATAGATTTGCATGGTCTCAAAATAACATTCGGGAACTGCACCCTAATTGCGTAACACATTATCAACCATAGTCTGAATAATTTTGAAGGATATTGCTAATCCATTGGTTTATATGTTCAAAAAATTTGTCTGCTTAACAACGTAAATAACGCAATGAATGTTGTGGAACTGTCAAAATGAAACCCATTGCTACTGATAGTGTGTTACGCAATTATCTCGCAGGATCTACATGTTGTTTTGCCTTTTATGGCGTATAAAAATAATATTTTTTGGTCAAGTTAACCATTTCAAATAACACAGTATAAACAAAAAAAATAATAATTTAACCTGTCGCGCAGTCTGTTAAGAACCTAATTTATAAGAAACTTTAAAACGAATAAACAAGTGTTACATTTTTGAGATCGAAGAAATCTCATAATAATAGGAACTAAGTACGATCAAAAATAAATTAGTTTTGGTAGGATAAATACTCCTTTAATTATTTTGACTTGTGTGAAATGGGTCTCTCTTGTTTCATCAAAAAAAAAAAAATGACAAAATTTAATTATCCAAACAAATTTTAGCAACCTTTTTTATGCCAATGCAATATTTGGAATGATTTTAATACGCACATTTTCATTTGGCCAAAAAATGGCCCCTCGAGCTATGTTTTTTTTTTACGTATCACCTTAACCTGTGAACCTGCTTACTGTATTACCTGGACAATAAAATATTGTTTCTATATTTTTTATCTGCTAAGTAAGTGAACGGGCATTCAATCGTGGTGAAACAGGCCATGCAGTGCGATTCTGTAACCATCGAACCGTGAAAACTTAGGTGAAGTGAGCGGGAGTGAGCTGTCATTCCAACTAATGCTTGATGATTTAATGGATTGACACTACTGACAGCTCACATCAAGCTCACTTCACTTGAGTTTTCACGGTGAGATTTTTATAGAATCGACCGGTTTCTAACGCATATAATGCTCGACGAAGACAGCCCGCGCTTGATTAAGAAAGTAGTTGACTCGTTATAGTTAGGTAACAAATAAAGAGAATCATAATGACCAATATCTGATGTAGAAATGATAATTACCCATGCAGAACCTGGGACCCGCTCCAAACGGGAAGAACGTGTAAGGCTTAACGTCGTCTTTATTCTCTGACAAGAACCGTTCAGGCTTGAACTTCTCTGGTTCCGGGAAATACTCAGGATTGTTGTGCATGTAGTAGACTGGCACATGAACCTTGACACCTATGTCTAGTTTCAGGCCAGTAGGAAGGACGTAGTCGTCCATGACCTCACGAGTGAGGATGCCCAGTACTGGATACTTGCGGAGGGTCTCGTACACACAAGCCTCCAAGTAGGGAAGCTCATGCACACACTCGTAGTCAAGTTTGTTCCCGTGACGTCGCAGAAACTCGTCCACCTGCTCGGCCGCTCGTTGCTGCACCTCCTGGTTCTTTGCGAACTCAAACAGAGTGAAGCTCATGGTGTTCGCGGATGTCTCAAAACCCGCCGCGAAGAACGCGACACACTGTGCCACCAACAAATCATCGTCCACTTTCAGTTGTACCTTTTTATCAACGCCAGTCTTTGCGATACTCATACTGTCTCCAGTTATGTAATCCTCTTTCTTTAATGTCAGGATCAGGTCTACGAAGTCGTTCCTCGGCGATGGCTTGTAGTCTCGGCTCTCGAACACTTCTTTTAACAGTGTTGAGAAGAATTGGTCTATTGTTGGAGGAAAAACTTGAAGTCCCACTCGGTAGAAAATAGCAGGCCATACGGCCCTGCAAATGAATTTGAAACCACGATAGTTTGAAGTCTCGAATATTTCGTTTGCCATGAATTTGAAGGGGTTGTTGTCTTCTTTGCCCATGGTGTTGGACTCCACTCCGAAAGCTGCGGAGCATATGCAGTCCATGGTGTACCTCGCAATAGTTTGTCTCATTTCGATGGTGTCAGACATTCCAGTTTCATAGTCGAGCATATCTTCGAAAACGACGGTACACTTTTCAATCAAATGGTACATGTTCTTCATTTTTGCGGTAGAAAAGAGTGGAGTAAGGTTTTGACGGATTATCTTCCATCTGTCACCGGAGTTTAAAAACACGTTCTGTGTGATAACTTCGCATGAAGAATATTTAGATGATTCCCTGCCGTTGACGTAGTAGAAATCTTTAGTCATCACATGTTTGATCATCTCGGGGCTGTGCACCACGAGAACAGGCTCCGTGCCGTAGAAAGCTCCGAAGTAAGGTTGACCGATGAACTTTTGGCAGAGTTTCTGTATCATCTTACCAGGATACTCTCGTTGCAAAATATAACTTCCATAGTTGCCCAGAAGGGGCACTGGTTCAACGTAGGGTACATACTTTTTTTTCCAGTAACCGAATTTCCTTGTAGTTAGTAAATAGAGTAAATAAAAGATTACAGATAATAAGGTCGCGAGAACGAGAAGGACGTCCATTTCGGTATCCGCGTTGCCGACAACTGCAGCCGGCTTTGCGAACCACGTTGATAAAACCTACCCTTGCTCACTCCAGCCACTACAATAATCACCTTAGCATCCACAAAGTAATCACCTTAGCAAACCATCTTACGGGATTACCAGATATGCAGGTAAAATGCTAAGTGTGTTTGACTTTTTTACACTTGAGAGCAATAAAATGTCACATCTTGACTTTTTTCAGTTACGGCTGTTTTTCTTTTTAATATTGCATTTTTATTATTCATATAATTAGAAAGCTAACTAATTATATCAAAAAATGAAAAATGAGTAAATTGGGGGGGAATTTTGTGAATGATTGTTTTTGTAAGTAGGTACTTGAAGGTCAAAGATTTTCACTTTGGGTCATTAAAAAGCAAATTGTGTAAGTCTGCTTTCATTTTGCCAAAATATTTTTACTCAAAGTAAAAATATCAGTAATAAACTGTAGCGGTATCTACAACGCCACATGCGAACAACGCGTCATACTGACATCACGCAAATCCTGCATCTCGCAAGCAGAGTTTACCGCGCAATTAGCATATATACAAACTTCCCGACATCAGTCGTTGGGTAGTTGCCCGCCAGACACAACACCCGTCTGGTCAGAGGATCCTCCCTTTTCTATGGAGGATGAGTGAACTTTACACCCTGTTCCTCATACCTCTATACTGGTTACCCCGAGTATGAACGTCAGCGCAGCCTTCGTGCAAATACTTCGGCGTGACGTCATCATCATCATCACTCCCGCAAGCTTTAGCGGACAGTCACCCAGCCAGCCAGCATCCACGGCTTCAACGGGTATCCTGACCACCAGCATGCAGCGTCCGCGCATACCTGTTCATCACCCTCAGCCTCATCAGCAACCTCGGCACAGCACACTGCACTTTCGGCCGGTCAAACAAGCAGAGCACCCTCTCCTGGTCGACGCTAGCAGTCAGCCTCAACCCGGCGCTGTACGACATCCGACGCACTGGAGTATAACGCAGCGTCACCCCGACTCACTGGGGACATCTCCGCAGACAGTTCCGACTCACCGTGAACTATGCGGCATCCGGTTCCGACTCACTGGAACCTCAGCTGGCATGGCAAGCATCGCAAGATACAAGACTCAGCCCACTATCGACCTCCGGTCTCCGGAGGGAGTGATGTAGCGGTATCTACAACGCCACATGCGAACAACGCGTCATACTAACGTCACGAAAAGCCTGCATCTCGCAAGCAGAGTTTACCGCGCAATTAGCATACATACAAACTTCCCGACATCAGTCGTTGGGCAGTTGCCCGCCAGACACAACACCCGTCTGGTCGGAGGATCCTCCCTTTTCTATGGAGGATGAGTGAACTTTACACCCTGTTCCTCTTCCTCTATAAAACCATAGAACAAGGGGTGTGCGATTTTCTAGCTCTCAGGTGTACCTAGTCTTGCCATAAATATTGTCACGAAGAAATTTTTTTTTTTTATTGCAAATAATATTTATTACTTTTACAGTGTGTTAGTTTAATACATAAATATAAAACAATTTAAAATATAAAAAGCTTATTCGAAGTGGTCTCCATTGGCTGCAATACAGTCCTTTAAACGTTGAGGCCAGTTATCAATAGAAGCACGCACTCTTTCCATGGGAAAATTCTTCACTGCCAATCATATGGATTGTTTTAGGGACTCCAAATTATCATGGCGTTTAGAGCAAGCCGTACTCTCTAAAACTGACCACAAATCATAATCCAGTGGATTAAGATAGGGACTAGATGACGGCCAGTCTTCAGCTCTGATGAAGTCCGAAACGTTCACTTCCAACCAAGACTGCGTGGACCGAGCTTTATGACCCGGCGCCGAGTCTTGTTGGAAGGACCATACTTGGTTATTGAACATGGTGTTGATAAGGGGCTTAACTACCTTCTCAAGAATGGTATCTTGATACACTTGTGCCGATGTTTTGATACCTTTTTCACAAAAATATGGCTCAGTCACTCCTTCATAGCTAACATCTCACCAAACCATCACTGAAGTCGGTAATGCCCACGTTGCACTCTGTCGACTAATTGGGAAGCTTCCTTAGAGCTTTGAGCATAAATATGGTCATTCTGTTTGTTAAAATGTTGCTCAATTGTAAAGATTTTCTCATCCGTAAACAATTTTTTTCTGTGACCTCCCTTTGCGTACCGCTTCAGTAGTTGTTTCGATTTTACCACCCTATTCTTTTTTAAATTATCAGTTAAAAAATTACGTCCAGTGCATCTCTTATGGGCTGCAAGTCCTAAGTCATCTTTTAAAATACGCGACATGGTTCTGGGTGCTATCTTCCTCTCCCGACATAAAATTTTTTGCTTTCGGACAGGATTTCTTCGAATTCTTTCCCTTACTACTTTGACCACCTTTTTCGTACGAACACTACGTGGACGGCTTTTTCTGTCACAAACAGAGAAGGTCTCATTGTACCTATTAATAGCCCGGTACACAAACATTTGACTAATACCAAGCGTATGAAGAGTTTTAAAAATTGCATTTGGCTCCATACCAACTTTGTGTAATGCAATCACAGCGATTCGGTTGTCTTTATCACCCCACTCCATTTTAATATCTCAAAATGTATTGGCGCCAAAATTAGAAAACTCAATGAACAATCGTATAAAAATGACAGATTCCAAATTCAAATGTAATATCTTTCTTATTTTTAATTGTAACAGTATTTATGGTCAGACTGTGTATATTTAAGATTATGGAAATGCCAAATATTCATAATGCTGTTTTTGTCCGAAACAAAAAGCATGACCGATTATATGGTAATATTTTACGCTTATAACCATTACATGGGTCGAGAATCGGAACGTATTATTCGCACGCAAAGTATCGTTTGCCTGATTTTTGCGTGACTTTATGTAGAATAAAGATACATACTTAATATAATTTAAGGTAACATAAAAAAAGCCAGTCTGTAAGTACATGCACGAGGTTGAGGGTCCAAATCCTGGCAGGTAGCAATGTGACTTTCAATTCTTTTTGTGATTCTTTTTCATTCTTTTTTTTTCTTCTGATTTTATCTTGGACATTTAGGTAGTAAGTGTTTTTGTTTACATTTTAAATTTTGATTTATTATTTACTAGCTGCGCCCCGCGGTTTCAACCGCATAAGTTTCGATCCCGTGGGAATATCGGGATAAAACGTATCCTATGTTTTAATCCTGGTTATAATATGTATATAATAAAAAATAAAAATAAAATAAAATAAAATAAACTACCTGTGACCAAATTTCATCCAAATCCGTTCAGTAGTTTTTGCGTGAAGGAGTAACAAACATCCACCCATCCATCCATCCATCCATTCATACAAACTTTCGCATTTATAATAGGAAGGAAGGATAGTAGGAAGGGTGTGGATAGTGGTGTAGGATAGGATAGTAGGCAGTAGGATAGTAGGATAGGAAGTAGGAAGTAGGATTTGCTGGAGTACGTATAGTTTTTTCTGTATTTGTTGGTATATTGGCGTGGCTAGCTGACATATGGCAAATAATTTAATTTAATATTCTGTGTCTTGTAATGTTAATTACTTTGCACACCTAGTATTGTATACTATCAAGTATTTTCTAACCGAATAGACAGCTGTGCTGCTGGGGAGTTTGTTGCGCCACTTCTTCTCCCCAGCGAAAACACTAGGAAGTGGTGAAGGGCGGTGAAGGGCGTTTTGGGGGACTGTCTTTGAAACTTTAACGTTCGAAAAGTGTTGATTCTCAGCCTAGTTTGAATAAATTACTTTTGATTATTGACATCGGTGAAGGAAAAGAACCGTGAAGAAACCTGGACTTATAGGTAATGTAAGTCTGAAATAGCCGCTGAAGCGCTGCAGTGGAACAATAATGGTAGTAGGGTACTTTCGCAAAAAATATTTTCGCGTAAGACACTTGCGCGAAAAGACATTTCCGCGAACGGACCTTTGTGCGAACGGACTTTTGCATGAAGGGATACCTGCACGAAGAGACATTTCCGTGAATGGACTTTTGCACGACTGACCTTTGAGCGTAGGAGACATTTCCGTGAATGGATTGTTGTGCGACTGGACTTTTGCGCGAACGGACTTTAGCGCGAAAGACACTTGCGCGAAGGCCACTTGCGCGAATCCACTTGCGCGAATCCAATTGCGCGAAAAAGTTGCGGAAATGAGATTTCTTCATGACATCACGCTTGTATTTATTAAAAGAGTTGGACAAGACACCCCTGTCCCTATAAAAAAAAAAATAACAAATAAATTACTGGTGAATTCTTATTACAATTTTTTTGTTTTTTTCGACATGGGTGTTGGTGTCATTATATTGGTTTTCGAGGCCGCTGATAACAAACTTGGGTACGAAATGAAAATCCAAGATGGTGGATTCGAAAAATGTCAAACTTTTCGTCATGGGTATCGTTTTAATGGTTTTTGAGGGTGCTAAAGACGATAGTGAGGTCTAAATTAAAATCCAATATAGCGGCTGCGAAAATTTTCAAATAATATCCATCGTGGGTGTTGTTTTCAACGTTTTCGAGGGTGGGTGCTTAAGCCGATAGTGAGGTCAAAATTAAATCCAAAATGGCGGCTGCGAAAATTTTCGAATTTTCCGTCATAGGTGTCGTTTAAATGATTTTCGAGGGTGCTTAAGCCGATAGTGAGCAAATGGCTATTGCAGTGATACTGATAAATGATTTTATTGATGACTAGCTTTATCCCATGACTTCGACTGCGTGAAATTTCGGCCTCCGACATACCGCGTCGCATCGCATCGCCCGCCCGCGCTATTACTTTGTTTTTGGTTAGCGTTCTGTTTGATTTTTTTTCGTTTTGCTCGGCTACTAAGGGTCGTAGCGTCATGTTAAATCCTATAAAGTTTTCAACAATTGATCTACCAAATGCATCAAGAATTTTTCAAATTTGATAGGTACTTCCAGAGACTAGCGCGTTCAAAGAAACAAACTGTTCAACTTTATTATTAAATATTATATTTCCAAAAATTTTGCTTACTAAATATATGTTTTCTAAATGGGTATACCTACAAACCCCCCTTGTTTGGCTACCGCTCCGCTTAACGCCCTGTATAAATTAGTATAAATAAATATAATAAGTATTAGAATAGACAGATAGATACATAAATGAATTTATTTCTGTAAGCAGGTTTGTACAAACACTGTAACACGTCAATCATATTTTAAAAACTAGATGAGGTCGGCGCTTCCTAAATAACTACTCTGATAAGAAAGGCCGAAACAAACTCAGAGGTCACAGTCTCTTTTAAAGTCCATACATAATCTTGGTCAGATCATATGAATACCATGTAGATTGGCGTCTAAAATTGCCTTTTCAGGACAGAACCACACAGATTTGAGTGGACTTGTCCAGTCAGTGCACGCATTTGTCAGTGATCGTGCAGCTCAACTCAGAACTTTAGGAGCTCAATGATTGGACAAGAAATACAAAAAAAAAGGAAAAAGGATGGCCGCATAAATTATTCAAACTGCCAGACAATCAATAAAACTTAGTGAGAGAAAAACAATGTCCTCACATTCTCAGCAATCACAATAATATAATAATACTTTACAAAGCAAATATTCATGCCATTGTCCATACAGTGGCAGGGACAGCGGCGCGCAACCTGTTACAATGGATTTAGTATATGATTCATCATCTTATCATCTGCCTAGCCTTTTCCCAACTACGTTGGGGTCGGCTTCCAGTCTAACCGGATGCAGCTGAATACCAGTATTTTACATAGAGCGACGGCCTATCTGACCTCCACAACCCAGTTATTGGGCAATGCGATACCCCTTGGTAAGAATCGTTGTTAGACTTTCGGGCTTCTGACGACCCGTAACCACTGTCAAAGATCTACGAATGACAGCCGGGACCAACGGCTTAACGTGCTTTCCGAGGCACGGAGGGGTCTTGGTATGTAAAGATGGTCACCCATCCACGGACCAACCACGGCAAGCGTAGCTTAACCTGACCGATTGAACAGTGCGGCTGTTGTTATTTAGACACAAGCCCCATTCCATTCTGAATCTAAATGTCAACGCCTCTGCGTTGAAATTATTCATAGGATACTTTTATCCCGGGTTTACGTGGGGTAATTTCCGACCTCCACGCTAGCGAAATCGCTGGCAAAAACTAGTAATTTTATAAAGTTAACAAACATAATAACTGATAACATACCTAAAAATATTTAAATGCCGCATCATCGTTGATTAACAAGCGTACATACCTAATCATAGTCAAATTGACCTTTATCTCCGGTTTTTTATCATTGGTTTTTATAAAAACTTAATAAATTATAAACTAACGTTTTAAATTATTTGGGCGATACAGATAGATACAAACAAAAAATATGAGTTATGTGGTAATTTTTATACCGTTCCGTACTAGCTGTGACTTCTAATGCATGTGACTTTTTATGTATCTAATATTTTATGTATCTATCTATGTATTCTGGCAAATTTTCGAAAATACATAAAACTTTGATTTTCTCAAATTGTTTGAATTTTCGCCTTAGGATTACGGGGTGCGGCGAAGCAGTAAAGCTCGCGAAGGAGGAGGTAGAACACGTGAGGGAGAGGCAATCTTTGCACCCTCAAGCCTCTAGTCGCCCCAGGAGACGCCCTGGGCGTCGGGAATCGAGAGCCGGGTCCCGGCCACCGTAGGCGCGGGCTTGCGGATGCAATTGAGAGCTATTGGTAGCTCACCGTCCGGTATGGACCAGGCCCGGGTCGAACGGCGCGTTGTTTTCCACGCGCGCCTCAAATAAAACATGGAAAAAATCACGATTGAAAAATGTATTGTACATATATTTTTAAGGGCTTATTTTTCCAACGCCAGATAACTTTATTCGAGGAATAAAATTGTCGTTTGACAGTTTTTGTATAAAATAACTGTCAAAATTTCAAAATTATTCCTCGAATAAAGCTATCAGATGATTGAAAAAGCAGCCCTAAATAGAATAACTGTCGATCGCTTTTGGCCAGTTTTTTTTCTCCACGTTTTTTTTGGCATCAAGACATAAATACTCGTCTACGAGTATTTATGTCTTGATGCCAAAAAAACGTAGCTAGCTTCTAAGCGAGCTACATTTTTTATAATAATTTTATTAATTTAAAAGTATATAATTTCGGAAAAAAACTTCGGCTTTTGTATTAACTAGATAGAGGCTGTGCACTGACTTCATCCACTCTGCCTTCTTAGTTAAGTCTATATCTGTGTGGAACGCACTCCTACTGGAAATCAGGATGGCAACCAACCGATAAGCCTTTAAAGTCAAAGTTTGCGAGCACATTATTTATTTATTTAACCATTTATGTACACACATATAAACAGAGAAGAAAGGAACAAAAAAATACGTACAAAGGCGATGCGTAAGAAGCTGGCAGTGTCGTCACAACTTTAATGTTTTTTCCATTGTTTTTATTTTTTTTGTGTATTCACGTATTTATATGTGCGCTCGAGCATCTCGGGAACTAACATTTTTGATGCTTGACGCTTTGTATCGGCACAAAAAAATCTCACCCGCTATAAGATGGAAATTCAAAAAAACTGATGTTCGTGATGTTTTGTAATGTGCCACTGAATTGCTTATATTTAAATAAATAATTATTCCACAATTTTCCTTATTCCACGCACCACTGTTTGTCTCTTAATCACCCAGACCGCCTCTGTACCTTTGTGTGCTTAAAGTATTAAAAAGTATATAATGTAGTTTAAAAAAAAATGTACGTGATAAAAGCGTGGTTTTTAGTTTTTTTTTTTTTAACTAACTACATCTTTTTACTAGTAGCCCCTGAAGAGTTCCACTATCCACCTCCTGGCTGCATCATCAGCCCCTCAACACCAATAGCAATATATTGGAATCATCAAAACAAATCATGCAAGCCCTAATGCGAGAGGTTTACTAGAAGGCACTGAAGAGCTCTATTATCCACCTCCTGGCTCTATCATGAGATCAGCTCCAAGATACCTTGAAGAGTTACACTTTCCGGCTCCGCTAACAAAGAGGTAGATAGCAGTGTTGGGCAAAATGTATTTAACTACAAATTAACAATTACAATTACAAATTGTAATTGGCGACTTCAATTACAAATTACTTGAAATTATTGAAAAGTAATTCAACTAACAATTACAATTAGTAATTGTAATTGTTATTTGCAATTACTCAATTACTTGTATATAATTTCTTTTAAAGTTGAGATAGTAAGATAAATAAAACGATGAATGATTCATCAAATGTGTTTATTTATTTTAAAAAAGTGATTTCCTTTAAATTAGACTTCAACACTACTCTTTGTTCAAACATAATTTGATCAGAAAGTTGTGAGATTTTGGTAAATTAATCATTGTAGCATATGAGAATAATCTCTCAACAGGGCCTGATGACGGCATTAATGTATTATACCTAAGAAACACCTGCTTAATCTCAGGATGTCTGTTTAGCATTGAAGTGTCTTTATCCGGATCAGCTAGGTACTTGGACATAAGAATTTCAGATCTTGTCGAACGGAGTGATTCAATCAATTCACCTTCAGAAGAATCTGTTTCGAAAGAAACAAAATACGAATCATCATCATTCTTTGAGCTTGTGCTCGCAGATACTCTTGCAGTTTCCTCTTGGATTTCAGTTTCTAGGGCTATTTGTTGTTTATAACATATTTTTTATTCTGCGATGGTACTGTTGCTCAATAACAGTAAGCCACTTATCCTTAAATCGAGGATAAGAAATAGTTGCAATTACTGCCTTATTGCCAACCGCTAAGGACGCACTGACGCCGGCGTCACGGTAATATTATCTATACAGTATTCCAACTTCATACAAATGGACGAAGCGCGAGTTATGCCTACGCGCCTCGATCTCGACATGCGCTCGACATGCAGACAGTCACGACTGTGCCGCAGTGACGAACGGAGGGTGTGTTGTTTTTTTAACAATAACCGCGCGATTTTCTCTTTAAAAATAAGTTCAAGTACATATTTAATATGACGAGTAGGATATATTGTGCTGTTTTTGGTTGCATGAATTCGTCAAACAATTTTTAATTAAGCTTTATATTAGAATGCAGATTTTTTATACTTTAAAATTTAATAATAAAGCATTTCGTACGTCTCAGTCGAGGCGCAAATATTTTTTGGTCGCAAATTTATAAGACCGATTTGTTATTCAAACATAAACATGGTTTTTTTTTTATTTAAGTCTACCAATCAAAAAACTACATGCATTTTTATTGAACACTTCCTATTCAATTCACAAAGTATTTTATTTGTTTATATATAAAAGTATATTTACAATCACAAAACTAAATGGAACACAGAGTAGGCAAATATAATTAAAATGCTGGAGGCGGGCAGCCCTATCGCATGTTTACGTACCGCGCGGCTGTAGGCATTTATTTCAAAGATACGAGTTAGAATACTGTATAGATAATATTACCGTGCCGGCAACGTTGCCGTTTCGTTTATCGTCTCGTTCTATCCAATGTTATTTGTACGCGTGTTTTGCTTCATGCGCCCAGCAAGCGAACAACCGCACAATTTAGGTGGTTTTGTATGTTACCCGCAATGTTACCCCGTAAACAGTAATTGGATAATTTGAATTACAAATTAATGTAATTAGAATTACTTGTGACTTTTGTAATTTAATAACAGTAATTTCAATTACATGTAATTTTAATTAAAGTAATTCAATTACTTTTCATTAATTTAGTAATTAAATTACGAAAGTAAATTAATTACGCCCAACACTGGTAGATAGTGTACCATTTTATAGTTTTGTCACCTGAACTACATATACATACAAAGTTTTATTTCGATACGACTATTAGAAGTAGGTTAAAATTAACATCTAAGATTTTACATTGTTTGATAGTTAGTTACAAGAACAGGTAATAAAAATGTGTTAATAGAAAATGCACTGTCTTCGAAACAGAATCAATATGTAAAATTTCAACTCCGTTGGATCAAAGGAAGTGGTTTAAATTCAGCATGCAAGATTTCACCCGAACATATAAACATTGCAAGTTAAATAAAAGCTTGCAAAAAGAGGATGATCACCTAAAAAACCCAAAAACAAAAGAGGAACGGAAAACGTACAAAAAGGAAGAGATAAAAAAAGTTACAACGAAATGAAATACACATCCCAAATAAATGAGCTAAAATATTATTGATTTTGGTTAAAAAAAAAAAACCAACTATAAAAGCATTGCCATCCAACGTGACCATGTTGCTCTTTTTTTAGCGCTTTTTTTTCGTTACCATGCAAATATTTCAAGGTAATTCAAAGTTATCTATCTATTTATAATCAGTGAGTTTCCACTCGTTAGATAACCCTTATGTTAAGTATAAATTCAGTGATTTGGCATTTTTTCTATACGAATACCGGCTTTACATAGCCTGCATTTTATCTTCAGGAAAAATTAATCTTGCGAATGAAAAACCAGCTCTAAACTGCATGGTTGCGTTACACACTATTAGTAGCAATGGGTTTCATTTTGACAACTCAACAACATTCATTGCGTTATTTACGTTGTTGAGCAAATACATTTTTCGAACATATGAAGCAATGGAAAGCGTAACACACTATCAGTGTTACACAATTAAGGTGTTGGTTTCTATAGTATCAATTTTATGTTGTTATATAATTTCATTCTTGTCTGTTTGTTTGTGAGGTGCGCACAATCGTTATTGGGATTCGAACTGAGCGGGTTCTGGAGCCATGCCACAGTTCACAATCAGCCTATAAAGTTCCCACTGCTGGGACACAGGACTCACCTTCTGACGTTCCATAAAGTGCCCATGTAGGTTTATCTTGATTTAGAAAACAAAATCTGCGATTGTTTGCTATGCCCCCCCCCCCCCCGCCCCCACGGCCCCGCGCTGCGGCTTCAGCTCGCCTATGTACAGACGCCAGCACACCAAGCTACTACAATCTGTCAAATTTATTTAATAGATTTTCAACTTTATCGTTAAAGCATTACGGTTCAAGGTTGATTGGGAAAATTTGACAGTTTCGGGTAGCTTGACCTGCTGGCGTCTGTACTTCTTCTGTCTTTATACTAACATCTGCGACATTGTTTTTGTAATTATGTGTACAATATAATGAATAAGAACTACGAACTAACGACTAGAACTTCCTGCTACGAAGTTACTATTTGGTTCGGTCGGTCCCGATCCTACTCCTACACTCTTTCGAATATTGACTATGGTCCCGACCCAACTGAGTCGATTCGAACTCATGATGTTTACAATCAATCCTGTCGCCCCGTTTCGGCTTGACGTTGAGTTCTGGGACATCCTGTATAAAACGAGAAATTGACTGAATGACAAATCAAAAAACAACCGAAACTACTGGGAGAAGTAGGTGAAAGGAGAAGTCTTCAGAATCAAGGGTCCTGTTCGGTTTATGGTAAAAATAAACGATGGACCAATCATTATACGTCACATAAACCAACAACGATGACCTGATTCTTATAAAGATCCAGGGGGTCTACTCCGAAGTGGTATCGGCCGAATGTTCGGCCGATTCCTGCTACGAAGTTACTATTTGGTTCGGTCGATCCCGATCCTACACTCCTACACTCTTTCGAATATTGACTATGGTCCCGACCCAACTGAGTCGATCCGAACATTTTTCGCATTTTTCAATAATATTCGGTTCGGCCATGTGTCGGTCCGATCCGATCATTCGCACTTTGCACTTCGTAGTAGACCCCCTGGACTTATCTATACATCTATGTCCATACAAATGAATCAAATAAAAGTGTCTGTAATATAAAAATAAAGGCTTTTTACTAAATGCATAATTGAAAGTATATTATCATTCTCCTGCCCTTATCCCAATTTATTTGGGGTCGGCGCAACATAATAATGGCATATAACGTGGCAATGCTGCCAGCCTTTTGGGCACTGTTCCTGTTGACAGCGATGCTGACGAATTTTGTATGCCCTATGATTATTTTGCTTATTTTTTCTCATGTACATAATAATTGAAAGTATATACGGTACTTATAATATTTTTTGTCTGCCTGTTTCGGCTAATCTCCAAAACGGCTGAACCGATTTTGACGGGTTCACTGGCAGATAGCTGATGAGCAAGCTACAATTTTGAAACAGGAAGGTATCGTGTTTAGAAATTGCATAAACGTTTCATTTGCTACCTCCAAATTATTAAAATAGATAAAATTAAGCAATTATCATAATATCTAATCACATCTAATCTTTAAAATCTGCACTCTAGTCGGTTACTTGTTAAGGTTTGCTGGTTTTGGTCTACTGCCGCTCGCAGTTCACAGCAACGCGGGTACTAAAATGAACGGTCTGTTCGTTCTCGCGTCGTTAATATCTGTAATATTTTCTTTATTATATTTGTTATGTACCAGAAAGTTCGGTTACTGGAGAAAAAAGAATGTGCCCCACGTTAAACCAATGCCTCTTTTAGGCAACTACGGAAGATATATTTTGCAGCGAGAGTACCCTGGTCAGGTGATACAAAAACTTTGTCAAAAGTTTATCGACCAACCTTACTTCGGAGCTTTCTACGGCACGGAGCCTGTTCTCGTGGTGCACAGCCCCGAGATCATCAAACATGTGTTAACTAAAGATTTCTACTACGTCAACGGCAGGGAATCATCTAACTATGCTGCAAGTGAAGCCGCTACCCAGAATCTGTTCTTCAGTGGCGGTGAGAGATGGAAAATACTTCGACAAAATGTAACTCCACTCTTTTCTTCCGCAAAAATGAAGAGCATGTACCATTTGATCGACAAATGTGGTTTCAGCTTGAAAGAAATGCTTGACTATGAAATTGGCATAACTGACGTCATCGACGTGAGACGGACTTGTGAAAGATACACCATGGACTGCATATGCTCATGTGTGTTCGGAGTGGAGACTAAGACCATGACACCAGAAAAGAACAACCCCTTCAGATTCATAGCGAGCGAAATATTCGAGGCTTCAAACTATCGTGGTTTTAAAATCATTTTCAGAGCCCTGTGGCCTGCCATTTTCTACCGTGTGGGGCTCCAACTTTTCCCTCCAACGATAGATAATTTTTTCTCAAAATTGCTGAAAGGTGTGTTCGAGAGCCGAGACTACAAGCCATCATCGAGGAATGACTTCGTTGACTTAGTCCTCAACTTGAATAAAGAGGATTACATAACTGCTGACAGTATAAGCAACGCCAAAACAGGCGTTGCTAAGAAGATACAATTGAAAGTGGATGATGAATTGTTAGTGGGGCTGTGTGTCGAGTTCTTCGCGGCGGGTTTCGAAACGTCAGCGACCACCATGAGCTTTACGTTGTATGAGCTTGCAAAGCACCAGGAGGTGCAGCAACAAGCGGCCGAGGAGGTGGAAGATTTCCTGCGACGTCACGGGAACAAATTGAACTACGAGTGTGTGCATGAGCTACCTTACTTGAACGCTTGTATGCACGAGACTCTACGCAAGTACCCTGTTCTGGGGAACCTTACCCGCGAAGTCACGGACGACTACGTCCTCCCTACGGGCCTGAAACTAGATGTAGGTGTCCGCGTCCATATTCCAGTCTATCACATGCACCACAATCCTGAATACTTCCCGGAGCCGCTGAAGTACAAGCCAGAACGATTTCTGCCTGAAAATAAAGACGAAGTTAAACCTTACACATACCTAGCGTTTGGAGGGGGTCCTAGGCTATGCATAGGTAATTAAATATGTCATACGAACAAATAAATTACGTCCGTGCTTCTGTGCAGTCTGTCGTACTAAAAATATATTCGTTTTACAGGGATGCGTTTCGCAAAGATGCAAATAATGTCTGGCCTCATCACGTTCCTCAAGAAGTACAGAGTGGAACTGGCCGATGGCATGCCAGAGACCATCACGTTCGACGCAAGAACCATACTGATACAACCAAAGGACCAGGGCATCATGCTCAAAATAATTGAACGCGAAGGTTGGGAACGGAGGTCATTCGTTCGACCAGAGCACTCTACAACTTTACTCTAAGACCACCCATCACGAAAATAATGGAGTGCGTTTACATAAATCGAAAAATGTATAGGCCACTTGTCTTTGACTTGGTTCAGTGGGACCGCGCGCTATGGTCAAGTATCGTATCTTCCGCTTTTAAGTTTATCTAAGATAGGTTATCTGTTTTTTTTATTTGTTTATTTAAATTAACAATCTTGATTAAAAAATATCTAGATAATTATTTTATATTTATATAGATTTATTTATTTATTTACACTTTTCGCACAAAAAGGTACAAAGGCGGACATAATGCATAATAGATAATAATAGATTGATCGATTTATTGATTTTTATCACAATAAGATAGTGATATTTTATCACAATTACATTACGACTTTTTATCACAATTGGATAGATAGCGAAATGCACTGTAATAAATTCCACAGCGAAGAGCGAGCTAATAGTCAATGAATTCAACGCGAGATATATGATAGATTTTTGTTGTGTTTTTATTACCAAACCCTGTACCATAATCATTTTCAGGGCAAGTCAAATTGACGTGAAGTATTTGCACTGCACGAGGCCAAATATTGACTACATGTTAACCTTCACTGATTTAGGGACTGTAGATGGTTGATACGTTGGTAGCGGTATCTACAACGCCACATGCGAACAACGCGTCATACTGACGTCACGCAAATCCTGCATCTCGCAAGCAGAGTAGTATAGATACAATTTCCCAACATCAATCGTTGGGCAATTGCCCGCCAGACACAACACCCATCTGGTCGGTGGATCCTCCCTTTTCTATGGAGGATGAGTGAACTTTACACCCTGTTCCTCATACCTCTAAACGTTGGTGAAGATCAGAATTGGTTTTCAAAAATCTTCATAAAAATGATGTAATGATAAAGAAAAAAAGAAAAGCAAATAAAGAAGAGGAATGTATTTAAAACTAACAAAGTTACATTATGAACAATCAAGTAATTAAATTAACGGCTCAGCTCCTATCTCAGCAGAAAGCTACGATATATATATAAAAAAATTAAAGTTATGATGACTTAAATAATAAAAAGATAATTGGCTGATAATTTAATCAGTGGATTACAATCATATAAATGTCAGTGTACTCCTCATGCACATGAAGGATCAAAATTTCTGTGGAAATAACATTCGAATGACAAAAATGATTTGTGAAAAACACACACCGATTTCATTGTGTTGAATAAATTGCAAATGTCAACAAGATGGCACGAAGTTATTTCCTGTTATACCATCTTCAAAGGGACTTTTATTGTACTTTCTGCCTCTGAGATCCTGGTGAATATTTAAGTTCTACTGGGACGTTATCAGGCCATGAGTGATCTTAACCGTGACTTGGGGAGTATGTTCGTCGTAATATAGACATTTTAGGTATATTTCCTTGACAACGTTGTTGCTACCGTTTACATGTTACTGACAAGACCTGTTTACATCTAATCCACGCATGGCTGCTAAAGCAGATGTTGCAACAATACTTGAATATAAAATATTAAAGAAGCGTCATCAGCCAAATAGACTGACGAGGGAGAGATAGTCACTTTCGATCAAACCTCTCTATTCATTTATGAACAGTCCTAGAACATGCAAATAATAAATATAATTATTAGCATTAAACAGTTACCGCAAAAAAAAAATTCAGCAACCACTAGGCGATGGAAAGTAAAGTTTCAACACTGATTTGCTAATGCGTAATGCTTAGAAAACTATTAGAGTTTTCTCTAATAGTTGCCTAGCAAGAGGTTTTTAACAATATTGTCAGACGGTAAACGAGACACAATAGGAGTTTTATTGTTATGATGGCTATAGCCGTATAGTGCCCTTGAAAGTGTTCACAACTTTTCTTAATAAATTAAATATTTTAAAATTTTAGCAACATTGTTTCGAGAGAGGAAAGTCCACTAAACTAGACGTCTTTAAACTAATAAAAAAATATTCTTCAACATAAGCAAAGCGTTTGACTTTGTTGCTCATGATATAAATACATATTACTCCAAAAAGTATATGCGTTTGAAGTATTCGGGGTATAGCATATAGGTACACAGTTACCTGACGAATAGGCATGTGGTGTTATATGGAAAACACTAATATTAATAATGAGAATATAGAAATCGCATTCTGAACTACAATATATTAGAGTTGGAGTCCCACAAGGTAGTATATTGGGTCCGCTTCTCTTTCTAATCTACATCAACGATTTGCCGTTACGTTACAAATCATCACTGTACCCATTTGGCTGATATTAATATCTCTGTAAATTCTACAAAAACCTTATAATAGGTTTATAGCTAGGAAGTTAACGAAGCGGACGGAACCATCAGATCGGGTGGCTAAAAAGTAATAATTTTGCAGTAACTAGAATACTTAATTATATTTTGCAAAAGAAAACAATACAATTTCAGATTAACTATTACATAGAATGAATAGGAATCGTGCAATCGATGACCCTGTATGGGGCCCCGGTCTAGGCGACTGACCTGACGGCCGGTAGCATCGCAGTTTTGCGAAAGCCACAGAGAGCAAAAGCCGTCAGAGTCATCAGGGGATATAGAAAGAAAGAAAGAAAAAGTATTCAATCTGAACGCATAATTTTCTTTACTCAGATTGGCAGTCGCTCATTGTAAATGTACTGCTATTCAGCGGCTACACACGTGGTTAGACTGCAAGCCGACCCCAACTTATTTGGGAAAAGGCTAAGCAGATTGATTGATGCATTTACATAGCCAGATGTCATGGAAATTATACATAGATAAAATACGTAGGAAATTAAACAGATATGGTTACGCTCTAAACCGCCTTACAAGAACATACAGTTAAAATACGGTATTACTGGCCTGTCACGAATCCGTAGCTTCCAACCTACTATATAAAATTTTATTATAGAGTAGCTCTGTTGAATTTAAAAAAGTATTTCTGACTCAAAACCAGTGCATTCGCACAATTTGTAACGTGCATTCATTTACCTCAGGCAAACCATGCAACGGGTTAGATGATAACTGTTTCTAGACGAATCAACAATAATGCCTTAGTTATAAGAATAGTAAATTATTGTAATTTAGAACCTGTTCCTATAAGTGCCAATATTAGAAAGATAATTAAAATGATACTAATAAATTAAAATATTAAAAAGTGTAGTAGGTATTTCATTTTACTAATGTAATATTGTTGTGATAAGTTTCGCATACTACAACACAGGGTCCTATTTTTCATTTTTAATTTCTGGCAGCGTGTGTGCATATCTATATACAGGATACATTTTTAACCAGTGCGCAACCTGTTACCATGAATGATTCTGAATAAATTGAATTGAATTTTCAGCATTTAAATTTTTTGTCGGTTTACAAAAAAAATAGACTGCAATACATTTTGACCGCGTAGGAATTGCACTTTTCTTCATAGAAAAGTGCAGCTGATTTTTTTTTTTATATAACCGTCGCAATATTTCTACGCCAGGGGGTCTAGAATCATGCGCTGAATTCATGGTTACATTTTGCGCACTGGTTAAAAATGAAGTCGTTTTTCGAGTCTGTATGTGTGACCGCGATGTTCTACTATACTATACAACGGATTTTGTTCCGATTGTCAGTATCATTTAGGGAGTTTATTCCGGAAGGTTAATTCATGTGTACCGTATATTCAACTTAAACTGAAATGGATGAAAAAAAAAAATACAAGTAAAATAAACAAAAGAACTTAGTAGTTCCATTGAAATACGCCCATCTATATTATTTATAAGTTATCTAAATACTTAGATACCTAATCAGTATTCTGGTCGGTTCGGGTGCTAATAACATTAGTGTGTGTTATTTGCACTGAAGTATATGTACAGCCAGGGTCATAAATGCAGAACGAACGCATCAACACAGAACGCTCACCTCAGAATTCGCACACTGGCTGGCGTCGAACGAAACAAAAAACATACCGTCGCTTTTGCACACAGGCTACGTAATTACGTATGACCTTGGTTGGTACATACCATTGCTAAAATTGAAATCGTTACTTCAAGTACCGATAGCTGGTAGTCTTACGTATTAGATTACTGAAAGCATAGGTCTGGGTTCCAACCTCGAGTTGGGACTATTAGTTTTCTTTTCCAATAATAATCTTTATCGGTTTTTTTTATTATTCATTTCTTATAGATTAATAAACGAGAATAATAATGTAATAATTATTTTATTTTTATTATTATATTGTTATTGTAATACGGGGTTAAAAATAAAAATGTTTTATAAGTGATTTCAAAATGTTTATTCGTTATAATTTTATAAACTAGAAATAAATAAACTCCTAATCAATATAATACATATCTCATAAGCTTAGTAATATAATAATATTTTGCTTTAATTACTAATGTGTGTGTGTACTCTAAGAAATCACACCTAGCAAATGGACCGAAGTGCAAACTACTTGTCACAACAATTAAATTACTCAGTAGTTCTACTTTTTGTTTACTGCCGGTGCGTTCGTTTTAACTTTAGTTGCATAGATCTGAAACGTCAAAGTTAACAAATCGTATTCATTAGGATTTATTGCGGTTATAGCTTAAGTATTCATTTTTATTATGATAAGAAGATTGAAACTAAACCTCAGAATAATACTTATTACGTATACGACACAATATTATTTTAATATTACTAAAATCAGTTTGTAATTTATAACTAAATACTTTGTAAAAACCCCCATTATTATCAATGCTATCAAGTAAACGCTAGCGCATGGATCCAACAATATTGAAACATATATCTGTTTCTATTAAATGTTCCCATATTTACATGCAATGCAACTTCAACTGCTCATCAGATCTCTCATTCCGTGCTTCCCATCACTGTATCGCAAAATGTAAACGTTCTTGTTTATGTGTTTCAATCAAATATGGGCGAAACGAAAACCAGCCATTTAAATTTCCTTGCATTTCAAAATGAACTACAACACCGCTAATAGATTAAACACAAGTCACTAATCCACAATAACAACCAAACAAAAACAAATGACGTTGTATTTAGTCGCGGTGAATGAGTGCATCTGTCTACCTTATAATTTATTTATTAAGATTTCTGTGGGTATAATCATAAAGTTTTAAGAATTATGTGAACAAGACGAACATGATACGGAGGGTACGTATTGCAATATCTAAAATTAAAAGAACTAACGTAAGCTAACCTTTGTTCAAAATCCCTAAAATGTAAATACCTAATTATTGCTTCACTTATATTCAAAATACCGAAAGCTTAAAATGTCAAATTGATATGTTACTGAAGTTCATAAAGCTGAAACTTGAAATTCCTATGTACAAAGATCCTGGAGATTGAAAAAAGATTGGTTTACCTCACCGTTATATTATGTTTCTGTACCCGCATGCGTAACACGCATATATCTTTTTTAAATCGGAACAGCTAGATTAGGTTAGGTTAGAACTGTGACCACACAACGCGCGGCACAAGCCAGAAACATATTTTTAATTATAGATATTTAATCAAATCAGTTTTTTAAACTTAGGTAATTCGTAGGTAGGTGTTAGTTGCTTAGGTATTTAAAAACATTACGTATTTAGACTTTAGGGATTTTGAATGTAATTTATTTTACGTCAGTTCTTTTAATTTTAGATATTTCAATACGTACCCGATACGGAAATATATTTAATAGCGTGGTTATTATAAGATAAGGTAATTAAAAAAACATTGAAAAAAATTATCACCGCATGTGAGATTCGAGCCCACGGCTCGCTACGCATGAACGTGCTTACCGACGTATGCTAACCGCTAGGCTATCATACCATATACCCTAATGGTTGAATTTATGAAATACAATCGGTTGCAAACGAATGTGGGAGTGTGTGTCTATAGTATAGAAATTACTCATTAGAAGAAGGTCGTAAGTTAAACAAAAGTGTCAATCTAATGCTTCGTGATAATGTCACTCCACTTCTGACCCTAACTGTATGTTTATCTTTATTATTATCAACTTTTAACGTAAGATGCTAGCTTCAACCGATGCAGTTGTCAGCAACACGGTTGCCAATATGAACGCTCTTCTCGTTCTCGGTTTCTTATTAACGATAATCTTTTATTTATTATATTTAATATCTAAAAGGAAGTTCGGTTATTGGAAAAACAAGAATGTGCCCTACCTTGAACCAGTACCTCTTCTGGGCAACTACGGAGGATATATTTTACAACGAGAGTATCCTGGTAAGATGATACAGAAACTCTGCCAAAAGTTCATCGGTCAACCTTACTTCGGAGCTTTCTACGGCACGGAGCCTGTTCTCGTGGTGCACAGCCCCGAGATGATCAAACATGTGATGACAAAAGATTTCTACTATGTCAACGGCAGGGAATCCTCAAACTACTCAGAAAGTGAACTTGTCACCAAAACTTTATTCTTTAGTGCCGGTGACAGATGGAAAATAGTTCGTCAAAATCTAACTCCACTCTTTACTTCCGCTAAGATGAAAAATATGTACTATTTGATAGAAAACTGTAACATCGTCTTCGAAAATATGCTCGACTATGAAATCGGCATGTCTGACATCATGGAAATAAGACATATCTGCGCGAAGTACACCATGGACTGCATATGCTCCGCAGCTTTTGGAGTGGAGTCCAACACCATGACCCAAGCAGAAAATAACCCCTTCAATTTCATGGCAAGCGAAATATTCGAGGCTTCAACCTATCGAGCCTTCAAAATTATTTGCAGGGCCATATGGCCTGCCATTTTCTACCGAGTGGGACTTCAAGTTTTTCCTCCAACAATAGGCGAATTCTTCTCAAAATTGTTGAAAGGAGTGTTCGAAAGCCGAGACTACAGGCCATCACCGAGGAACGACTTCGTAGACCTGGTCCTGACTTTAAAGAATGAGGATCATATAACTGGGGACAGTATAAGCAACGCCAAGACTGGCGCTGAAAATAAGGCACAATTGAAGGTGGATGATGAATTGTTGGTGGCGCAGTGCGTCCAGTTCTTCGGGGCGGGTTTTGAGACATCGGCGTCTACTATGGGCTTCATTTTATTTGAGCTGGCAAAGCACCAAGAGGTGCAGCAACGAGCGATCGAGGAAGTGGACGACTTCCTGCGACGTCACGGAAATCAAGTGAACTACGACTGTGTGTATGAGCTGCCTTACTTGGATGCTTGTATGCACGAGACGCTCCGCAAGTATCCCGTACTGGGCAACCTCACTCGTGAGGTAATGGATGACTACGTCCTCCCTACTGACCTGAAACTAGACGTAGGTGTCAAAGTCCATATTCCAGTCTACCACATGCACCATAATCCTGAATACTTCCCGGAACCGCAGAAGTTCAACCCGGAACGATTCCTGCCGGAAAATAAAGATGATGTTAAGCCGTATACATACTTCCCTTTCGGATCGGGACCCAGGCTATGTATAGGTAATTATATTTTTTTACATAACCTTGAGGGACCTCGCGCACTGTCACTGCATAGCAAAGACTACGACTTGTCATAGTCCTGGGGGTATACTACGAAGTGCAAAGTGCGAATGATCGGATCGGACCGACACACGGCCGAACCGAATATTATTGAAAAATGCGAAGAAAGTTCGAACCGGCTCAGTCAGGTCGGGACCATAGTCAATATACGAAAGAGTGTAGGAGTGTAGGATCGGGACCGACCGAACAAAATAGTGACTTCGTAGCAGGAAACGGCCGAACATTCGGCCGATACCACTTCGGAGTAGAGCCCCTGGCCACATAGGCTGCAACTAGTCGGCCAGCACGTATAGTACGCGCACCCAGCCTTTGCGACCACTGACCTTGGTCGTGGCTGTTTAGTGCATGAGATTTCTATGTATGTATGTCGAGGGCAACCTACGTTTGGATAAGTCGGAGGTATCACCCTCCATCATATTCCATTTACTCCAATGATGAGAGCGTACTCAGATCGGTGGCTGATTTTTTGTAGTCGGTGCTAAGTGTAGGTCTCAACTCGTAGTACAAAACGTAGGGCAAAATAATCTGAACGATTCTAAGACCTACAAAAAGTGTGGAAAATGTGTGAGCGCGCTAATACGCAAATTACTGCTACGAAACTACTGTCATACTCATATTTACCTAAATTTATTTCTTTTCTAGGAATGCGTTTCGCAAAGATGCAAGTAATATCTGGTCTCATCAGCATCCTGAAGAAGTACAGAGTAGAACTGGCAGACGGCATGCCGGAGACCCTGACCTTAGACCCTAGAACCTTACTGACGCAACCTAAGGACCAGGGTATCATGTTGAAGATGATTAAACGAGAAGGTTGGGAAGGGAGGAGATTCGTTCGAGCGGATAAGAAGACAAACGTATAATATTAGAAAGTAAACGCGATGAGGACGCATTTTAAAGTGTTCAAGTCGTTTGCTCTCTGTAGTATTCTAAGGGGCTTCTCTCGCCCGTGGAGATGACGCCTTTTTTTTTTTTTTTTCTGGTGGGAAATCTTCAAATGACCCCTCCCGCTCTGGGTGGAGCGGAAGGGAGTGTTAGACTCTTACTGACTAAAACCCACCCATGTTCCTTCCTTCGCCCTTTATGTTCCGGGGTAGCGGTAACCCTTTCGGACAATCCCGCTGACCCGGCAGGGTTCGGCCCTACGGGGCCCCTCAAATTATGTTGACATCTCTATGAGGCGCGCCTGGAACACTTACGCGCCGTCCGGCACGGGCCTGGTTCTGATCGGGCGGTGAGCTACCCATTGCTCTCCGCCCGCAGGCCCGCGCCTACGGTGGCCGGGAGTCGTCACGCGGCTCCCGACGCCCGGAGCGTCTCCCGCGGCGGCTGGGACGGGAGGCTCTCTCCCTCATCCGTCCCGCCACCTCCTTCGCTAGCATGACTGCTTCGCAGAAGGAGGCGACTGCCTCCCACTCCCTCTCGCCCCGGACCATGGCTTGCACCAGGGCCGGGCGCGAGAGGCCGCCGCCGCTGCCGATCGCCTCTACGAGGACACGGCGGTGCTCCGCCCAAGCGGGGCAGACCTCCACCTTAGGCTCGATTTACAATGCCGCGGAACGGAGTGGTAGGTAGTTTTCGTAGCGATATTATACACAGCAAAATGAAATTTATGTCAATTGTCTAACGTACAAACCAGTTACGAGCTTATTACTGCGGGAATTCCCGAGAATGCGCGATAATTCTCCAGAAGATGCGCGACCTGTGCGTATCTGTGTATCTAATTTGTGCGTTACACTTTTGACATAAAGTTCATTATGCTTTGTACAAAAGGAAATCACTTCCATTCCGGTCTGCGGCAGTGTAAATTGAGCCTTAAACCAAAAGGCACGGAAAAGTCAGGCTAAACTTGATGACAGTATATACATTTTAATCTTTAGATAATAGATGATAATTGTGATTTTGAAACTGAGTCGGTGCAAATTAATAAACTGCTGTTATGTAACAATAAGATTATCTTTCCATATCATTCGTATTTTACATTTCTTATGTAGATAGTTATCCTTGTTGGGACAAGATTAGATATCATAATATTAGGAAAAGGCTTAAGGCTGATTTTTCCATCGCCAGATAACTTTGATTCGAGGAATAAAATTGATGTTTGACAGTTTTTGTATGAAATTACTGTCAAAATTTCAAAATAACTGCTCGAATATACTTATCAGACGATTGAAAAATCAGCCCTTAGAACGATTACCTATTCTTTATCTGTAACTGGGCACTGGTTTTTATGTACTAATCATTAAACCTGACTTAGTTTCCGTACGCCTTTTTCGGGCGACCACTGAGAATCAGCGCTGTGCTGTGGGTCCCCCAGAACTGGCGAAATGCGGGTGTACTAAAGGTACAGCCTCTGCTTAACCCTTTGAGAAATTCGAGCGTGATGTTATGTTATGTAAAATCATCATCATGATCATTCTCCTGCCCTTATCCCAATTTATTTGGGGTTGACGCAACATTTATTTTTCTTCCATTCTCTCTATTAGGCGTCATCTCTGTAGTCACCTCCTTTCTAACCATATCATCTTTAACACAGTCCATCCATAGTTTCTTAGGACTAACCCCATCGACATTCATACTCAAAACTTTCCTCACGATATTTTCCTCATTCCTTTTATTTATTTATTTAATTTACACGGCTTAAGAACCAATTACATAAACCATTGTATATCTAAAGTTATAATAAGTACCAACATAAAAAATAAACTAGTAACAACAATTGAATACTATTATGATACATAAAAAATAAATAAATGACAATCGACGATGATAATGATGTTTATCTACAGATTATGTAAAGTGCACTCGTCCACTTACGTGTCATTTACTTGCGAGTAAATGATTAGGTATTACAGTAACAACGTACATACTCAAGTGTAATTAACTTCATGACTGTCATTTAAATTTGTGTTGTTATTAAATGGTAGTAATGTTCTTTTAAAACCCTCCGTGATTTAAAGACATGGAATTTAATTGGTAAGCGAATTGATTGCGAACTTAAATTGTTCATAATTATATTCAAATCACAACTGTCATTCTTTGATAGTTATATAAAATGGCTATAATAAGGTATACTGAAGTAAAGTACGTGTTCATTCACATATTCGCTTAGCAATTAGTTTCCCCGACTGTACAACGGAAATTTTATAACGACGGAAAGAAAGATAGGTATATTGTCAAAGAAACACAAAGCAGCAGCACACAAAAAGATAAGATAACTCGAATAATATAGTAAAATAAAAATAAAAAAACAAAACAGATGACGATATATGATGACAAGCACAGAATAGAAATAGTCGGCAGCTGCACGACAAGAAGGCTTCCACTCAGCATGATGCTGTGCTATAGTGGACTCACAACACAGCGCTGATTTTCAGTGGTAAGGTACCCGAAAATGACGTACGGAAATCAAGTCCAGCTGGTCAATTCTGTAAAAATATCACCGTGAAAATATAGGTGAAGTGAGCTGAAAGTCGCGGCCGTAAGACTTCCAGGTAAGCCAAGGCAACTCATGCCCCGAGCGACGTATCTACTGAGCCACTATACGTCGAGCGCACCATGGGCTTGACTGCCACTTTGAACTCGTTGTTGCAAGTGCAACCGCTGAGCGTGGGGTCCTGGGTTTGGTTCACTTCGGGCAAAGTGTTATTGGATTTTTCATTTAGGAATATCTTAGTAGAAGCCCGGACTTTGGAAGTTGGCGGTGTAGTATCCCCGTGTCTCGGAAAGCACATTAAGCCGCTGGTCCTGCACCTGATCTCTCTCAGGTAGTGTCGGATTGCGTGCCGTGCCATCGGACTATGAGAGTGAGAGAAGAGGGAGTGCACCAGTGTCTGCGCTTAGCAAGAAGCAATAAATTACTCTGAAAGCGAGCCTCTCATCTATAATGTCCTTACTTGGCGTCCGTGGCACTTGTAATAATTATCAAGTGACAGTCAACGGTCAACTAACTGTTAAACACCACATGCTTTTCCCATAGTCTTTATGTACAGACGCTAGAACATCAAGCTATCTGAAACTGTCAAATTTTCCTAATCAATCTTGAACGTTAATACTCTATCGATTAAGTTGAAAATCTATTAAAGAAATTTGACGTATCGTATTAGCTTGATGTGCTGGCGTCTGTACTTCACTCAAATTACTATATTATTTATACCTAACTAAACTAACTTTCCTCATATCCTAATCACTCTTATTATTTAATTGTGTTGTAACATGCCTCCTTTACAAGTTACTACTGCATCTGTTGGTATGCCGACTGTATCACGTATTTCGTGACTAGAACCTGGGGGTCTACTACGAAGGGCAAAGTGCGAATGATCGGATAGGACCGACACATGGCCGAACCGAATATTATTGAAAAATGCGAAAAAAGTTCGAATCGACTCAGTTGGGTCGGGACCATAGTCAATATTCGAAAGAGTGTAGGAGTGTAGGATCGGGATCGACCGAACCAAATAGTAACTTCGTAGCAGGAATCGGCCGAACATTCGGCCGATACCACTTCGGAGTAGACCCCCTGGATCTTTATAAGATTCAGGTCATCGTTGTTGGTTTATGTGACGTATAATGATTGGTCCATCGTTTATTTTTACCATAAACCGAACAGGACCCTTGATTCTGAAGACTTCTCCTTTCACCTACTTCTCCCAGTAGTTTCGGTTGTTTTTTGATTTGTCATTCAGTCAATTTCTCGTTTTATACAGGGTGTCCCAGAACTCAACGTCAAGCCGAAACGGGGCGACAGGATTGATTGTAAACATCATGAGAAAAATCAGAAAAAAAATCTATCCCATGCAGTTTGAAAATTATGGGCATTTAAGAAAAACCTAAAAATTTAGTCAATCTGTAACCATTTTTCGGTTATTGTGGTTAATTTTTATTATTTTTGTTCATTAAAACTTTGGAACCGTAACCCTAAATAATATTTACCGGCTGACTTATTTACCGTCTGCACAAAAACAGGGTAAGTATAAAAGGTGAACGGAGTAGAAGCCTATGGAATAGGAACCTCTTTTTTTTCAAAATCCAGAACTGAAATTAACTTTTCAATAAATAATCATTTGAAGTAAACTTTTCATACTAAAACAAAACAAATAATATAATAATTCAACTTATAGAGTACCCTACTCTACGGAAATTATCAAAATGGTTGTACTATAGGTACACCTCTGCCTAACCCTTCGGGGACCACAGGAGTGATTTTATTTTTATGTATGTACTAGCTTATGTATGAAATTAAAAGACTAACTATATAAATAAACACAAAAACGAAAGGACATTTAGGCGTCGAAGTACTCTTCCGCATCGCTGTCATCCGGAAATGTGCCCAGAAGACTGACAGCATTGCCACTTTGAATGGCAATGCTAACGTGAAGTGGCGATCAGCCGGCGAGAAATTTATTTAAAAAGGAGACACGCTCTCAGGTCTCTTGACAGAGCGTTTCGACCCCAAAAAAAATGGGCTACCAAAGGCAAAAAGATTTTTTCAAATCCGGTATACCTCACCGTTATATGATTCTGTACCCGCATGCGCAACACGCATATATCTTTTTTAAATCGATACAGCTAGGTTAGGTTAGGCTTGAACTGTGACCACACAACGCCGGCACAAGCCAGAAACATATTTTTGAATGATAGATATTTAGTCAAATCAGTATTTTAAACTTAGGTAATTCGTAGGTAGGTGTTAGTTGCTTAGGTATTTTGATTTTAGGGATTTCGAATGTAAGTTATTTTACGTTAGATCTTTTAATTTTAGATATTGCAATACGTACCCGATACGGAAATATATTTAATAGCGTGCTTATTATAAGATAAGGTAATTATAAAAACCTTTTAAAAAATTATCACCGCATGTGAGATTCGAACCCACGGCTCGCTACGCATAAACGTGCTTACCGACGTATGATAACCGCTAGGATATCATACCATATACCCTAATGGTTGAATTTATGAAATACAATCAGTTGCAAACGAATATGGTAGTGTATGTCTATAGTATAGAAATTACTCATTAGAAGAAGGTGGTAAGTTAAACAAAAGTGTCAATCTATTGCTTCGTGATAATGTAACTCCCCTTCTGACCCTAACTGTAAGTTTATCTTTATTATTATCAACTTCTAACGTTAGATGCTAGTTCCGTGCAGTTGTCAGCAACACGGTGGCCAATATGAACGCTCTTCTCGTTCTCGGTTTCTTATTAACGATAATCTTTTATTTATTATATTTAATATCTAAAAGGAAGTTCGGTTATTGGAAAAACAAGAATGTGCCCTACCTTGAACCAGTACCTCTTCTGGGCAACTACGGAGGATATATTTTACAACGAGAGTATCCTGGCAAGATGATACAGAAACTCTGCCAAAAGTTCATCGGTCAACCTTACTTCGGAGCTTTCTACGGCACGGAGCCAGTTCTCGTGGTGAACAGCCCCGAGATCATCAAACATGTGATGACAAAAGACTTCTACTATGTCAACGGCAGGGAATCCTCAAACTACTCAGAAAGTGAACTTGTCACCCAAACTTTATTCTTTAGTGCCGGTGACAGATGGAAAATAGTTCGTCAAAATCTAACTCCACTCTTTTCGTCCGCTAAGATGAAAAATATGTACTATTTGATAGAAAACTGTAACATCGTCTTCGAAAATATGCTCGACTATGAAATCGGCATGTCTGACGTCATGGAAATAAGACACATCTGCGCGAAGTACACCATGGACTGCATATGCTCCGCAGCTTTTGGAGTGGAGTCCAACACCATGACCCAAGCAGAAAATAACCCCTTCAATTTCATGGCAAGCGAAATATTCGAGGCTTCAACCTATCGAGGCTTCAAAATTATTTGCAGGGCCATATGGCCTGCCATTTTCTACCGAGTGGGACTTCGAGTTTTTCCTCCAACAATAGACCAATTCTTCTCAAAATTGTTGAAAGGAGTGTTCGAAAGCCGAGACTACAAGCCATCATCGAGGAACGACTTCGTAGACCTGGTCCTGACTTTAAAGAATGAGGATAACATAACTGGGGACAGTATAAGCAACGCCAAGACTGGCGCTGAAAATAAGGTACATTTGAAGGTGGATGATGACTTGTTGGTGGCGCAGTGCGTCCAGTTCTTCGGGGCGGGTTTTGAGACATCGGCGTCTACTATGGGCTTCATTTTATTTGAGCTGGCAAAGCACCAAGAGGTGCAGCAACGAGTGATCGAGGAAGTGGACGACCTCCTGCTACGTCACGGAAACCAAGTGAACTACGACTGTGTGCATGAGCTGCCTTACTTGGATGCTTGTATACACGAGACACTCCGCAAGTATCCAGTACTGGGCAACCTCACTCGTGAGGTAATGGATGACTACGTCCTCCCTACTGGCCTGAAACTAGACGTAGGTGTCAAAGTCCATATTCCAGTCTACCACATGCACTACAATCCTGAATACTTCCCGGAACCACAGAAGTTCAACCCGGAACGATTCCTGCCGGAAAATAAAGACGATGTTAAGCCGTATACATTCTTCCCTTTCGGATCGGGACCCAGGCTATGTATAGGTAATTATATTTTTTTACATAACCTTGAGGGACCTCGCGCACTGTCACTGCATAGCAAAGACCACGACTTGTCATAGTCCTGGCCACATAGGCTGCAACTAGTCGGCCAGCACGTATAGTTTGACCCAGCCTGTGCGACCACTGACCTTGCTCGTGGCTGTTTAGGGCATGAGATGTCTATGTATATATGTCGAGGGCAACCTACGTTTGTATAAGTCGGAGGCATCACTCTCCATCATATTCCATTTACTCCAATGATGAGAGCGTACTCAGATCAGTGGCTGATTTTTTGCAGGAGCTAAGTGTAGGTCTCAACTCGTAGTACAAAACGTAGGGCAAAATAATCTGAACGATTCTAAGACCTACAAAAAGTGTGGCATGTGTAAGCGCGCTAATACGCAAATTACTGCTACGAAACTACTGTCATACTCGTATTTACCTAAATTTATTGCTTTTCCAGGAATGCGTTTCGCAAAGATGCAAGTAATGTCTGGTCTAATCAGCATCCTGAAGAAGTACAGAGTGGAACTGGCTGACGGCATGCCGGAGACCCTGACCTTAGACCCTAGAGCCATACTGACGCAACCTAAGGACCAGGGTATCATGTTGAAGATGATTAAACGAGAAGGTTGGGAAGGGAGGAGATTCGTTCGAGCGGATAAGAAGACAAACGTATAATATTAGAAAGTAAACGCGATGAGGACGCATTTTAAAGTGTTCAAGTCGTTCGCTCTCTGTAGTATTCTAAGGGGCCGTCTCCACGAGCGAGGCAATCGCAGTGATTCTCTCGCCCGTGGAGATGACGCCTTAGGCAAGTGAAGCAAGTTTTCGTAGCGATATTATACATAGCAAAATGAACGTTATGTCAGTTGTCTAACGTACAAACTAGATACGAACTTATTACGGCCGGAATTCCCAAGAATGCGCGATAATTCTCCAGAAGACGTGCTACCTGTGCGTATCTGTGTATCTAATTTGTGCGTTACACTTTTGACATAAAGTTCATAATGCTTTGTACAAAAAGAAATCACTTCCACTCCGTTCTGCGGCAGTGTAAATTGAGCCTTAAACCAAAAGGCACGGAAAAGTCAGGAAACTTGATGACAGTGTATACATTTTAATCTTTAGATAATAGATGATAATTGTGATTTTGAAACTGAGTCAGTGCAAATTAATAAACTGCTGTTATGTAACAATAAGATTATCTTTCCATATCATTCGTATTTTACATTTCTTATGTAGATAGTTATCCTTGTTGGGACAAGATTAGATATCATAATATTAGGAAAAGGCTTAAGGCTGATTTTACCACCGCCAGATAACTTTTATTCGAGGAATAAAATTGATGTTTAACAGTTTTTGTATGAAATTACTGTCAAAATTTCAAAATAACTCCTCGAATAAACTTATCAGACGATTGAAAAATCAGCCCTTAGAACGATTACCTATTCTTTATCTTTAACTGGGCACTGGATTTTATGTACTAATCATTAAACCTGACTTAGTTTCCGTACGCCTTTTTCGGGCGACCACTGAGAATCAGCGCTGTGCTCTGGGTCCCCCAGAACTGGCGAAATGCGGGTGTACTAAGGGTATAGCCTCTGCCTAACCCTTTGAGAAATTCGAGCGTGAAAAAAAAAACAAAACAGATGACGATATATGATGACAAGCACAGAATAGAAATAGTCGGCAGCTGCACGACAAGAAGGCTTCCACTCAGCATGTGCTATGGGGACCCACAACAAAGTGCTGATTTTCAGTGGTAAGGTACCCGAAAATGATGCACGGAAATCAAGTCCAGCTGGTCAATTCTGTATGTTATGTTATGTTATGGGATTGGTTTCCGCACTTAGTCCTTCAGGTGGACCATTGTACGTGGGCCATGGCGGCCGTCGGTGGTTATTCCAACCAGCCCACCTCCCTCCAGAAGCTTATCAGGTCTCCTGGTCTGTTAAGAACATCCGTGTATGATCTGGGTGTCCCGAGGGTTCCCGACCTAATCTGGGTGATGCCTGTGCACTCAAAGAGCACATGCGCGACGGTCTCATCAGCCTCCATGCAGGCCCTGCACAGGGGGCTGTCCGTTATACCTATCGTGTAAAAATGTTTGTTTAGTGAGCAGTGTCCCGTGATGATCCCCGTCATCAGGCGCAGGCCTTTCCTGTCCAGACGTAGTAGTTTTTTTGTTAGTTTGCCATCTAATGATGGCATGGCCTCCTTGGACTGCCTGCAGCCCGGTGACGAGGACCACCAGTTCTCCGCTTGTGTATGGGTGTGCTCCTGTAGCCACCTGCGTAGCTGATTGAAGGGGATGGGCACGACTGGTTCTGGACCATAGACTGACGTGCTGGATGCCCTTCTGGCTAGCTCGTCAGCCGCATCGTTACCTAGTGATTCACTGTGTCCTTTTATCCATTGTAGTGTCACTGTGTTGCGGCTTGGTACAGTCACCTGTTCAAGCACCTTGTGACATTCTAGTATTAGATGCGATGTGATACATCCCCTCTTCAGGGATTGGAGGACCGAGGCGCTGTCAGAGATTATACGAACATGAGCGTCCGTAATCCCTCTGGCTGCTATGGCATGGGCCGCTCGTATTATACCCACACACTCCGCTTGGTAGACCGTGTTGAGCATTCCTAGCGGGCTGGATATGTTAATGTTGAGGTCGTGTGAGAAGACTCCGACTCCAGTTCCGTAGTCGGTCTTTGATCCGTCAGTGTAGACTCTCAGCTCTCTCGGGCCCGAGTAGTCGTGCTGCTCCTCTTCAAGCACTATGTTGTAATGCTTTTGGAAGCAGTATTGCTTGGGGGCCTTGTCGCAGGGTGCTGCCATCATTGGCTGCCGTTTGATCGCCTCATCCTTTAGGCGTGTGTGTTTGATCCTCGAGTCTTTGCTCAGAGTTCCTGATAGATGGAGTCTGAAGGCGGACAGGGCCGCCTCCTCCCGCACGATAAGGTGTAGGGGAGGCAGTCCAAGTATAGCCTGAAGGGCAGCGGTGGGTGCAGTTCTCATGCAGCTAGTGATTGCCACACAGGCGCATCGCTGCAGCTTTTCGAGATCCCTTTGGGCTGTGCTCAGGTCTGTTCTGGGCCACCAGACTAGTGAGCCGTAAGTGATAGTTGGTCGGATGACTGTGGTATAAAGCCAGTAGGTGATCTTGGGGCTAATGCCCCAGTTTCTACCAATCATTTTCTTGCATTGCCACAAGGATATGCTGGCCTTCGTGGTGATGTAGTTGATGTGCTTTGCCCAATTCAGCTGTTTGTCCAAAAAGATGCCCAGGTATTTGGTTTCAGTTGATAGGCTTAGGGTAGCGCCAAAGAGTTTTGGAAGTTGTAGTGTAGTGAGTTTCCTCTTTTTTGTGAAGAGGATCAGTTCGGTTTTTGTTGGGTTCACTGATAGTTGGTGTGTGCTACACCAGTTCTCTACTATTTTCAGGGCCTGGTGCATTAGGTTGCACAGGGTGTTTTCGTGGGTGCCATTTATTATTATGGTTATGTCATCGGCGTAGCCTACGGTAAAGTAGCCTTTATCGTTTAGTGCCTTTATCAGGCTGTCTACAACCAGATTCCATAGAAGTGGCGAGAGGACACCCCCTTGTGGGCAGCCCTTCGCCACAATGGCCCTTGTGGTGTCGTTTACGGTCACTTGTACGGCTCTTTGTTCAAGCATATTGGTGATCCAGCCGCTCAGAGACGGATCTACACAGTGTCTGTCTAAGGCCGTGTTGATACTTTTGAATGTGGTTTTGTCGAAAGCGCCTTCAATGTCGATGAAGGCAGCCAGTGCTGAGCATTTGTGGTCCACTGCGCATTTAATCTTGGATACCACGCTGTGCAACGCGGATTCTGTTGATTTGCCTGTGGAGTACGCATGCTGTTGTTTGTGGAGTGGTTTTGCCCTAAGGGGACCGTCTCGGATGTGTCGATCACATAGTCTCTCCAGGGTCTTTAGTAGGAAGGATGTGAGGCTTATGGGTCTGTACGCTTTGGGTTGCGTGTAGTCAGCTTTACCAGGTTTGGGTATGAAGATGACTTTCACTTCGCGCCAGGCTAGGGGTGTGTATCTGAGTGCTATGCAGGCCCGATAGATCTCTACCAGGCATGGTGTAATATATGTGAGCCCCCATTGTAGTAGGGCTGGGAAGATGCCATCCAGTCCAGCGGACTTGTATGGCTGAAAGGTGTTGATAGCCCATTTTATCCGGTCTTCTGTTACTAGCCTGTGAGCGCAGGTCCAGTCCCGTTCCGTCGGGGTCCAATCTGGTGCGTCCTCCCAGGTCCTGTCCTCTAGGAGTTTGCAGTCTGGGAAGTGGGTTTCCAGAAGGACCTTGCTGGTCTCATGGTCCGTAAGTGTGAAAGTGCCGTCGGGTTTTCTCAGCGAGCCAAGGGTCCGGTCCTGGTCAGTTGATAGGATCTTCCTTACCCTTGCAGCTTCATTGTTGGTTTCTATGGACTCGCAGAATTTCCGCCATGCTGTCCTTCTGGCGGTTCTGATTTGTTTTTTATATGTGTGTCGAGTTTCTGTGTATATCTCCCAGTCTTCCGGGAGTTTGGTGTTTTTGGCTCTGTTAAATTGCTTCCGTAGTACATGTCTGAGTTTACCAAGTTCGGCGTTCCACCAGGGATTTCTCTCGGTGTTGGTCCGTGGCGTCCTTAGTTTACAGCATGCATGGTAAGCTTCAGTAAGGTATTCTGATAATTTTGTTACAGTATATTCCAGCTGTGCTGGTTCTCTTATTGTTATTTGTGATAGGTGCCTAGCTAGCAGGGCTGCCAGGAGGCGCTTGTAGCCTGGTATATCGGTGCGCCGCGGATTTCTTCTCGGTGCGGGTTTCTTGGTGCTGGTGGTTAATGTAAAGCGGATCCTTCTGTGGTCCGAGCAGGAGGGTTCGCCCGATACATGCCAGTTTGTGATGAGGTTTTTCGCGTTTTCTGTAGCAAGTGTTAAGTCTATGATCGTTTGTCCTCGGACTGTGACCCAAGTGGGTTCAGAACCTCGGTTAATAATGTTTAGGTTAGTAGAGAATAAATAGGTGGATAGTACCTCTCCTCTGGGATTCGATATGTCGCTGCCCCAGAGCGGGTGATGGGCATTGGAGTCAGTGCAGATGATCAGGTCCAGACCGGTGATCTCGCAGTGCTGCACTAGGTCGGCCATTTCTTGTGGCGGGCAGTTTGTGTCCTCGCCCGGCATGTACACCGAGGCTAGGACGACGTCTGGGAGATCGTCTGTAGTCCGGAGCCTGACAGCTGTCAAGTCTCTGGAACAGAATTGGGTGAGCGGTGCGGTAGGGATGTCTTTGGGTATGTACACACAGGATCTAGGTTTGTCCGAGCTCTGTGTGTTGAGTATTAGCTTACCTCCGATGTTATTGAGGCCGCATATCCTGTTGTTCCTGATCCACGGCTCTTGGATCAGTGCGATGGTTCGGGGGTTGACCTCCAGTGCCCTGCGTAAGCTGGCCGTAGCAGTCTGGCTATGCTGGAGGTTTGTCTGGATGATGTTGAGTGTGGGTGATTGCGATGAAGGGGGGGGATTAGTCGATGGTGGATCCATCGGACAATCCCTCCTCCACCTCCTCCCTGTACGGGTCGTCGTGTTTGTCACCCGGCGACGATGCCAGCAGCTGCTCGCTCCAGCCAGGGGATGTGGGCGGAACCGTGGCCTCGTCGTCAGCCATCGCCGCACGGGCCATGACTTCTTCCAGGTGGGCGATCTCGTCCGTGTCGTCTGTCTGTGTCTCTGTCGGTGTCGTGGTCGAGTCTGTCTTGCTGTCAGAGGGCTGGGTCGTGGGCCAGAAACGTACGTATATCGAACCTAGTAGGTACGATATCCGTCGCTCCCGGTCCAGGACCTTTTGCGCTTCCTCCGGTGGTACACCCAAGGTCAAAAAAGTCCCGTAGTTGTCACCACCGACGGTAGTTGCCCTGTACAGTGACCACCTGCCAATGTCATACCAAGTATTCTGACGAGTCAGAATACTTTGGAGCCTCTGTACGTCACCTCTATACCGAGGGACGAAAAGCGAGGCTCTGACACGGGTGGGCACGTCTGACTGTCGCACTACTGTCAGCTTCAGGTCAGTATTTGGGAGTTGTAGGAGGGGAACTGTCTGGGTCAGCCATGTCAGGGCGCAGTCGTCCTCGCACCACATCTGCACTGTACCCTCCGCTACCCTTGGGTATCCGCGGAAAGCAGGGAGCGGTGACGATGTGTCTGCGCCCATGAGCAGGTCTTCCAGGCCTATCTTAACCTGTTCGGCCTCTTCGTTTGTCAAGTCTCTGGAGGGGGGAGGGAAGCAGATTGCTACGGCGAGCCGCGCAGGTATGTCCTTTGTGGCCCGCGCGTAGGTCCTCGGCTCCCCTTGGGCGGAGTGGACCCTTACACGCTTGGCGTCCCTCTGAAGCGTGCTCGGTGAAGCCGAGTCGTCCGGGCGCTCCCTCTTCGCCGGCCCTGTACCACTCGGTCCAGGCTGCGGCTGAGAGGTGCCCGCCTTACCGTGCAAGCCTCCACCCCGCTTTCCTCTGTTGTGTTTGTGTCTGGATTCGTCGGTCAGGGGTCGGTTGGCGCCCCCGGTAGGCTCTGTCGTGTGCGGGGGTTTTTCGCGCTGGGTTTCCCCTTCGCGTACTTGCCCCTGCACGCGTGGTTCCGCGTCCGGCCGCTTTTCGCGCTGGGTTTCCCCTTCGCGTACTGGCTGCTGGTCGCGTGGTCCCACCTTAGGCCGCTTTTCGCGCTGGGTTTCCCCTTCGCGTACTTGCGGCCGTTCCCTGCTTTCCGCGTCCGGCCCTTTTTCGCGCTCGGTTTCATCGTCGCGTACTCGGGGCTGGTCGCGTACTACCTCTTCGGCGTCCGATCGCGCTTCGCGCTGGCTGTTGCCTTCGCGGGTGTTGCGCTTTCGATCGCATACTTTCCTCCCCCGGTCTGTGATTTTTCCGCGCTTTTTCAGCTGGCGTACTCCATCTACCAGGAGAGTGGTAGGGCCGTCGGGTTCGTTAACCTTCCCCGTCACAGTCTGTCCGTGTCGTTCAGTGTCAGGGTTCGTAACGCTATTCCGCACGATGCTCTGTTGCCAGAGGTTCGCGGGAGGCATACGTGTCGTAGCGGGTATTGGCGCGTCAGTCGCTGCCGGGGTCGTGATCATTGGCGCGTTTGTCGCTGCCGGTGTTTGTGGCGCTAAATCAGCAGCCGGTCGCGCTGGAGAGCGCGGCAATGGTAAGCAGTAAGATGCCCCCCCCAGAATACGTTGGGGGCTGACCGCCTTGGCGGTGTGGGATTCCCCGGCTTGGCCGGAACCCACCTGGGTAGTTTTATCTCTTTCTTCCTGCATTACATTTGGCGGGGGGTGGGCTTTTTTGGAATCGAGGTTACCCGTCCTCAGGGACCGACAGGATGTAGGGATAGGAGGGAGGGTGTTTGGTAGTAGGGTGTGGGTCACTTGGGGTCACCCTAGGTCTGGGATTTGGCCTAGGGATTTTGCGGATTGACAGGATTTTTTTTATTTTTATTTTATTTTATTGGTTCACCAACAATTGTTACATCAATACATAATAAAAAGAGCTCAAAAAATTCATACTAGATGTACAATATTAAGAGGTAAACACCACATGCAATATATAAAAAGAACAACTTTAAAAGTAAAAAAAAAAAGGACCAGAAACAATTTTGTTTTTATGTGATATTAACTGAAAATACATGGCAAAGTAAATATGGCATTAAGTGACATTAGTTAAAACTATCTTAGACTAGGCTTATACTAACTATATACTAAATTAATGTTAGAAACAATTGGTGCTTGAAGTGCTGAAGGATCTGTGGATAGGGAAGGCTTGTGTGTGGTTGGGTCCTTTAGGTACATGGGATAAGGTGTATTGGTTACCCTAAACCTGGGACTTGGTGTTCGGGCACTTCTCTTGTCCGGGATCTCTTTCAAGATGCTCCGGGTGCGGTATCGGCTCTACAGCCGGTCCCGCAGCCGGAGTTGGGCTATCCGCAACCTGCCCACCCGCTCGGTTGCAGGAGAAGAAGTGCCCGGCAGTCCGGGTCGCACCACCACAGATGTACGTGTACATTTGCGTTGGTACGAGCCAGCTAGCCCCGAGGGTCAATTCTGTAAAAATATCACCGTGAAAATATAGGTGAAGTGAGCTGAAAGTCGCGGCCGTAAGACTTCTAGGTAAGCCAAGGCAACTCATGCTCCGAGCGACGTATCTACTGAGCCACTATACGTCGAGCGCACCGTGGGCTTGACTGCCACTTTGGACTCATTGTTGCAAGCGCAAACGCTGAGCGTGGGGTCCTGGGTTTGATTCACTTCGGGCAAAGTGTTATTGGATTTTTCCATTAGGAATATCTTAGTAGAAGCCCGGAGTTTGGAAGTTGGCGGTGTAGTATCCCCGTGTCTCGGAAAGCACGTTAAGCCGTTAGTCCTGGACCTGATCTCTCTCTGGTCGTGTCGGATTGCGTGCCTTGCACCAGTGCACCAGTGTCTGCGCTTAGCAAAAAGCAATAAAAGTGAGCCTCTCATCTATGTCCTTACTTGGCGTCCGTGGCACTTGTAATAATTATCAAGTGACAGTCAACGGTCAACTAACTGTTAAACACCATGTGGTGTTTAACAGTTAGTTGACCGTTGACTGTCCGCTTTTCCCATAGTCTTTATGTACAGACGCCAGAACATCAAGCTATCTGAAACTGTCAAATTTTCCTAATCAATCTTGAACGTTAATACTCTATCGATAAAGTTGAAAATCTATTAAAGAAATTTGACATATCGTATTAGCTTGATGTGCTGGCGTCTGTACTTACTCAAATTACTATATTATTTATACCTAACTAAACTAACTTTCCTCATATCCTAATTACTGTTATTATTTAATTGTGTTGTAACATGCCTCCTTTACAAGTTACTACTGCATGTGTTGGTATGCCGACTGTATCACGTATCTCGTGACTAGAACCTGGGGGTCTACTACGAAGTGCAAAGTACGAATGTTCGGATCGGACCGACACATGGCCGAACCGAATATTATTGAAAAATGCGAAAAAAGTTCGGATCGGCTCAGTTGGGTCGGGACTATAGTCAATATTCGAAAGAGTGTAGGAGTGTAGGATCGAGATCAACCGAACCAAATAGTAACTTCGTAGAAGGAAACGGCCGAACATTCGGCCGATACCACTTCGGAGTAGACCCCCTGGATCTTTATAAGAATCAGCCGATCGATTCTGTAAAAATCTCACCGTGAAAAGTTAAGTGAAGTGAGCTTAGAGTGAGCTGCCAATAGTGTCAATCCCTAGCATTAGTTGGAATGACAGCTCACTCCACGCTCACTTCACTTAAGTTTTCACGGTGAGATGGTTACAGAATCGCACTGCAGGTCATCGTTGTTGGTTTATGTCACGTAAAATGATTGGTCCATCGTTTATTTTTACCATAAACCGAACAGGACCCTTGATTCTGAAGACTTCTCCTTTCACCTACTTCTCCCAGTAGTTTCAGTTGTTTTTTGATTTGTCATTCAGTCAATTTCTCATTTTATATACCGGCTGACTTGTTTACTGTCTGCACAAAAACAGGGTAAGTATAAAAGATGAACGGAGTAGAAGCCTATGGCATAGGAACCTCTTTTTTTTTCCAAATCCTGAACTGAAATTAACTTTTCAATAAATTCATGTGAAGTAAACTTTTCATACTAAAACAAAACAAAAAAAAAAACAAATATAATAATTCAACTTATGGAGTACCCCTACTGAGGGGCTTGTGGCTAAGTAATAACAGCCGCACGGGTCGATTGATCAGGTTAAGCTACGTTTGCCGCGGTTGGTCCGTGGATGGGTGACCAACCAAGACCCCTCCGTGCCTTACCTAGTCTTACCAAGGGGTATCGTATTACCCAGTAACTGGGTTGTGGAGGTCAGATAAGCAGTCGCTCCATGTAAAATACTGGTATTCAGCTGCATCCAGTTAGACTGGAAGCCGACCCCAACATAGTTGGGAAAAGGCTAGGCAGATGATGATGATGGAGTACCCCTACTCTACGGAAATTATCAAAATGGTTGTACTATAGGTACACCTCTGCCTAACCCTTCGGGGACCACAGGAGTGATTTTATTTTTATGTACGTATGTACTAGCTTATGTATGAAATTAAAAGACTAACTAACTAACTATACATACATACATACTTTACATACATACATACTTCATACATACTTTGATACATACTTTTTCTTTCTTTCTTTCTATATAAATAAATACAAAAACAAAAGGTACAATACATTAGTCACTATAGCTACTCAAAGATTGGCAATATCTATAGTCGGTCCACCACTACTATTTAATTTACGATTATTACTTCAATGTTAACATTTATTTATTCTTTGACAAACATTCAAAAGTCCAAACTCAAGGTTTGAAAACATGCAATGGAGCACAGTATTGTTGGCGTCAAATTGACAGACCATATTCGCAACACCACATTGCGCTCCAAAACAAAGATTACTGACGTTGTTCAAAAAACCGCTAAGCTGAAGTGGAACTGGGCTGGCCACGTCTGCCATATGCCCAATAAGCTGTGGGCCAAAATAACCACCACGTGGAGCCCTGACACAGCTAGAAGGCGTTTGATAGTTCCGAAATACTCCTACGCATTAGTATACCCAGTGTTTTAATTTATTGTCGTAATGTCATCTTTACATTGTATATAGTATTTAAATGACAATTACCATGTGTTTGTGATTCTCATTGTGTATTTCTACTAACAATGAATTGTATTGTTTGTTATATATGTTTGTGTTTGTGTTTATTCGAGGAGTAATTTTGAAATGTTGACAGTTATTTTATACAAAAACTGTCAAACATCATAGACGTAGATAGTTCTACATAAGAAATGTAAAATACGAATGATAAGGAAAGATAATCTTATTTTACAGCAGTTTATTAATTTGCACTGACTCAATTTCAAAATCACAATTATCATATTAAAATGTATATACTGTCATCAAGTTTAGCCTGGCTTTTCCTTGCCTTTTGAAGTAAGGCTCAATTTACACTGCCGCAGAACGGAGTGGAAGCGATTTCTTTTTCTACAAAGCATAATGAACTTTATGTCAAAAGTGTAACGCACAAATTAGATACACAGATACGCACAGGTAGCGCATCTTCTGGAGAATTATCGCGCATTCTCGGGAATTCAGGCCGTAATAAGTTCGTATCTAGTTTGTACGTTAGACAATTTACATAACGTTCGTTTTGCTATGTATAATATCGCTACGAAAACTAGCTTCCACTCCGTTCCGTGGCATTGTGAATCGAGCCTAAGGCGTCATCTCCACGGGCGAGAGAATCGCTGCGATTGCCTCGCTCGTGGACGTCTCCACGAGCGAGGCAATATAGTATTCTAAGTATTCTATAGTATTCTAAGGGGCCGTCGCCCCTTAGAATACTACAGAGAGCGAACGACTTGAACACTTTAAAATGCGTCCTCATCGCGTTTACTTTCTAATATTATACGTTTGTCTTCTTATCCGCTCGAACGAATCTCCTCCCTTCCCAACCTTCTCGTTTAATCATCTTCAACATGATACCCTGGTCCTTAGGTTGCGCCAGTATGGCTCTAGGGTCTAGGGTCAGGGTCTCCGACATGCCGTCAGCCAGTTCCACTCTGTACTTCCTCAGGATGCTGATTAGACCAGACATTACTTGCATCTTTGCGAAACGGATTCCTGGAAAAGCAATAAATTTAGGTAAATACGAGTATGACAGTAGTTTCGTAGCAGTAATTTGCGTATTAGCGCGCTCACACACGCCACACTTTTTGTAGGTCTTAGAATCCTGCAAATAATCAGCCGAGCCGACCGACCGACCGATCTGCCGTATCTGAGTACGCTTTCATCATTGGAGTAAATGGAATATGAAGGAGGGTGATGCTTCCGACTTATCCAAACGTAGGTTGCCCTCGACATACATACATAGAAATCTCATGCACTAAACAGCCACGACCAAGGTCAGTGGTCGCACAGGCTGGGTCAAACTATACGTGCTGGCCGACTAGTTGCACCCTATGTGGCCAGGACTATGACAAGTCGTGGTCTTTGCTATGCAGTGACAGTGCGCGAGGTCCCTCAAGGTTATGTAAAAAAATATAATTACCTATACATAGCCTGGGTCCCGATCCGAAAGGGAAGAATGTATACGGCTTAACATCGTCTTTATTTTCCGGCAGGAATCGTTCCGGTTTGAACTTCTGCGGTTCCGGGAAGTATTCAGGATTGTAGTGCATGTGGTAGACTGGAATATGGACTTTGACACCTACGTCTAGTTTCAGGCCAGTAGGGAGGACGTAGTCATCCATTACCTCACGAGTGAGGATGCCCACTACGGGATACTTGCGGAGTGTCTCGTGCATACAAGCATCCAAGTAAGGCAGCTCATGCACACAGTCGTAGTTCACTTGGTTTCCATGACGTCGCAGGAAGTCGTCCACTTCCTCGATCACTCGTAGCTGCACCTCTTGGTGCTTTGCCAGCTCAAATAAAATGAAGCCCATAGTAGTCGCCGATGTCTCAAAACCCGCCCCGAAGAACTGGACGCACTGCGCCACCAACAAGTCATCATCCACCTTCAAATGTACCTTATTTTCAGCGCCAGTCTTGGCGTTGCTTATACTGTCCCCAGTTATGTTATCCTCATTCTTTAAAGTCAGGACCAGGTCTACGAAGTCGTTCCTCGATGATGGCTTGTAGTCTCGGCTTTCGAACACTCCTTTCAACAATTTTGAGAAGAATTGGTCTATTGTTGGAGGAAAAACTCGAAGTCCCACTCGGTAGAAAATGGCAGGCCATATGGCTCTGCAAATAATTTTGAAGCCTCGATAGGTTGAAGCCCCGAATATTTCGCTTGCCATGAAAATGAAGGGGTTATTTTCTGCTTGGGTCATGGCGTTGGACTCCACTCCAAAAGCTGCGGAGCATGTGCAGTCTATGGTGTACTTCGCGCAGATGTGTCTTATTTCCATGACGTCAGACATGCCGATTTCATAGTCAAGCATATTTTCGAAGACGATGTTACAGTTTTCTATCAAATAGTACATATTTTTCATCTTAGCGGACGAAAAGAGTGGAGTTAGATTTTGACGAATTATTTTCCATCTGTCACCGGCACTAAAGAATAAAATTTGGGTGACAAGTTCACTTTCTGAGTAGTTTGAGGATTCCCTGCCGTTGACATAGTAGAAATCTTTTGTCATCATATGTTTGATGATCTCGGGGCTGTTCACCACGAGAACTGGCTCCGTGCCGTAGAAAGCTCCGAAGTAAGGTTGACCGATGAACTTTTGACAGAGTTTCTGTATCATCTTGCCAGGATACTCTCGTTGTAAAATATAACTTCCGTAGTTGCCCAGAAGAGGTACTGGTTCAAGGTAGGGCACATTCTTGTTTTTCCAATAACCGAACTTCCTTTTAGATATTAAATATAATAAATAAAAGATTATCGTTAATAAGAAACCGAGAACGAGAAGAGCGTTCATATTGGCAACCGTGTTGCTGACAACTACACGGAGCTAGCATCTTACGTTAAAAGTTGATAATAATAAAGATAAACTTACAGTTAGGGTCAGAAGTGGAGTTACATTATCACGAAGCAATAGATTGACACTTTTGTTTAACTTACCACCTTCTTCTAATGAGTAATTTCTATACTATAGACATACACTACCATATTCGTTTGCAACTGATTGTATTTCATAAATTCAACCATTAGGGTATATGGTATGATATCCTGGCGGTTATCATACGTCGGTAAGCACGTTTATGCGTAGCGAGCCGTGGGTTTGAATCTCATGTGCGGTGATAATTTTTTTAAATGTTTTTATAATTACCTTATCTTATAATAAGCACGCTATTAAATATATTTCCGTATCGGGTACGTATTGCAATATCTAAAATTAAAAGATCTAACGTAAAATAACTTACCTTCAAAATCCCTAAAATCTAAATACCTAAGCAACTAACACCTACCTACGAATTACCTAAGTTTAAAATACTGATTTTATTAAATATCCATCATTCAAAAATATGTTTCTGGCTTGTGCCGGTGTTGTGTGGTCACAGTTCTAGCCTTTTTTTTTTTTTTTTTTTTTTTTAACTTGGAGAAATGCTCATGCATTCTGCACTACCACGGGGAGATAGTGCAGTTATGTGGGACTCTAACCCACTAAAACTCCTCGGTGTCCTCCTCTGCCGCTTACGGCGGGAACACGGGCACGCCTTAGCACTCATCCGTGAACCTGCGGATTACTCCCCATCACCGGCGCACCAGAACACATGGCACGCCGTGACCACCCCAGGGACCAAACCAGCACATAGGCGCCAGACGACCCCGTGTCTGGGCACCGTTGGTCCCCCTGCGACGGGTCAGGTCATTAGCCCCGCCGCCTCTGCGGCCAATTTTCGGCCGCAGAGGATAGGGAGAGCGGCCAACGTCATACCAACACTCCTCTTCCCCTGCGGCCCCACCGCGTTCGCCATCAGACGGTGGCGACCCCGTCAAGGCCGCGGAAGGTAGGGAGAGCGGCGCACCGCAATACCGACACTCCTCCCCCGCCGCGGCCTCCAACCCTCAGCCGTGATGCCTCCCATACCACATCATGGCCCGCCTCAGTTGCGATGTCGCCCAAGCGGCACCGCAACCTACTTGTTGGCCGCTACGTCGTCGGCTTACAGGCAAAGCCCTGACGAGCGGCCCCTCCTCGGGTTCCTCTTAGCTTCACCGTGGTTGTCCAAGCCACGGCTACTGAGCCCCCCCGCCTCGACAATGCGGGAACCCACCGGGGGGGGTCACAGTTCTAGCCTTTTTTTTTTTTTTTTGTTCCCGGGGTGGAAAATCCTCATGGATGTCCGCCGCCCTGGGGCGGGCGACGGGGTCTGTCAGACTCTTACTGACTAAAAACCACCCCAGTGTTCCATCTCTCACCTACGCCGGGGGTCGCGGGAACGTAAGATCCTTCCGCAACCCCCGACCGGCCCGCCACCGCGGGCCTCCTCGGGTCAGGGGGGGGAGTGAGGTGTTTGACTCCCCCCGCGACGTCTAAGAGAGGCGCGCGTGGAACACTACGCGCCGCCATCTCGGGTCCTGATGTGTGGGGGGCGACGGACGTCCCCAAGTCCGTCGCCCCTGGACCCATTTAGGGGGGCTGGAAGAGGGCGTTATCCGCCCTCCGCCGACGCCCGGTGCGCCTGCTGCGGGCCGGGTGAGAGGACGAGATCTCCCTCTCCCTTTCCGCAGCCTCCTTCTGCGAGACGACCGTTTCGCAGAAGGAAACCACCGCGTCCCAGGACTCTTCGCTGCCGACCGTCGACTCGACCACGGCCGGCAGCGACAGGTCACTGCCTACTTCTGAGATGAGGGCACGGCGCGGCTCCTCCCAAGCGGCACACTCTGCCAGCGTATGCCGCGCCGTGTCCTCCCGACAGTCGACGCAGTGGTGACACCGGGCGTCCGGCTCCCTGTTTATGCGACACAGGTACTTCCCGAAGCAACCATGCCCCGAGAGCACCTGCGTCACCCGAAACGACAGGGAGCCGTGCCTCCTCCCGAGCCAGCGCTCGAGCACCGGCCGGACCGCCTCGATGGTGACGAGGCCAGCGGTAGGGCGTGTGAGCCTGTCCCGCCATTCCGCCACCAGGACCTCGCGAAGCTGAGACCGACGCAGCTCCATGTGTCGCTGCATCGGTCGCTCGCCCCGCGCCCTCGCTTCCTCGCGCCACCGATACAGTGACGCGAGTACTTTTGCCTCGAGGTCCCAGGGCGGGGATCCGGCCAGTGCGCAGGCCGCCTCGTAGGAGATCGTGCGATATCCTCTGATGACTCTGACGGCCATCGCTCTCTGCGGTTTCCGCAGTACCGCGATACTGCCGGCCGTCAGGTCAGAGGCCCACACCGGGGCCCCATACAGGGCCATCGATCGCACGACCCCCACGTAGAGCCGCCTACAGGCGGCGCTCGGGCCCCCCAGATTGGGAAGCAGCGTTGACAGCGCCCCAGCCGCGCCCAACAACTTGGGCGCCAGCCGCCGGAAGTGGGGGCCAAAATCCCACCGGCTGTCGAGCACCAATCCCAGGTACTTCATGGTAGACTCGACAGCGATCCGAGCGCCCCCGACCACGATGTGTGAACCGGGCGGCGCCGCCCGCCGGGGGCCATGAAACACCATGGCCTCCGATTTGCTGAGGGCCACCTCCAGGCCTAGGCGACGTATGCGGCCCACCACCTGTGAGACCGCAGCCGTCGCCAGCAACGCTGCTTCCCTGTGCGAGCTCCCCCGGGCAGTGACCAGCGTGTCATCCGCGTAACACGTCAGGTCTACCCCCGGTCTGAGCTCGCCCCTCAGCACCCAGTCGTACCCGACGTTCCACAGGAGCGGTCCTAGGACCGAGCCCTGGGGAACGCCGCACGACATGCGGCGCTGGTTTCCGCCATCGCGTCCCATGTAGGTGACACACCTCTCCGACAGATAAGCCCCAACGATGTGGCGGAGGTAGGGAGGCACTCGATGATACCGCAGCGCCTCCCGAATACAACTCCAGGACAGGGTGTTAAATGCGTTGGAGATGTCCAAGGACACCGCCAACATCACCCCGCCCCGGGACACCGCTTCCTCCGCCAGGACTCTTACCCGCGACACAGCGTGTATGGTGGAGCGCCCATGCCGAAACCCGAACTGACGTCACAGTTCCAGCCTAACCTAACCTAGCTGTTTCGATTTAAAAAAGATAGATGCGTGTTACGCATGTGGGTACAGAATCATATAACGGTGAGGTAAACCAATTTAAGGAACTTTGTACATAGGAATTTCAAGTTCTCTGGTTAAAGACATTTAATTCTCATAAAGAAATTTACATTTCACTTTAATTGAATTTTTGTATGCAGACTGGGAACGTCACTAGACACAAACAGTTTAATTTATTGTCGTATTGTCGTCTCCACCTTGTATATCTACGAGTATATCTATCTATATCTATTACTAATAATAAAGCTGAAGAGTTTTTTTAAACGCTCTAATATCTGAATATACCAGTCGGATTTGAAAAAAAAAAAAAAAATATCTTTTTGCCTTTGGTAGCCCATTTTGTTTGGGGTCCACACGCTCTGTCATGAGACCCGAGTGCGTGTCTCCTTTTTAAATAAATTTCTCGCCGGCAGATCGACACTTCACGTTAGCATTGCCATTCAACGTGGCAATGCTGTCAGTCTTCTGGGCACTTTTCCGGATGACAGCGATGCGGAAGAGTACTTCGACGCCAAAATATCCTTTTGTTTTTGTATTTATTTTCATAGTTAGTTAGTTAGTCTTTTAATTTCATACATAAGCTAGTATATACATAAAAATAAAATTACTCCTGTGGTCCCCGAAGGGTTAGGCAGAGGTGTACCTATAGTACCACCATTTTGATAATTTCCGTAGAGTAGGGTACTCTATAAGTTGAATTATTATATTATTTGTTTTTTTTTTTGTTTTGTTTTATTATGAAAAGTTTACTTCAAATGAGTATTTATTAAAAAGTTAATTTCAGTTCAGGATTTTGAAAAAAAAGAGGTTCCTATGCCATAGGCTTCTACTCCGTTCACCTTTTATACTTACCCTGTTTTTGTGCAGACGGTAAACAAGTCAGCCGGTATATAAAATGAAAAATTGACTGAATGACAAATCAAAATCAACCGAAACTACTGGGAGAAGTAGGTGAAAGGAGAAGTCTTCAGAATCAAGGGTTCTGTTCGGTTTATGGTAAAAAATAACCGATGGACCAATCATTATACGTCACATAAACCAACAACGATGACCTGATTCTTATAAAGATCCAGGGGGTCTATTCCGAAGTGGTATCGGCCGATTCCTGCTACGAAGTTACAATTTGGTTCGGTCGGTCCCGATCCTACACTCCTACACTCTTTCGAATATTGACTATGGTCCCGACCCAACTGAACCGATCCGAACTTTTTTCACATTTTTCAATAATATTCGGTTCGGCTATGTGTCGATCCGATCCGATCATTCGCACTTTGCACTTCGTAGTAGACCCCCAGGTTCTAGTCACGAAATACGTGATACAGTCGGCATACCAACAGATGCAGTAGTAACTTGTAAAGGAGGCATGTTACAACACAATTAAATAATAAGAGCGATTAGGATATGAGGAAAGTTAGTTTAGTTAGAAATAAATAATATAGTAATTAGAGTGAAGTACAGACGCCAGCACATCAAGCTAATACGATATGTCAAATTTCTTTAATAGATTTTCAACTTTATCGATAGAGTATTAACGTTCAAGATTGATTAGGAAAATTTGACAGTTTCAGATAGCTTGATGTTCTGGCGTCTGACCATAAATACTATGGGAAAAGCATGTGGTGTTTAACAGTTAGTTGACCGTTGACTGTCACTTCATAATTATTACAAGTGCCACGGATGCCAAGTAAGGACATTATAGATGAGAGGCTCACTTTCAGAGTAATTTATTGATTCTTGCTAAGCGCAGACACTGGTGCACTGGTGCACGGCACGCAATCCGACACTACCAGAGAGAGATCAGGTGCAGGACCAACGGCTTAACGTGCTTTCCGAGACACGGGGATACTACACCGCCAACTTCCAAACTCCGGGCTTCTACTAAGATATTCCTAATGGAAAAATCCAATAACACTTTGCCCGAAGTGAATCAAACCCAGGACCCCACGCTCAGCGTTTGCGCTTGCAAAAATGAGTCCAAAGTGGCAGTCAAGCCCACGGTGCGCTCGACGTATAGTGGCTCAGTAGATACGTCGCTCGGGGCATGAGTTGCCTTGGCTTACCTAGAAGTTTTACGGCCGCGACTTTCAGCTCACTTCACCTATATTTTCACGGTGATATTTTTACAGAATTGACCAGCTGGACTTGATTTTCGTGCATCATTTTCGGGTACCTTACCACTGAAAATCAGCACTGTGTTGTGGGTCCCCTATAGCACAGCATCATGCTGAGTGGAAGCCTTCTTGTCGTGCAGCTGCCGACTATTTCTATTCTGTGCTTGTCATCATATATCGTCATCTGTTTTGTTTTTTTTTTATTTTACTATATTATTCGAGTTATCTTATCTTTTTGTGTGCTGCTGCTTTGTGTGTCTTTGACAATGTACCTATCTTTCTTTCCGTCTTTACGAAATTTCTGTTGTACAGTCGGGGAAACTAATTGCTAACCGAATATGTGAATTACCACGTACTTTACTTCAGTATACCTTATTATAGCCATTTTATATAAGTATCGAAGAATGACAGTTGTGATTTGAATATAATTACGGACAATTTAAGTTCGCAATCAATTCGCTTAACAATTAAATTCCATGACTTTACATCACGGAGGGTTTTAAAAGAACATTACTACCATTTAATAACAACACAAATTTAAATGACAGTCACGAAGTTAATTACACTTGAGTATGTACGTTGTTACTGTAATACCTAATCATTTACTCGCAAGTAAATGACACGTAAGTGGACGAGTGCACTTTACATTATCTGTAGATAATCATCATTGTCATCGTCGATTGTCATTTATTTATTTTTTATTTATCATAAAGGTATTTTTGAGATCAAACTGCGAATGTTTTTAAAATTACGAGAATTGCCCCTAAGGCCCATTTATCTATGTGAAAGATAGATAGTTTCAACCTCAGTGTAGTTTCAATTTGCTGGACATTCTGGTTGTCAAAAGTGGTAAAGCAAATACGAGGTCGACTATACAGTCAACTATAGGAGCGGGCCACACAGAAGAGACGTGAAACGTGGACGGGACGCAGACTTGGCAATAGTATGCTGACAGAAAAGCGACGCGACTGCGTTTTGTTCTTTCCGTATGTTTTAAGCCAGTTCTTTAATAATATAATTATAATTATTAATACAATTAATGAAGATCACGTGAAGGGCCTCCCCTTCACGTGATCTTCACGTGAAGGGGACGTTCGGGGGGGGTTTCGTGATCACGTGGACAGGGGCAAGGCGACCGGAGGCTTTACGCGGGGGTCGTGCGGTCCATGGCCATATACGGGGCCCCGGTGTGGGCGCGTTCACTGCGGCGGCGAGCCGCCCACTACCTGAACGCGCCCCAGAAGGTGGTAGCCGTAAGGCTAATCCGGGGCTACCGCACGATCTCGCGCGAGGCGGCAAGCCTCCTTGCCGGACTGCCGCCATGGGATCTGGAGGCGATAGTCCTCGCGCGCCTGTATGAGTGGCGCGCGGAGGCACTACGCCGGGGGGAAAGTCCGCTCCCGCGGCAAATTGCTGCGGAGCGGACGGACCTCCGGCTCGATCTCATGGCGACATGGAAAGAGCGACTGTCGCAACCCAGCGCAGGGCACGCCGCGATAGCGGCGATAAGACCCCTCTTTGAGGAGTGGCTAGAGAGGCGCCACGGCGCCCTCACCTACCGCCTGACGCAGGTCCTCACCGGACACGGAAGTTTCGGGAGGTTCCTGCACATGATCAGGCGGGAGGAAACGCCCGGGTGTCACCATTGCCAGGATCGCCCAGAGGACACGGTGGAGCACACGGTGGAGGTCTGCCCCGCTTGGGCGGAGCACCGCCGTGTCCTCGTAGAGGCGATCGGCAGCGGCGGCGGCCTCTCGCGCCTGGACCTGGTGCAAGCCATGGTCCGGAGCGAGAGGGAGTGGGAGGCAGTCGCCTCCTTCTGCGAAGCAGTCATGCTAGCGAAGGAGGTGGCGGGACGGATGAGGGAGAGAGCCTCCCATCCCAGCCGCCGCGGGAGACGCCGCGGGCGTCGGGAGTCGAGCGACGACTACCGGCCACCGTAGGCGCGGGCCTGCGGGCGGAGAGCAATGGGTAGCTCACCGCCCGATCAGGACCAGGCCCGTGCCGGACGGCGCGTAAGTGTTCCACGCGCGCCTCAAAGAGATGTCAGCATAACGAGGGGCCCCTCAGGGCCGAAGCCTGCCGGGGCAGCGGGATTGTCCGAAAGGGTTACCGCTACCCCGGAACATAAAGGGCGAAGGAAGGAACATGGGTGGGTTTTAGTCAGTAAGAGTCTGACACTCCCTTCCGCTCCACCCAGAGCGGGAGGAGTCATTTGATGATTTCCCATCCCCAAAAAAAAAAAAAAAAAAAAAAAAAAAAAGGGGCAAGGCGAAATTATAAAGGTTCCGGTTTTACATTAAGGGCAGGTTGTTTGAAACGGTTGGTTAACGTAATATACGTACGTCAAATAATTATGATTACGTTACAGTAATTATTTGACGTAAGTCAAGGTCATAATTTTGTAATTGTAATTTGAAACACCGCTTTTTTGGTTTGACGACAGTTAGCGCCATTGTTGACGTATACGCGTGCGTCAAGTGGACGTGAAACAACCCACTCTAAGACGTTCATCAATTCAGCGGGATTTTCCGAAAGGGTTACCGCTACCCCGGAACATAAAGGGCAAAGGAAGGAACATGGGTGGGTTTTAGTCAGTAAGAGTCTGACACTCCCTTCCGCTCCACCCAGAGCGGGAGGGGTCATTTGATGATTTCCCATCCGGAAAAAAAAAGAAGTTAATCAACTCTAATATTTTAGAAAAATACATTTAAAAAAATATCTTTTAAATAAATGCTATTATACCATATCGGATTTCTTAAATGAACGCAATTAATTAATTGTATTTTTCTGCAATTACGACATTTTTACAATTTGAATCTCAAATCTATAAAACCTAATCTGTACATTTTCTTCTTTTTTAAGTAGCATTACGATGAAAAAAAAAAATAATAAAAAAAAATATTTTTTTGTTTAGATTCAAATCTTTTGTGGTTATTTTAAACCAAATATGTTGTTTTTGTACGCCATTAATGGCAAATCATGCAGATCTAACCATTATTATAAGACCTTGCACATGTTACGATGTATACTCATGTTTTACAATAAAAATATATTCTATTCTATTCAATATTCTAACATCAGACAAATATCTGACGTAGTAAATCTCCCTCTCAGAAACGCTGAAGTGATCTCCTACGCTGACGACACAGCCATCGTGTTCCACGACACGTCATGGGACCGAGTTTATCGAATGGCGGTACAAGGCCTCTCTCAAATAGCGCAATCCTTAAACTCTAACCTACTGACACTTAACGTTAGCAAAAGTAAATACATTGCTTTCTCCAAAACTAGTTCCTCCAGTGCCTCTCAAACTATGTCCTTAAAAATACATACCTGTCCACAGATACACATTATTCCCTCACCACTGCCACACCACTCCTGCGCATGTAAAGTCCTTGAACGAACTGACACGATCAAATACCTCGGCATAACCTTAGATAACAACTTAACTTATAAAGCCCACATCTGTGCCCTTTCCTCCAGAGTACGAAAACTAATACACGTCTTGAAAAAACTCAGGGACTGCACCCCTACCGATATTTTGCGAATGGTCTACTTCGCACTCTGCCAGTCGATCATAATGTACTGTATTTGCATTTGGGGACGCGCTGGTAAGAGTACATTTATAACGCTAGAAAGGGCGCAACGGGCACTGATCAAAGTCGCAATAAAAAAGCCGTTTAGATTCCCTACAGACCTTGTATACCACGAGTTTCAAGTCCTCAGGGTAAGACAAATATTTGTACTCCAAGTAACGCTTAAATATCATGCAACATTGAAAAATCGGCCTGATTACAGGGTAATAAACGAGCGTGTATTCAGAGTACCCAAACCAAATGCCAAATCCGAACTAGCTAGACGCTGTACCTATTTTTTCCATCCCAACACGTACAATAAAGTTAACAAAATCTGCGACCTAAAAGACTGCTCAACTACCACCTGTAAAAAATTCCTAACTACAGCTCTTTTAAAATTATCATACGACGCCACCGAAGCTTTGATATAGCACCTACACACACATACACACACCCTAACAAACACGCAAACACTCATACAAACACCCACAAACACACCATAGTACAAGCCCTAGGATAAACCAATATTATTTTCTTTTGTGATCAGAATCGCACGAATGTTTTATTTATTTTAACACTTATCTTTTTCTTTTTGTAACTATCTAACATCCCCAAACTGTAATGTAATCTTTAATGTTGTAAAATTGCACTCCAAGTCCAGAGCCACAAGATACAAGCGATGCTTAGTTTGGGGCTCACCGAATCCGTCACATTGTATTTTTACTTTTTTGAAGAATAAATTTATTTATTTATTATCTATCGACGTCGCAAAAACAATGAATATTCAAAATATTTGACAAGATGTAGGTATTTGGACATCTCAAGGCTATTGTCAACAGAGATAAATACTGTCTACACATGTAAAAAATAATCTGTAAGCGTCATTCAAAAGTTTTATCTACGGCGTAACTAAGCCCAGGGTAATTAATTTTTTGTTTTATCATACGAGTATTTACATATTGATACCCACCACGTCTGCAGATTTTCGTTAACTAATTTAATGGAGAGGGAGTTTGGAGTTGGAGTTGGAGTTTGAGTTTCTCTACGTGATCGAATCAGAAATATAGAGATCCGCAGGAGAACTAAGGTAACCGACATATCCCGAACAATTATTGCCAGGCAGCTGCAGGGCACATTGCTCGCAGAACAGATGGCCGATGGGGCCGAAAGGTTCTGGAGTGGTGACGGCGTACCGGAAGACGTTGGTTGGCCACCCACAAGGTGGACCGACGACCTTGTAAAGGCTGCAGGAACCCGTTGGATGCGAGGTCCGGATGCGAGGACCGGTCGAAGTGGAGGTGCAGGAGGCCAGCAGTGGACGTCTTTCAGGCGAAATGATGATGATGTCTTTAATTTGACGCTGTATATATAAGAGCAGTTGTGGCCTAGTGGCCTCGGCCGCGACTTACGAGTTGTAGGTCGTGGGCTCGAACCCAGGCAGGCGCTTTACTTTGTGGAAATAATTTCATCACCACAGCTCTCAAAACGGTGAAGGAAAACATTGTGAGGAAGCCGGAATGTCCTAGAACCAAATATTCGAAGACATGTGACATCTACCAACCCGCACTGGGCCCGCGTGGTAGATTATAGTCCACTTCCTCTCGAAGAGAGGGGGCCTGTGTCCCAGCACTGGGAACATTATAGGCTGGTTATGTTACGAGTATGTGTGTGTGTGTGATACGTATACGCGTCTATGTGTTCGCGCGGCTTTTCTCGCTTGTAGCATGGAGAAAGCCTTCTGTACCTATCTACTCTGTGCCTTAACCACGAGTTATTCTTGCGAGGTCGCGGTCCGAACCTCCTTAACTAAATACGGCAAGGTTACGAAGTTTGTAGCGGTGTCCCGTGTCACCTGGACGGGTAGAAGTGTGGTCCGCCATGACAGGTGTCTGGTGAGACCCTCGTGTCGGTCGCGGTTCTACTGACCGACATAGTTCTTTATGCATGCGGCGAAATAGAGAACTAACTTATACCCCTTTATTTATAAACGTTGTTTAAAGCTAAGAGACGTTTAAACGAGGGAGAGAAATGTATGGTTAAACAGTCGATCACTTGAGTTTAAGCAACATTTATAAACCCCGAAATGTACTGTATTTGACACATCCTACTATCCTATCCTACTAATATTATAAACGGAAAAGTTTGTGAGGATGGATGGATGGATGCTTATTACTCTTTCACGCAAAAACTACTACACGGAGTGGATTGAATTTTCCATACTTACAGATAGTTTATAACCAGGTTTAACACATAAGATACCTTTTGTCCCGATATTCCCACGGGATTGAAACTTATGCGGTGAAACCACGGGGCGCTGCTAGTTCAAAATATTTTATTTCACATAAACCTACATGGGCACTTATGAAACGTCAGAAGCTACGTGCACGGTTCCGGTTCCAAATGGTCGTTTCCCTTGGAGGAGAGCTGGCAAGATACTCCATGGTTAGTCTTTTAAAAATAATTGGCTTTAACAGTGTTTTTTACATCTTCCCTCTACCAGCAACGCCATCATTACATTCACCAAGAAATTTGTCGGTCTTTAGATAAGCCATTTATACAGAATTTAAACAACCTGTATAAAATCATCATTAATAGTTGTCAATCAGAAGTCATAAGTTACTTATTTCATAACAAAATATTTACATTGTGTTGAAAATATTATGTAATGAAAATAAATAAAAAGTAATTAGTAATTATAAGTATTAAAATGAAATCAAGAAAATAATAATAGGGATAATCGTCGGTTGGTGTCTCATTTAATTGAAAACGTCTAACGGGCCTCCGCCAGTTAGTTTCGGCGCTTCGTACGACTTCCAAAGGTCCCCAGGACCGAAGGCCCCGCGACATGTCAAAGACGAAAAAAAAATAATAACAAACAAAAAAAGACATTAAGTACGTTTAAAATTCATTACGCATTCAAACTGGAACAATATAAATAATTATATGTCATTAATTCAGTAACAGAAAATTAAAAACAAGCACATGTCATTTAATTGTGGCTGTCGTTTGTCATACAAGGTAGTTTGTCAGGAAGTATGATATATTATTTAAACGATGAGTATATATACAATACGATGAGTTCCCTGTAACACTTCCTCAATAAATAGTCTTTAATTTGTTTTTAAACAGATTAATACTGATTATACTTTTAAATGTTTTAAAGCAAAAAATAAAATAACACAAAATCCATTGGTAATCAACAATGGATTTTTTTTTTACAGCAATGTGCTTGTGAGTACCATGGATAGTTCTCTGTCGTGGTCTGTCCACTTGGATCCCTCCGAAACATAGTTCGATGTATTCCACATAGACTGCGTCACACCATTCATAACGCCTTAGTGAGACCACAATCTACAATATCTGGTTGAAGTTTGGGGAGTGCGGCCAAGACGAAGGTAGCAAGTCTCCAAGTTGCACAAAATAAAATAATAATAAAACCTTTTGTACCAAGTTGGACAAAACAAAATAATAGATAATAAAACCTTTTGTACCAAGTTGGACAAAACAAAATAATAATTAAATATTTTTTACCAAGTTGGACAAAACAAAATAATAATAAAACCTTTTTTGGTGTCAAAATACGAAAATGCGAGAACGAACGACACCGACTTCCGAAATTAAATTTATTTTTCATTTTGAAGTGTTTTTTTTTTGGTTGTCGGTGTTTTTTTTTTTTTTTTGTAATGACGTTTTTATTTTTCAGTTTTTAGTTGTACCTACCCCACACAAATTCATTTAACACTACTTGCTATGTAAATATTAGTGACAAGAAGTTATTCAAACATCATCAATATAAACTAACTGAAAAAAATCAACATTCATTATTTTAGCAACGTTTTTAAAACGAATTAAAACGAATTGAGAGCTAACTCAAAAACTACCCAAGCAAAGTTAATAAAATTTATATAGGGCAACCTCTGAGGCATACTTTATCCATTTAAAAAGTAATTTGCAAATTCTATATATGACAGAGTTATACCCGAACATATATTGAAAAAAAACATCCGATTTGAGAACCTCCTCCTTTTTGAAGTCGATTAAAAATGAGTTTTAACTACCTATATTTAACATCAACGTCCAAAATGGAGAAAGCAAAATAATGAAAATTATACACTTATATATTTAATACACGTATTTTCATTCGTAAGGCACTCAACAAAAGTATACTGACTAACTTATCGTTCATTAAATTAAAACAAAAAACACAACGTAGCAGTCGCCGAGCTAGTTTTCTGATTTTACTGAAGATGGAGAAAATAGTCTGGCAAAAAAAAAAAAACTTTTGAAGGAGCACAATTATTATACACTGTTTTCTTCACGTTATCCATAAACATTGGCAAACGCTTTATCTATAGCTTTTACAAATCAAATGTATCAAAGGATAGTACTTAAAAAGGCTTCGTTACAAATATTTATTTGCTATTTCATTTAATGAAATTTAATTGAGCTATGCAGTAAGAAAGTGTCATAATTTGGCATGTGTAGCCGCTTAGTACAATTAAAATGATAAATCTATCAAATGCTTCGGATAAAGAGATAACGATACATGCATATCGGGTGATTTACGTCAAGGTATTTAGTTTGTATGAAAATTAACAAAAAATAAGAATTCCTTAATGTGTCCATAATGAAAAATACTTATTTCCGTTATCTGAAGATCTGGTCGAAGTTTATGTATATAATCCGGAACACGGTATATAACAAAATTTGTTATATACCGTGTTCCGGGCCAAATTGAATGTCTGCAACTTTTTTATACATATAAAACAGTTGCACTCATTCAATTGAATGCATTCAAAACTCAATTAGCTGCATATTTAATCACAAATAACACCCTACCTAAAAGCTGGATGGATGCACTGGATGTGTGTATCATAATTGCTACCGTGACGTCTGTGACGAACTTTATTTAATTTAATTTATGAATTGTTCTCATGTAAGTGACTTTGTGTCTTTTTTGAGAGTCATATCATCATCATCATAATCAGCCTATATTGTTTCCACTGCTGGGACACAGGCCTCCTCTCTTCGAGGGGGAGTGGGCATAATCTACCCATAATCTCTAATATGGTAATAATCTGCCACGCGGGCCCAGTGCGGGTTGGTAGATGTCACATGTCTTCGAATTTTTGGTTCCAGGTAATGCCGGTTTCCTCACGAGTTTTCCTTCACCGTTTTGAGAGCAGTGGTGATGAAATAATTTACACAAAGTAAAACGCCTGTCTGGGTTCAAACCTACGACCTACAACTCATAAGTCGCGGCCATTACCACTGGGCCACCACTGCTCTTATCGTTTTTGAGAATAAATATCTTCAAACCTAAATCTATTTGCAATTTGTTGTATAAAAAGACAGATTGAACTCTGGGACTGTGACCTCAAAGATGTGCTCATAAGCGTCGGAAAAATACTGATTATGTAAGAATCATAAATATGTACCAATGTCGGCAGGTTAGGTATTTGCTATAGGTAATCTAAGTGCGCAAATAGTAAAGTAAATAGGAACTACTTTATTTATTGAAGTATTTATGTAACTTGTATTTTGGTTAGGCTGTTATTATAGCGGCGGACGAGTCATCGCGATGACTAGCAGTGTCAGCGGTCTAATCCAAAGAGTATAATAATAATACGGGGGGTCTAATCCGTAGTTTCTGTCCTAGTTACGGGCGTTTCCCGCTCCGTGTCGATAACGGACATAGGATTAGTTCGAATAATAAATAAATGACAACACGATTGGCTTAACCGAAAATTTGAATATGACATTTTTTTTTTTTGACGTTTGGCTACTATCGGACGAGCCGGTGTCTTTGTTGACGGACATAGAGAGTAGACCTCCAGCTGTGGAACCTACAATCACATCATGTACAGATGAGCCAATTTATGGCTCGCACCCTCGCACATCTCTGAAGGAAATCAGCTTAAAAGCAGATTTTCAAATCTCCAAAAACCACATGTCGCTGGCCACACATTTAACACAAAACCACTTTATTGAGAACCATTCTAAAGGACGTTCATTCTCATCTATAAAGCAATAGACACACGTGCCCACATTGTCTGTACTACGTCGTTGCACAGACTATTTCCCCGAGAGTTGCCAGTTTCCTGTAGCGGCTACGGAAGCGGACGACAGGCTCTTTGATACTAATGTCCCGTGTGTCCCACTCCTCACAATGTTTAGTGTGGTACGTCTACATATGTGGGTTATACACGATCGTTTATCTTTTGTCAACTAATAACAAGAAGGCAATGCTTTGGAAATGTGTAGGTAATAATAAGAAAATGCTATGGAACACATGCCTGAGTACGTTTATGAAAGAAAGAAGACATATTTAGAAGCATTTTTTTTTATACTAATTATACTTATTGTGAAACCCTACAGCCAAATAATATCAAATTCATATTTTTTTTAAAGTAAAATGGACCATAGAACTGCCGAACCGGAGGTGTCATCTGTCATGTCACCTCCGACAAATAAGAACAAATAAGAAATATGAAAGTGTTGACAAGATCAGCTTCACAACGTGCACGCCTAGTACCTCCGGACTCTTCGCTCAGCTCCGCCTCGCCGCCGCCGGTACCCAGCCCCACTGTGAGCGCTGTGACGACACCGGCCTCGGTAGTTGCGTCGAGCTCGAGCGACGAGTATTTCTCTCCGCCCACGACGCCACCACCTGCTCGTCGACAGGGAGGACGCCGGCCGCCGGACGGCTTAGGACCTCGAGGCCCACTGGTCCAGCTGCCGGCGGAAGTATGCAGCGCATGAGATGGACACAATCCGTCAATGAGAATGTCATGCGCTCATACTATGACCACCACTAAACCACCACGGTTCCCCGGTTGTTAAACAACAAACCACTGAACTGTAAATAAAATAATGGGAAAGGACTAAATTAATTAAATTCTAAAAGTTACGTTCACTCTTTCAATTTTTAAAGCGCCTAATAATTGCCCAATATCCAAAGCGTCAGTCAAACGGAATGTGCTCTAAAAATTCAATCAGGCGCGCGGGGGCCAGTTCAAAGGTGTCGCTTACATTTTAAACAAAAAGCCAGTAATTAAGCGGAAACAAGGGGATCGGGGAACACTTAGCATTTGCAAACAAACAATGTATTTAGTTTCCCAGTGCCGGGAGTGATTAGCAACTCAGATCAAATGGAACAATGAAAGAGGAAAAACCAGATCGTCTATTTTTTGTTGGCTAAAAGGCTGCGGATTAAAGTTTCAGTTCATTCGGTATAATAACATTTTGTGGTTCCTTTGATTTAAGGTGAAAAAACCGCCCAATGAAGTGTTGCGTAGTTGGTATGAATTTATCCTAAGAACAAACTTAACATTGTAGTTGAAACAATGTTCTCCCATACACCGATATACGTCACGGTCAATTCTCTAACTGCAAATGTAAGTTTGTAATCGCAATATCTTTATTTTTTATTTGTTAGAACTACAAATTAACGATTTTCAGACTTTACTTGCTTCTTGCCTTTCATGATTCTAGGTCAACGGCAAGTACTTTTATTGCGTTAACTTAGAAGCTTTTTAGAGCCCCAAGGGACTGTTGACCTACGTATTTGATATTCATTTCAACATGATAACTTCTCAGGAACGCCTGGAGGCGTTTCTGGGAAAAGGGGTCTTGACAGACTGACAGACAGACAGACAACGAAGTGATCCTAAAAGGGTCCGTTTTTTCCTTTTGAGGAACGGAACACTTAAAAGAGTAAGAAAGTGTGAAATATTAAAGCAATATTATTCTATTTTAAATCGATAAGTTAAATCGGTTTTTGCTATATCTCCAAAATTATGAACTTAGTTATGAGAACAACACGTTAACATTCTACCGACAAAATAATCTCGTAGAAACATCAGAAAGTGAAAACTCAAACGTGTATAAGTTGGTGAACAAACAGGGGCTGCTAACATTCGGAACTTTAACCAAACCCTCCAGTTGTGAAGTTGTTGGAGGTCAACACAGTTTGATGTTCCACGCGAGTGTTGCTATCAGATGAAAGATGAAACTTATGGCTTTAAGAGAAAGTAAAAGTAAACTTTACGATGTTTTATGTTATTATCAACATCTGATAGATGTTTTTATGACTGCGCTACGAGGTCGCAAGCCTATTTTCTGAGAGAAAAATAGCAGTTATTTTTTTTTACCTCGTTCTTTATGCCGTGCATGACAGGAGCCTCTATATTTGACGATGTTGGGAGCATTCAGTATAACCCTGTGACAGGCTACATTGTACATACCTAATAATAAATTAGTCACTTTTCGAGATTTTAATACGGTTTTCACGATAATTTAGTGAATTTATTCCGGAAGATTTGTAATAAAGAAATTAACAATGAATGTAATTACACCGTACTTTAACCTACACATCACTGCAGTAGCAGCAGTGCCTCTGTTTGGACTAGCAAAGTGGCAATAGAGGAAAAGTTTCGAAAACAAAACAAAAAATCGTTTATTGTCCAGATATATGTACATTCAACTTATAATAAACACACAGATTACGTAATAAACATAAATAATTACAACAAATATTTTCTAACCATAAATTGTTATACGCTTATAAAAACTGTACCTGCCTAGATAGTTTTACTTAAATATAGAGTGAATAACAAACTTACCCAGACCACCAGCTATTTTTAAACCTGCTGAATATTCCCGTTCTATAATAAATATCACCGCAAGTTTGTAACTTATCTTGGGATAGAAACACACCTGAGCACTTTGTAAGTTTTCCACTTCCCGTGTGTTCACGTGGTAGTGATAAATATCTTATGGGCCTAAGGGACTAGTGTCTAATAGAATAGTTTTAGGATTTTATGCCAAAAAAACTTAGATTGAATTTCTGAGTAGCAGCCCGGAGTCGGGATGGATCCCGGTTGATGACAATAAGCTCGTCTTCCATTACATGGGACTTAAACATAACTGGCAAAAGAGGATGTTGTACTATAGGTGAGCCTCTGCCTTATCCTTCGGGGATTAGGGGCGTGATGGTATGCTATATTAATTTAAGTTACTTGATTCTAGTTGTCTGAAATTGCAACGCAAAGAACGAGTGTGGGGATTAATGCTCGTGTCTCTTATAAAGGCATTCTCCCTGCAGCGGCACAGTTACAGACTAGTAGATATTATTTTGAAGTTATTGTTTGCCCTCGTAGCTTTGGGATAGTCAATCATTTGATTCTTATAAAGTTGTCTGAAATCGCCACGCAAAGAGCGAGTGTGGGCATTATTGCTCGTATCTTTTTTAAAGGCGTTTGCCCTGCTCTAGCATAGTTACAAACTGGTAGGAGTTATTTGTAGTTATTATTTAGCTTTTGATAGCCAATAAACCAGCACTCAATAAAGTTGAAAACTTTATCAAAAAAGTATGACGAAGTCAGGAAAATTCCAGGAAATCCTAGTCAAACAATTACGTTATCTACGTCGTCTAAGTATTTTTTGTTAATTTTATATTGGCAATATTTCATTTTAATTTCTTTAGCTACTAACAGCAGCATAAAATTCCAACAATTAAGGTTATTAAAGCAGTCAACCCTGGCTTACTCGCCCGTCAAATGCGACTGGTTTTAAAAGCTCCGTAAATGTCAGTATGTCATAAATATAGGTCGTTTGTGCCGGAATTAGGTCACGGCTCGCGCTCGTGTTGACCTGCACAGTCATTTTAAGTTCACGGTTATAATTTTTATAGTATGAGTGGGTTTTTGTTGTTTTATTATAGCGCCTTGAGAAAATGTTGCAGCAAATGTTTACGTTCTTGCGTAATGTAGACTTGAAACTTTCTTTCAAGATTATATTTTTGCACTGTGGCTCTAATGAATGGTGTTATGGTAAATGCATATTATGTTCTGCTTTGTTAGACGTAACTCATAATTTTCTGAGAGCAAAAATTAGTGTATTATGTAATTTTAATAATTTAGTAAGGTAATTAATTATTTTATAAGTCTAAGGAGTCGATTTCATATTGATTACTTGGAAATTGTTTTTTTTTTTTTATATATTTACATCTACTTTATGAATGTCCCAGCTACTAATATATTGTTATTGTCCCAACTACTAATATATTGTAAGCAAGAGGTTCTTTACCATATGCTAAATACGACTGAAACATCACCTAAACACTGTGCGGTGTTCTGTTACATAATACGCTAAGAAAGCAACATTGTTGGAAAGTCGCGAAAATGGTTAGTAATAGCTTACAGTAGCACATCTTCATTTTTGCTATACGTAAAATTGTAGGCGTTAATTTCGACGCTTACATTTCATACATAGCCAGCGCTGTGCACTTACTACCAGAGACGCTCAATTCACTGCATTCACGACCCCAGCATTATCCATACAGTCGGAATTCATATAGAAGACCCAAAATAAAGAACAGCAAACAATAAAAGGCCGTCGGCAAGCCGTGGTAATGAGAAAATGCCCGCGAAAATGTTGAGTGCGCCTGGTTTTTATGAGAAAAATGTGCTAGTAAAACAGTTCATTTTAGAAATATATAAAATCAGCCTGCAATCATTTTCTTCCTTTAGGGCAATTCGGTCTATTATACCCGTCCACCTGGACGCGCACCGCGAGGGCTAGTTCGAGGTGGCGCGGGAAAAGAGTTCCTGGTAGGTCTTGGGGGAGGCATTTGCCCAGCTGTGGGACAGTATACGCTAAAAAAAGGCAATTGTAGCTAAACCACGTTTCCTCACTGCTTCAGTATCTAAGGCTGAGGTTTCCGGTGTCTCTTTATTCATGTTTATGTGGTAATAGGTAGCTTACGGCTACAAAATGTGTCAGCCATAAGGGACGACTTAGGGGAAGAATAGATGTTGTTTATACAGCAGACAGCGGTACAACATACAATACACTTGCAAATGATTGCTCTGCCAAGTCCTTCACCCTAATTACGTCGCACACAATCAATCACAATCTCAATAATTTTGAAGGATATTGCTAATCCATTACTTTGTATGTTCGAAAAATTGTCTGCTCAACAACGTAAATAACGCAATGAATGTTACTGAACTGTCAAAATGAAAGCCATTGCTACTGATAGTGTGTTTACATAATTGCCCCGCTCATTAGAATTTAGAAGAAGAAAGAAAAAATTTTATTGGGCGACAGTTCTATAAACATGCCGTAAACGTGCCTCGGAAAGCACGTTAAGCCGTTGGTCCCGGCTGTCATTCGTGGATCTTTGACAGTCGTTACGGGTAGAAGCCCGAAAGTCTGACAACTAGTCTTACCAAGGGGTATCGTATTACCCAGTAACTGAGTTGTGGAGGATTCAGCTGCATCCAGTTAGACTGAAAGCCGACCCCTACATAGCTGGGAAAAGGCTAGGCAGATAATGAGTTCATTAAACACGAAATACAAAAGTAAGACATACTTTAAAAATCAGTGTGTGCCTCACGGCTGCGCAAAAAAGGCGCCAAAAGCGCTGCGTCCATTTCAGCACTAATGCCAGATACATGCTGATGCTATCTGACGCGGTATTGTAATGAACCTTTAGGGCCAAGGTGACTGATAAACAGAGGGACAATTCTTGTAATTTTAAGAACGTTCACAGTCTCAATCTGTCAAAAATACCTCTAATTTCCCTACATTTTGACAAGTTTTTAACATTTGTTTGTCGCCGAAATGAGACTGCGACTAGATTTTGAACGTTTTAAATTACGAAAATAAGCCTTCAGGTAACACAGTTTCAAATATAATACGTTATTGTTACGCCACGTCGAATGGCAATGCTAATTTTTGGCCAAAGAACAACCCAGCCCTTTGGTCACGTAAAGTGTCGACCTGTCGAAGAGAAATTTCCTTAAAAAGGAGACACGCACTCGGGCCCATGACCCGAGCGTTTCGTTTCGTTTCTTATTTTTATATGTAGTTATAAATAACATATAATAAATAAACGAGTGGGCCAAACTTACGACCCAGTGGGTCCCGCTTAATGGCAAACGACATCGCGGCAGGCCCGGACAGAGATGGCGGGATGAGCTGGATTCCTTTAATAAAGATTGGTTCTTGGCAGCTCTGAGCAGAGAGAGGTGGAAGGAGAATAGGGAGGCCTTTGCCCAGCAGTGTACCGAAAGATATCCAAATAACTCGTGAACAAATGCGATCTTATTTCATAAAGAAGAGACTTAATTATCTAAAGGAAGGGCTTCATAAAAACCTTGTTTACTCGAAAATGTTCTCATCAAGATACCCTTCAAGTTGATTAGCGTTTTAGAGATAATTGAAATTGAAAATATTTATTTCAGACTAAGCACACAATAATTGATACAAGTCCATATTATGTTAGTAAGAAGATACTTATAGCTATGTTAGTAAAATTTAAAATAATTATTACTTTGGACATGCATGAGCGACCAATGCCTTAGGATTTGGCTGTCCACTCTGTCCGACACCACGCTCAGAAGCGTGTTAGTGTTACCCTTTACCCGAGACCACAGAGAGACCGTTCTTTTGCGAAGAACCGCATGAAAGCCGTCCGTGCTGAGTTAGGTGAACATGCCGGAGGTACTGCACCGCCACGGGAGCCCCAAAAAACCTCTGAACGCGTTGTTATACAGTACTGCAGATTCTGTGGACAGCCCAGGTCGGAATCCGAACTGAGCGTCATGCAGAGATACGTGTTGGCTTAAATGTCTGTTAAGCACACCATCCAGCACCTTACTCAGGGTCGTGGCCAGAGATATAGGTCTATAATTTCCCCTTTTCAGATGCGCCACCAGATAAACTCGACGAATCAAGATATATTTTTCTTCGCTTTTTCTCGTAATTAACTTCCGAGTTATAAACGTAGAAGTTTATTATTTTTAATTAAATATTTTTGGCTTCTTCCAAATTCTAACTTAATGAACCTCTGTGAAAGACACAGCGTTCCGTTTTAATAGCGGATTCGCGTTCTCGTTTGATGAACAAAATTCTCGTTTTATAACTATTCGCATAATAATCTTAAGTGATTTAAACAACATATACATATGTACGTATTATCATAATTATTGTAATCCTTAAATAATTATTTACTTAGGTAATATGAGTTTTTGTTTGACAGGTATTTCATATCATGCGTGATAAGTAACGTAGATGGTCGCCTGAAAACATGAAATGGCAAAAAGGAATTTCAGGGATTGAATTCCTTTTAACATTGATTTGTAATCCGGAGGTCCTACAGAAAAACAATTTATTATGAAAAGGTCCTATATTCATTACAATTTTTTTTATTAATTTACATTTTCTGTAAATGGCTGGGGCAGGATTGTCATTGATTCATTGTCCTTTCATTAAACATTATTATTTATTTACAATTTTCTAAAATAGCATCTTAGAACAAACTTTACTTAAAGAACTGTAGCACAGGGGTCATTTGCCGGGGTCACGGATCATAACATCGCATCAATGAAATTAAAACGAATAACGTGCAAAGAGTAGGCGAATTCAAGGAAAGAGAGAGAGCCGAATGTCGGCGAGCGGCGCAGGCGGTAGTTTTCAAATTACGAATTAAGTTATGTTGTTATAATTTTTATGATTACTCCCCACTAACCCTACCCGTGTGTTGAATGAATGTCGCCATTGCAGCGGGGAATGGCAAACGACATCGCGACAGGCCCAGACGGAGACGACGGGATGAGCTGGTCATTGGCAGCTCTGGACAAAGAGAGGGGGAAGGACAGTAGGGAGGCCTTTGCCCAGCAGTGAGACATTAAGATTAAGAAAAAACAAACAAAAATAAATGGCAGCGGCAGTGGCAGGTTTTGTTTTTCCTTTAAAAATGTCGGAAACTCGGAATCCTAGAAAGGAAATATAGGTTTTATTTCTTTTGATTCATCATTCTAATAAATCAAGTAAACCATTTATTTTATGGCTAGAACATGAATACTGAATTACTGAGATAACAGCTAATAGAAATATAATTATGTAGGTTCTTGTGGCTAAGTACCTAATAACAGCCACACGGGTCGATCGATCAGGTAAGCTACGCTTGACGCAGTTGGTCCGTGGGTGGGTGACCATCTTTACATAACAAGACCCCTCCGTGTCTCGAAAAGTACTTTAAGCCTTTGGTTAGTTGGAAAAAGGCTAGCCAGGTGATGATGAGAGATATAATTATAATAATAATAAGAAATTTACTTCAGACGAAGTCCATATACTGTTAGCAACACAAAAAACCTTAAAAAACTATTGTTAGTACATACAAATCCACAGAAAAAATCAAAATCACAAAGTGGCACCGCCCAAGAGTGCCAGTTTATGGCAAACCCTGGATGCGACCACCCACAGTGTGTAGTTGCATCCAGTGCTTCCACATCGGCGAGTCCCAGCGGCCCACAAACACTCTCAGAAGGCTGTTCGAGCTGGCCCGCATGCGCCTCATAAGAGATGCACAACGCTTCCGCATGATGGCATGAAAACCATCCACGCTTTTCACCGCAAACATTGCTGAAGCGCTGCAGTTGCGCGGCAGGCCGAACAGCACCCTGAACGCGTTATTAAACTGTACTCTCAAAGCACTGTATGTACGCTGCGTGTACTTAGTCCACAAGCTGCAGGTGTAAAAAGATTGACAGACGGAAACAGAAGGACATATTATGAACGACTCCTTTACTCTTTCCTTATTTTTTTTTTAAACGTTGCCCCACACTAGTAATTACTCCTGTATCGTGGGTGCGTTTACAAACATTCAAACTCACATACACAAACAGCCAGACCCGGAACTACTACCTGTAGGCAATACAAATATTTGTTCCGTGCAGGAATCGAACCCGCGACATGCAGCGCAGCAGTCGATCGCTCAGCCACTACGCCAACCGTGTCGTCATTTATTATTATTCACAAGTTCCTGTAAATGGTTTAATTAAAAACGGCTGAACATCGATAATACCTACCACAAATAAATCGGAGCAAGGGCGGGAGGATGGTACTTTTCATTGTAACAGGTCAGGGTGAGAGCCTTGTGTAATAAACACGAGTATTAATTTGTTTCACTAGCTTCTGCCTGCGACTTTACCCGCATGAAAGTCAACTATAAGTATCATATAACATATTCAATGACACTCCATAATAATTTAGTTTTCTCTCAGTGAAAGATTTAATCAAACACACTAACAGTAGCTATGGCTTTCATTTTGACAGTTCAGCAACATTCATTGCGCTATTTACGTTGTTAAGCAGATTAATTTTTCGAACATATTATGAAGCAACGGATTAGCAATATCCTTCAAAATGATTCAGATTGTGATTGATAGTGTGTTACGCAATTTTATTAACTTTAGCCAAAAATACTTACTTACTAACAGAGGGGCTTGTGGCTAAGTAATAACAGCCGCACGGGTCGATCGATCAGGTTAAGCTACGCTTGCCGCGGTTGGTCCGTGGATGGGTGACCATCTTCACATACCAAGACCCCTCCGTGCCTCGGAAAGCACATTAAGCCGTTGGTCCCGGCTGTCATTCGTGGAGAGTTATAGCGTGAAGTTAAATAGCATAGCCTTCCTTAATAATTCGGCTATCAAACGCATAGAATAGAATAGAATACTCTTTATTGTACACCATACAAATTATAAAACATAAATATACAAAATTTTTACAAAGGGTGACACAATGGGCGGTCTTATAGGTTTTTTATAAATCCGACTGTTTGTTCTAGAGACTAACATCTACATACAAAAAAAATTACCGCTTTTTAATATTAGTATAGTTAGTATAAGCTATGTCTAGTTAGCTTGTTAAAGAATCAAATAAAGCTCCATCACGATTTATGCGCAGCCGAATGGAAGGTAAATGGACATAATTGTCGCGCTGGTGACGCGGCTGGGGCGGCATGGCTCAGTAGCCACCCTTCCGAGCCACTGCGCCCGCCGCATGTAGCCACTGCGGGGGCTATTTGTGTGTTTATAGGTTAGCTGTGAACTGCTCTATTACACTATTTAATTAATTGCTGGCGGTAGTTGTTTATCTACTGCTGTTTGTGTCATAAAAGATGAAAAATATTGAGTTTGTCTTGCTATTTCGTCTTGGGCCGCATTGCCACGTTCTGCTGTTTGGGATCACTGTGTGGTTATTTTAGCCCAAATCTCCTCCGGCATGTGTTATAGGTGACCAGCCCGCCGTATGATCTAAATCAGCATTTTGAGTTAAAAAAAATAGCTCATTTTAAGGCAAAAATAAATAAGGGAGAATGATTAGTAACTTGTTCATCGTGGTAACTCTATAATATTATGCAAAATAGCAAAGAAAAAACGGGGAACAAAAACAGTACAAAATGTAGTCGACATTGGAAAGAAGCAGACGTAATTCAACAAAAAAGTGAAATCTTTAAAGAGTAAAATTGTTCAGGCGAATGGTTGTAGGCACCACACACTAGCACTTTGTTTTAATTAAGCACAACATCAACCACAAGCCAAGTTTAGCCCAAGAATCAGCATTGTCATACAACGTGGCAATACTGCCAGCCTTTTGGGCACATTTTCTGTTGACAGCGATGCGGACGAATTTTTTGATACCCTTTGATTATCTCCCCTCTTTATTTATCCAACGTGCCGCTACAACGTAGTGCTATTAATTTAACTCAAGGGTAGCCAGTAGAAGGAGGGTAGCTAGGGGCTAGTAATTATAAAAATTATCTATATATATGTATATAAAAATGAATCCCTATTTCCCTTGGTCACGCCATCAATAACTTGATAACGACTATACCGATTTCATCCATCTTTTTTTTAAGTTTTCTAATACTTTGTAGAACTTTCTTACGGAAAAAAAATTAAGAAAGTTGCTTCACGCGGACGAAGTCGCGGGCAGAAGCTAGTAACAACATAAATATACATAGGGCTCTCTCTCTTTTCTTCTATTCGCCTACTCTTTGCACGTTATTTATTTATTTATTTGTTTCACCAACAATTGTATACACTATTATAAGCAATTTAAACATAAGCAACAATTCGGTATAAAGTGTAACAATCACTTACAGGTAAACTCTGCGTGCACACAAATCATTGTCGTAAGTAACAAAAAATAGAAATAAAAGACTATGTGAATGTGTATGTGTGTGTGTTGTGCGAGTGTATGTATGTATGTTTATGTAAGTTGCACTAATTAAAACTTAATAAACTAGTTAAACTAATGTAGCGGTATCTACAACGCCACATGCGAACAACGCGTCATACTGACGTCACGCAAATCCTGCATCTCGCAAGCAGAGTTTACCGCGCAATTAGCATAGATACAATTTCCCAACATCAATCGTTGGGCAATTGCCTGCCAGACACAACCCCCGTCTGGTCGGAGGATCCTCCCTTTTCTACGGAGGATGAGTGAACTTTACACCCTGTTCCTCATGCCGCTATACTAAGTTAAAACAAACAAATCAAAACAGACTAAACTAAACAAAACTAGGTGTTATAAAAAATAAGTTATACGTAGCCTAAATTCACCCACCCAGTGAGACAATGCAGGGCCAAGAAACTCAATATTCGGGGAGATACTTATGAAAACTGGTTTTCGGTTATTCGTTTTAATTTCATTGGTGCAATGTTATGATTCGTGACCCCGGCCAATGACCCCATTGCTGTTCTTTAAGTACAGGTTGCTCGTAGATGCTATGCTAATATTGTTAATAAATAATAACATCATTATCATCTCCCTAGCCTTTTCCCAACTATGTTGGGGTCAGCTTCCGGTTTAACCGGGTTCAACTGAATACCAGTATTTTACATGGAGCGATAGTTACTGGGTTATATGATACCTCTTGGTACTGTGAGGGCTCGAGGAACCCTTTGAGGTAACGGGAGGAATCAAACAACTATAAGACTCCTTTAGAATTATATTGTAAGCATGTCTTTACATATTTCTTAGTAAATTACCACTCACTGTTATAAACAAAAATCCTAAAAGAAAAGAATATGACATTAGCTTGAACGTTCGAATGTAACCCGCGTTAAATTATAGCCGCCCTGCACTATGTGAGGTTGCCTTCGGCAGTCAAACCTCTACAGTACCTCTCTACGCAAAATACGCGCATTGACGTGGAGTTGCGGACACCAGCCCGTATCACCTATTACCTCTTGGTAAGACTGGTTGTCAGACTTTCGGGCTTCTGACAACCGGTAACGACTGTCAAAGATTCACAAATGACAGCCGGGACCAGCGACTTAACGTGCCCCTTCGAGGCACGGAGGGGTATCGATGTGTAAAGATGGTCACCCATCCACAGACCAACCGCGTCAAGCGTAGCTTAACCTGACCGATCGATCTGTGCGGCTGTTATTATTTAGCCATTTTTTAAATACCAACGTTTAATGAAATTAAAATATGTCCATAAAACGAAAACGCGAAACCGTATAATAAAAAAAAAAACAAAATACGTGTGTTAAATTAATATCGCCAATAAAGCGGCTCGCTGTATATACAAAATCATCTAAAACAAACCGTCGTCACCGCCTTTTTATTTACTTGTCAATAAAGTTTGAATAAATAAATTATGAATGTGTAGGTTGATATCCGCAGACCTTTTCTCTGAGAGATTCCCAACTTAATATAGCGTGATGCACTCAAACCTTTTTCGAGTGCTGGGACCTTTTATTCTCTTTTTACAAGCTTTATATTGGCTTGTTTCTTTTAAATGTCGTACGTTTATTTATGTCCACTTTTAAGGATGATTTCCACCAAACGGTTCGCATCGCATAAAGAAAGAAAGAAAGAAAAAGTATTTATTGCGACTCGTACAGGAAGATCATAAAACTAAACTAAACACAATCAAAATAAAAAAAAAAACAAATTCGAATTCGGAATTCGGGCATCGGATCGGAAAGGATACGAACGGATCCGGCGACAGCCGATCGCATCCGGCAGGATGTCGAAGCATACGATTGGCTCCGTACCGTCGCTTGCGAACATATCCGTTTCTGCGCCTAGTCAAATAGTTTAATTCCTACCGTGTTGACGTGTTCTAATGCCAAAAGGATGCGATCGGATACGACGACAGGCGAACGCAGCCGATCGCGCGTCGCAGCGTACTTTCGGCTAGGATCGCGTGTCGGCGATCACGCCCGTGGTTAAGCTGCTGTGCGCGGCTTGGTAATATAGACTTTAAATACTGTGTACGCGATTTAATGTCGTTTAAAGATTGTAAAATCCGTTCCGATCCGTTAAGTTGCGAGCCCTTTGGTGGAAATCATCCTTTAGAAAACAGAGTACCTAAAAGAACATCATTCAAGTGTCGAACTTTATATACAAAGAAAGAAAGAAAGAAAAATGCGTTTATTGACATTACACAAAATGAATACACCTTAAAACTATGAAAACAGAAAACAAAGATTATAATGCCAAAAGGGCCTCAGCTCAGCATAATGTCAGATGACAACAAGTGTACCACCTGACGCTCATTTTCAACTGCAACCCACAAGCTTATATCCAAAAATTAAAGTAGAAAAAACGGCCAGAACAAAAGTACTATTTTCTTATGGGAAATAACATCTTAAGCATTTTTTACTATTACAGCGAAAGTCTACAATCAACCCCCAGCTGCTATTGGAGACTGAAAATGCCAAAAATCTTATTTTTATAACAAGTGTTTTAAGTTCAACATTAAAAAATACCAACTTTTAATTGAATATACCACCCCGAACATGTTTTAACTATTACAATTTAACCCCCTCGCTATCCGCTGGCCGTCAGTGGTTATTTTCCAATAACCACCGACGGCCGCCATGGCCCACGTACATGGTCCACCTGAAGGACTAAGTGCGGAAACCAACTATTTGAGTTTGAAAGTACCACTTTAATTTTTGGGTATGAATTGAATGATGTCCTATATTTGGAGTTAATCATCATCATCATCATCATCATCATCATTTCAGCCGAACAACGTCCACTGCTGGACATAGAACTCTCCCTAGCGCCGCCACTTCGACTGGTTCTGTGCTTCTCGGACCCATCCAGCGGATTCCTGCGGCCCTTACCAGGTCATTGGTCCACCGTGTGGGAGGCCTTACAACGATACTTGGAGTCTATACCAAATTATTATCTCTGGATTTTAATTCTACATACATAAATTCACCTCTTCGTCCCATAAGCAGAAACTGCAGAACGCCTGCTACGATCCATACTCCTTTTGCGTCATTTACGTTCATATATCTGAAGGCCAATTCCCGTAATTAAAAACGTTCAAAATCTAGTCGCAGTCTCATCTCAGCGACAATCAATGTCAAAAATGTATGGAAATTTGAGGTATTTTTGACAGATTGAGACAGATCAGACTGTGAACGTCCTTAAAATTACGAGAATTGCCCCTCTGGTCATACACGCACGCCGGTTGCGAGCACTACGCACCTGACTTTTCTGAAGAACATTATCATTAAGATCTTCTTTTCTTAAGTCGTCCCTCTTGGCTAGCGCATTTCCTGGGGTCTACTACGAAGTACAAAGTGCGAATGATCGAATCGAAGGTCTCAGGTTTTCATCGGAAAACCTGAGACTAGAGATGCCGATGCATTCCACCAGTTTCTTTGACAAATCTTTCACTGTTCAAGCGGTACGGTTATGGAATGAATTGCCCGTGTCGGTAAGGCGTGCTCAATCTCTGTCCACTTTCAAAATTATGATAAAAAAGCACTTCCTCTCTCCTTAAACATCATCATTAATATTATTTATTATAATTATTATTATTTTTTTTTGCTCTTGTTTCATGTCTATTATTGTATGTATATATTTATTTAGACGAGTAAAATATACTTTATGTATATATTGATTGTATAATGTAAATGGTACACCACAGACTACCTACCATATTTGTCTCTCTTTAATTTTAATCCATCCAAAGGTTGTCTTTAAAAGATCGCTCTTAGCGATAAGACCGCCCATTGTGTCACCCTTTGTAAAATTTTTGTATATTTATGTTTTATAATTTGTATGGTGTACAATAAAGAGTATTCTATTCTATTCTATTCTATTCTATTCTATTCGAACCGACACATGGCCGAACCGAATACTATTGGACAATACGAAAAAAATTCGGATCGGCTCAGTTGGGTCGGGACCATAGTCAATATTCGAAAGAGTGTAGGAGTGTAGGATCGGGAAAGACCGAACCAAATAGTAACTTCGTAGCAGGAGCCCCTGGTCCTATTACCACATCATCAACATCATCATTCCCCCGCCGTTATCCCAATTTATTTGATGTCGGCGCAACATGTCTTTTTCTTGCATATTTCTCTATTAGTTGTCATCTCGGTAGTCACCCCCTTTCTAACCATATCATCATTCACACCATATAAACACATATATCCTATTATCACATAAACAGGAATGTAAAGACACCAGAAACTTTAGATGCAGAAGCAGTATGGAAACATACATACATCTGGTCATAACCGCACACCAGATGCGAGTACGTACGCACCTGATCTTTCTGAATTTTATTCCGTGATAGTTAAATCGCTTTTCAGAAAAGTTTTTGTTCCACATATTGCCCAATACTTTCCAAAACTCAAAGTATTGATATTGTATTACACATTCAAAAGGTCGTAGGCAAAGCCGCAAGGCGTAGCGTGTGGCAATAAATCACAAGCGGTAGGCTTAACAGGGATTGGCAACTTTGTTTGCACAAGTACTTACTTGAGAGGGTCCTTTGGTACATAAGTACTTATGTGCCCTAAACAGATGGCTCGAGTGTCCTTAACGACGTAATATGTATGAAAGGTATATGATGGCATATTTAATGTATTGTTATTTAAATAACCAGGTTGAATAGGGTTGGCAACACTGTTATGAATACTGTGGTATTTTTTTTTTTTTTGTTTATCTAGCATGTTTGTCGTTATGACAAAAATGATTTAAGTTCAGATTAGTCCTTTATAGTGATAGATGTTTGTCACTCGGCATATACATAACCAGCCTATAATGTTCCCACTGCTGGGATACAGGCCTCCTCTCTGCGAGAAAGAGTAGGTCGCCACGTCCACACATCCACCACGCGGGCCTAGTGCGAGTTGGTGGATGACACATATCTTTGAATTTTAGGTTCTAGAACATGCCGGTTTCCTCACGATGTTTTCCTTCACCGTTTTGAGAGCAGTGGTGATCTCAGTAAAATGCCTGCCTGGGTTCGAACCTACGACCTTCAACTCGTAAGTTGCAACTGTTTCCACTGGGCCCCGACTACTCTCGGACATAACTCGGACTAATCTGTACTTAAATCTTTTATTTTGTTCATGAGAACAATATCCCTAGTTAGTTGTTTAACATCCCACATCCATAATTCATAAAAAAATTACATCCGCAGCTCACAAAATTAAAGATGTAAACGTTTAATAACACTACGCATCGAGCTACGACGTAATACGCATCAGGCTACGCCGTAGTACGTACCGCTCTACGGCGTACTACGCACTTCGCTACGACGTAGTACGCACTGTGCTTCGATCGCGTTGGCTTCATAACTTTTCTCCTTCGGGAAGTTTTAGGCAGCTTTCTCTGGTATGATAATATGATAATACTGATCAATTTAAACTTTATAAAAGATACAAATTATCACCTTTGCCATGAAAAGGGTAACCTTACATATTTTGCTTTATAAAATCGTGTAGTTGTCTAGTTCTTGTTTGTAATCACTTCCTTTTCCGAGATCGGAACACAAAACAGTGCTGACCTCAAATACGCTGTACCGAGTGTGCATAGGAATGTGGGTGGGTAGGTACACTAACTAGGAACAAAATGTCTAGAACTAGACATGTTTGGAAAAAGTGTATTAATGTCTGAAATGTTTAATGTTTATTTAAAGTTTTAAATCAAAATGCAATAATAATATTATTAATGGAATATCATTAATTAATAATATTATCGTTAGTCCCGCATGAAAGATAAACAAATCAAGTATCTTGACTTGGCTCGCGAGGTTGTCGACATGTGGGATGTGGACTCAGCGGTCATTGTGCCGATAGTCGTGACAGCCAATGGCTTAATAGCCAAGAGCCTCAACCAACACCTGAGGAGGCTCTCGTTGGGCAGCTGAAGGCTTGATTCAGAAAGCGGTACTTCTGGACACGGCTCGCGTTGTCAGGAGATTCCTCTCTCTGGAGCCCTGACCGCCGGTAGCTTGGACCCTGTTCCCGATACCGGTGGGCTACTATTTTAATATGTTTTTATATCTTTTATATATTCTAATATTTAAAAATATAATTTGTATGTTTACATTTAAATAAAGGAAATAATATCGTTATAATAGTATTTATTTATAATAATAGTTGATAGTCACATTATCGAATTAGGTCTAAGATCTGTAAAGGTATTTGTAAAAGGTAAAAATAAATTGATTAACCTACCTTTTGGAAAGAGGTTTGAAGATTTTATTTGGAGAGTGGCATGTATGTAGATACATGCCAGTCTCCAAATAAAATCTTTAGAAATGCCACTTTGAGTTTCGGTAGCAAAACTCAAAGTGGCATGAGACCTATATACGAGTATGTAAATCAATAGCTGCCATCAATGCAAAAATATAACATAATAAGACCAAACCCCGTGAAGTGTCACGTTTCCGAGATATTATTATTAATGTTCAAAGTTGATCACGTGACTCAATCATCAACTGACTGCGTGTATAAAAAAAACAATTCCTTCTAGGTAATAAAATTATAATTAAATAGCTGCGACTCCCGATTCAGACTTCGCTGACGTAACATTTAAATTTGTCGGTCTTTGAAAAACCAAAAAAATCCAACAATTTATTCATTGAACAATTCCGCAGTACGAAGTCGTTGACCTCTAACACCTAAATAATAATATGCTAGTTATTTTACATGTTATGCAAGTAATAATATTGTAAGAACTCTAATAAAACATTGACGAGATCTCAAGGAAAAACCTATTTAATTTAAATAAAATGAATATTTGAGGTTTATTATTTACTGACCTTGCAATATATTTCAGAATATTAATTATTTCTCGAATAACATGTTGTGATGTAGAAAAATGTAGTGCAATCAATTCTAGCCTTGACATTGTCATACATACTTGTGGCTATGTAATAACAGCCGCACGGGTCGATCGATCAGGCTAAGCTATACTTGCCGCGGTTGGTCCGCGGATGGGTGACCATCTTTGTGCCTTCGAAAGCACGTTAGGCCGGTGGTCCCAGCTGTTATTTGTGGATCTTTGACAGTCGTTACGTCTTTCCAAGGGGATCGTATGATCCAGTAACTGGATTATGAAGGTCAGATAGGCAGTCACTTCATGTAAAATATTGGTACTCAGCCGCATACGGTTAGACTGGAAGCCGACCCCAACATAGTTGGGAAATGGCTAGGCAGATTGGCATTGTCTTACACGTCACACTTAATAACGATATTTGTTTTTAATAATCCATACTTACATAGTTATAATGAGGATAATTTTTTGTAGTAATCTTATTCCGGATATTAAAATACCACCTAGTGAACAGTTTTCTTTCATGTTTATATGCGTATAGGGTAGTTATATACAGATTGTTAATATTTTACATACATAAACTCAAGCCGTCTTCCCATGGAGGTAGGCAGTAAGTATAGAATGCCACCTGCGACGATCTTGACATACTCCTATTGTTTCGTTTACGTTCATACATCGGAGACAAAAATCAAAATCAAAAGTCATTTATTCAAATTAGGCTGAGAATCAGCACTTTTCGAACGTCAAAATTACAAAAACAGTCCCCCAAAAACGCCCGCCCTGCACCACTTCCTAGTGCTATCGCTGGCAAGAAGAAGTGGCGCAACAAACTCCCCAGCAGCACAGCTGTCTGTTCAGTTAGAAAATTAATTGTATACAATACTAGGTACACATGTTAAGTAATTAACATTACAAGACACAGAAAATAAAATTAAATAATTTGCCATATGTCAGCTAGCCACGCCAATATACCAACAATATAATAAAAAGCTATAGGTACTCAAGCTAAAAAATAATTAATCAAAATTAAAATGTAAATAAAAGCCTCCAGGCTTAGAAGGCGTGACAGCTTACATATTTATGCATTGCTGGGTTCTATTCACATCAGCTGTCACTTGAAGTCACAAATGATAAACTAGGACCATCGAACTAAAATAAATAAATAAGTTAATACTAAAAACAATAACCTGTCAGTAAGCTAATTCTGGAGAAAGAAAACAAACATTGTCTTGCGTTAACTATTCTTACCGTTTAAGTAGTCGTTGATGGAATAGTATGCTTTTGAACAAAGGTTGGATTTTACTTGAGCTTTAAACGCATTGAAAGGCAAATCTAACAAAGAAGAGGGTATCTTGTTATAAAAGGTTATAACAAGCCCAACAAATGAGTTATGAACCTTATGAAGCCGGTGAAAGGGGGCACGTAGTTTGTCCTTATTTCTAGTGCTAACACTATGAATATCACTGTTTTTAGAGTACAAGTGTAAATTTTGCCTAATATATAAGTTGATGGCGAAGATGAATTGTGATGCAACCGTGAGAATACCAATATCCTTAAAAAAATCTCTTAGAGAAACTCTGGCACCTAGCTGGTGAATTGCTCGAACAGCTCGTTTTTGAAAGACAAATATATTTTGTATTCTGCTTGGGGCTGTATTGGGGCAAAGGTGGCTTTGCCCCACAGCAGAATACCGTAGGACAAAACGAGCCGTATGTTGATACGGACAGTACACTGACGTTGGTCAGTGTACTGTCTTACATTCCTGACAGCGTAGGCAAGCCGAACTGAGCCATCCAGCTAGACTTGATATATGAGGTCCCCACTGAAGTTTGGCATCTACTGTTAGTCCTAGAAAAACTGCCGAGCCTACAGTTTCAAGCACCTCTTTATCTAGGACGATGTTGGGTCCTAGATTTCTAACATTCGGTAAGGCGAACTTTACACATTTCGTTTTCTTGGCATGGAGACACAGATATAGATAGAACATCTGTGATCGGAGGGACCGTTCTCGTTATTTTAAGAACGTTCACAGTCTGATCTCTGTCTCAATCTGTCAAAAATACCTCTCATTTCCCTACATTTTTGTCAAGTTTTTGACATTATTTGTCGCTGAGATGAGATCGCGACTATATTTTGAACGTTTTCAATTACGGGAATTGGCCTTCTGGTCATATAAATATACGCCGGTTACGAGTACTACGCACCTGTATTTTCTGAAGAACATCACCAATATTGTCCTTCTAGGGCATCCCTCCTGGCTTTTAATATTTCCTTAAAGAAAAAAAACTATTACATTGGTTAATAGTAGACTATACGAGCTGAGATGCTGCATAATGCGCATAGCTCGAACATCACAGAAAATCCAAAATTGCATATGGCAGTCAGATGACAATTTTTGCATATTATAATACATACAAAATCAGATGGTAATACGAATAAATATAACAAAAAGGTCGTCTGACGTAGGTTTTAAGTGCAAAATCTCTATTTTGCAGTTTTACTCAATAATAATTTTAGCAGACTCAATTAGCTTTAAGGAAGCCATAAAAATTAAAACGCATACTTGCCTACGACTAAAAATACGTTTAAATTCGTAAACCGTAGCTCATAATATTAAAATAAATAGTTATATTATACGAGCTACGTCAATATAAAGTCTATAATATCATTCAAATAATGTATTATAGTGTGGGATTTCATTATTTCGTGTGTGGACATTTTAAATGAATAATTAACATTTATTTACATTTGAAGGGATCGGTGACGCGGGTGAGTTTGCTTTTAATTACTTCCTATGTTTTGGTTCGTGGTTTTTATTAAATGAATCATGGCATGTTTTGTTCCGAGAAGAGCTAGAAAGGAAGTGTAAATATGTATATATACAATTTGTTAGCCAACTCTGAAGTAGACAACTTTATATTAGGATTATTTTATTACAAGCGGAAATTACCGGACATTTTTCCATAATTGTATTGTTCAGGCTTGGCAATTTTGTATGTATAATTCCAAACGGTTGGTTGGCTCTTCACGTGACCAGAGGACTGGCCTATTTTTAGCCCAAAGAATCAGCATTGCCATCCAACGTGGTAATGCTGCCAGCCTTTTGGGCACTTATCCCTTTGACAGCGATGCGGACGAATTTTTTGATGCCCAATGAGCTCCTGCCTTTTTCTTAATTTTTTTTATTATAGACTTGTTTATAATATATTATATTTAAAAAATAGTTTATTTGATAACCATATTTGTACAACAAACTTGAGATTGCCTCCTTTTAACCCAAAGATGCCTCTATTAGGAGACTCCGCTCTTTCATAAACAAAAAGTGTCTATTAAACTATACTAATACGCTTACAGAATCAAAACAAGGTGATTTGAGTGAATGTGGTGTGTGTGCGAGTGCGTGTGTATGTGCAGTGTTTATGTTAGTGTATCTGTTCTAGAAGTGATTCAGTCTCGCTGTAGGTAAGCTTTTTTATCCATCCCGTTAGTGTTTTACTGCATTCATAACTATTCTTAGGGTAGATGTATTCTTAGGGCTCTGGGCGGAGCGGGAGAAGTCGTACGATGATTTCCCAACCAGAAAAAAAAGGGTATACGTAAATGTGTTTATTAGTAGCGTTATAAAGCTGAGCAAATCGTTTCCAAAGTTGAATACTGGAAAATTGTGTCCTTGTTTGTGTATTTTTAATATAATGTATTTTCTTCTTCTTGCCAATATTCTGGAATCATAGGCTAGTGATTTATGTTTTGTGAGAACAACTTGTGTAATGTAAAGTTTCGGGACCGTTAGAAGATTCGTAATATGATATAGTTTTTAGTACAATATCTCCGTTTTTTTAAATACATGCACTTGATAAGAGTCCGTTGTGCTCGCTCTAATACTAAAACTTTTGTTTTAGAAAGCACCCCCCCACGTAGAGATGCAGTATAACAATACTGATTGTATAAGCGCTAAATATATCACATTTAGGAGGTTTTTGTTCCTGCCTGAAGGAGTACATACATTTTTAGGTATAATATGTCTGAGAGTCCTGAAGATCCAGCTTCAGTTTTCTGATTCTGTTAGCAACTTGATCGATGTGAGGATGCCAAGATAATCTGTGGTCGACGATAATACTCAAATATTTGATATCAGGTACTCGGTTCATAATTGAGCGGCTGCAATGTGAGTGATTTCCAGCGTCGCAGAGGTGAACCTTAAGATTAAAGTCAGTACTGGGTTGTGTACGATTGCACACGCTGAAAAATATATAGTTAGTTTTAGATACATTCAGTGTGAGCAAATTCCGCCCTAGCGATCCAGCAATCTCAGACAATCCTAATTCTGCGCTAAGCTGATCGTCTCGCCAAGAGTTACCCGTGAGGACTACTGCCGTGTCGTCAGCGTACGAAAAGTTTTTTTGCGTTTGCAATATGCATGTTACAGAGTTCGCTCAAGGAACAATGTGGGCCCCAACACGCTCCCTTGAGGGATTCCGTAAGACACTGCCTTGTCCCCACTATGCTTATGCTTTTAACCCTCTGTTTTCGATTGCTGAGATAATCTTTGAGAAGATTTAGCGGCATCCCACGAACCACAATAGCTTTCAGCTTATTTGCTAAGAGTGGGACAGAGATGGTGTCGAAGGCCTTTTCTAAATCTAGGAATGCAGTTGCACATTTCTTGCCGCTATCAAGTTGTTTGGTAATTAGCGTACTAAGCGCCGCAACTGCATTCTCAGTAGATATACCTTTCCGGAAGCCAAATTTAGAGTCCGATAATATATTAAGTTCTTTTAGATATTTAAGTAACCTTATGTTAATTAGTTTTTCGATTATTTTGAAAATTGCAGGTAGGACAGATATAGGCCTGTAGTTACCGACATCGTCTCTATCTCCAGACTTATATATTGGCGTAATAATAGCTTGTTTTAATGCTGCTGAAAAGATTCCCTGACTAAAACCAAGGTTTACGAGATGAGTAATAATGGGAACAACATCCTTGAGTATGCATTTAAAAAAAATAGTTGAGACGTTGTCCCATCCAGGTGAACTGCCGGTCTTAAGACCCTTAAACCTTTAAGTATTTGGGTATGTCGGAAGCGTTAGGCATCAATGTTATTGACATGAAGCAATCGTTGAAGGAGCGGTTCTTTGGCCGCCTCAAAAAAGTACTTAATAGTCTTCTATCAGGCGGAAACAAGGTGCGTGCCTCCAACAGTTGGGTCATCCCGGTTTTGATGTACTCTTTCGGCATACTCAAATGGACTCAAACCGAACTAGACGCCCTGGATAGGAGGGTCTGGACGCTGTTGACTGCAAATCGAATGCATCACCCACGGTCATCGGTAATGAGGGTGTATATCCCGCGAAAGTCGAGACTTTTTAAACGCTAAGACCCTCCACAATCGCAAGATATGCAGTCTCAGGGAATATTTCCTAGAAACCGACGTGGGGATGCATCGAGATGTCGTCGCGGTGGACAAGGGCCTCACCCCGCTCTCCTTGGCTAAAGAGAACTGGCGCAAGCCAGTAGTGCTTGACACCAATGATCGCATGGAAGTATGGCAGAGTAAGGAGCTTCACAGACGCTTTTACCGGGCCCTACATGGACTCGATGTAGATTTACTAGCGTCCGTAGCCTGGCTGCGTTTCGGTGACCTCTTTAGAGAAACCGAAGGTTTTGTCTGTGAAATTATGGACGAAGTTATGATGACGAACAATTACCAGAGATTTATTGTGAAAGACGGCACGGTTGACATCTGTCGGCATGCCACCGGCCGGGAAAATCAATCAGGCATATTATCTCCGGGTGTTCTCGTCTAGCTAACGGAGAATACTTGCATAGACACAACCTTGTAGCCAGGATAATCCATCAGCAATTTGCTCTGAAATACAGCCTTGTGGAATCTGAGGTGCCATACTACAGGTATGTGCCCGACGCAGTTCTCGAAATTGGAAATATCACATTGTACTGGGATCGATCCATCATCACTGACAGGACTATTGTTGCCGATAAGCCTGATATAGTGGTGGTGGATCGAGCAGAGCGGCGCGCAATGATTGTTGACATAACCGTTCCGCATGATGAGAACCTCGTGAAAGCCGAGAAAGGTAAACAAATCAAGTATTTTGACTTGGCTCGCGAGGTTGTCGACATGTGACATGTGGACTCAGCAATCACTGTGCCGATAGTCGTAACAGCCAATGGTTTAATAGCCAAGAACCTCGACCAACACCTGAGGAGGCTCTCGTTGGGCAGCTGGATCAAGAGCTTGATTCAGAAAGCGGTACTTCTGAACACGGCTCGCATTGTCAGGAGATTCCTCTCTCTGGAGCTCTGACCGCCGGTAGCTTGGACCCTGTTCCCGATACCGGTGGGCTACTATTTTATATTTTTAAATGTTTTTTTTTTTATCTTTTTGTTTATAAAAAAATTTAAAAATATAATTTGTAAGTATTTAAATGAAATAAAGGAAATAATAATTAAAATAATACGTTTTCCCTTTTTCTTTTTGTTTATAAAAATATTTTAAAATGTAATTTGTAAGTATTTAAGTGAAAAAAAGAAAAAAATAATTAAAATAATACTTTTTCCTTTTTGTTTATAAATCTATTCTAAAATGTAATTTGTAAATATTTAAGTGAAATAAAGGAAAAATAATACAAAATGTCACATGAAATGTTAAATTAATGGAATTGAACTTAATAACACACTAGGTCAATAAGTACGAACTAAGGTCAAAAACAGTAATTACATTTTATCTGTCAAAAATTCCGAAATGCTGTAATATGCTTTATTCAACAGCAAAGATTTAAACTTTTTCTTAAATAAGAGTATGTTCAATTCCTTAATTAAACTAGGTATGTGGTTGTACATATATGTTTGGTGCTATACAAAAAACACTTTTATGCATCAATGCTGTGTGGGACCTTTTTACGCACAAGTAATTGTTCTGTGGTCGAGTTCGTGTGTTATAAAATGATATTCTGGTAAACAGGTCTGGATTCGTGTTAACAAATACAGCTACCTCAAAAATATATAAGCATGGAAATGTCAATAATTTGTATTTGATAAAAAATGGCTTACAAGAATCTATATTGTGGATTCTGAACATTGACCTAATGCACCTTTTTTGTGCTTTAAACACTATTTTCTTGTTGGTTGGGTTACCTCAGAAAATGACACCATACCTCAATACTGAACTCACCAAACGATGATATGCTGTGACTAAAGCATCGACGTTAATCACTGGGGTCAGTTTAAATAAGGCAAATGCTGATTTGCTAATTCGTTTCGTTAGCTCCTCCGTGTGTGCTTTCCAGTCTAATTTTTTGTCAATCGCTAAACCTAGGAATTTGGATGTATCTACTTGTGTTATCATTTTATTGTTATAGCATACTGTCATATTAGGATTCGCACGTTGGTTAAACATTATTAATTTCGTCTTATCAATATTTATTTTAAGGTTATTGTTATCTAACCATTTCACTATGGAGGTTATTGTCTGAGTGACAACGTCATTGTGGTTTCGATCATCAGTACTCTTAGTGGTCACAGTGCTGTCATCAGCAAACAATGACATAGGGTGACTTGTTACTTTTGGCAGATCATTTATGTATAGTATAAACATCGGGGGCCTAAGACGCTGCCCTGGGGTACACCATAAGCAACTATGCGATGACTAGACTTATAGGTACGTTGTCATTTAGTTTTGGGATCTACACTGGACAGCAAATAAACCGAGCCATCCGCTACCTAGGCACTCTAATTCGATTTTCTCAAAAACTAAAAAAACCTACAATTATCAAAGTTGTACCTACAGAAAGTGCGTTTCATGGTGATTAAAATGAAAGGAAACTCATTGGGTTTAATCAATATTTCAGTGTTTATTAAGGATTTTACAAAGAAGAGTCGTTTTCCAGCATCCTTGTATTCATCGACCTTACGAGCCTGACGATAAAATCTTGAGGAATTGTATTCCACTCCTCTTCAATTGCGATTCGCAGCTCTGGAAGCCTTGTTGGAGCAGGTACCCGGGCTCGAACCCGACGTTTCAGCTCATCCCATAAGTGTTCTATCGGATTCAAGTCCGGGCTTCGAGCTGGCCAGTCCATCGTACGAATGCTGACGTCGCGTAGATACTGGGTCACCACATGAGCAATATGAGGCCGTGCATTATCATGCATCAATTGTATATCGGTTACTTCAACGTACTGTACTGTGCAAAAATGAATTTATTAAACTGAGGATATTCCCTCTAATACCATACGCATCCAGTGTACACGTATTGAGCAAGATATTGTGATCGACATAGTCAAAGCCTTGCGTCATGTCACAATAAATTGAACAAACAGGTATTCTTATGTCAACATTCGTAATGACATTGTTCAAAAAGTCATATATTGCCATATTGATGGTTTTATTTTTTCGGAAACCTTTCTGTTCATCGATTAATATGTTTCTTTTATCTAGATATTTATATAGATTTGAATATAAATATATTTTTCAAATATCTTCGCGCTATGGGACTTTAAGATAAGTTTGATCAAAGTTATCTAAATTCTCATATGCACTCCGCGAGATCAAAAAGACTACATACCTTAAAACTGCACTGGTCATGTATTACGCGTACGTTTATGCATGGCTCAAATTTGGCGTCATTTAATGGGGTAATAGCACTGACGCGCCCACATTATTTACCATACAAAAAAAGCTTCTGAGAACTCTGCTTAACATAGATGAAACTGACAATAGTAAGCCTCACTTTGGTGAATTGAAGATTTTGACCTTACCTTGCCTTTATGTGTATGAAATTTGTAAATTTGTACGCAAATATCCAGAATTATATGTACATCAAAAGAGAAGACATACGATCCGTCTCTGAGCGGCTGGATTACCAATATGCTCGAACAGAGAGCCGTACAAGTGACCGTAAACGACACCACAAGGGCCATTGTGGCAAAGGGCTGCCCGCAAGGGGGCGTCCTTTCGCCACTTCTATGGAACCTGGTTCTGGTATGGAATCCATAATAATAAATGGCACCCACGAAAACACCCCCTGTGCAACCTAAAGCACCAGGCCCTGGAAATAGTAGAGAACTGGTGTAGTACACACCAACTATCAGTGAACTCAACAAAAACCGAACTGATCCTCTTCACAAAAAAGAGGAAACTTACAACTACAACTTCCAAGATTCTTTGGCACTACCCTAAGCCTATCAACTGAAACCAAATACCTGGGCATCTTTTTGGACAAACATCTGAATTGGGCAAAGCACATCAACTACATCATCACGAAGGCCAGCATATCCTTGTGGAAATGCAAGAAAATGCTTGGTAAAAACTGGGGCATTAGCCCCAAGATCACCTACTGGCTTTACACCACAGTCATCCGACCAACTATCACATACGGCTCACTAGTCTGGTGGCCCAGAACAGACCTGAGCACAGCCCAAAGGGACCTCTAAAAGCTGCAGCGATGTGCCTGTGTGGCAATCACTAGCTGCATGACGGCCGCCATGGCCCACGTACAATGGTCCACCTGAAGTACTAAGTGCGGAAACCAAACCCATAACATAGAGAACAACATAGAGAAGACATACAGAATAGATTTACTCTAAGACACAAAAACAGACTAAACATTCCAACATCACGACTCAAAATGCATTCATCAAGTACATATTTAATGTCAATAAAAATATAAAATAAACGACCGGAACATCTTAAGAATATAAATAAATATAATAATTATGTTTAGTAATAAATTAAAGCTATTTCTAATAAACAAAGGCTACTATAATATAAATGAATACATGAATGATAAACTGTGACTGGAATAGCAATAGCAATAAAATTTAAATATTTAATTGAGATTACTTCTACATTTGCCAATTACTAACATTCACGCATATAAAATAAATAAATAATAAATAACTAATTCAATTTCAATTCGACTCTAATTTAAACTCTAGTATTGTATAATTATTATAATCTAAATACATTTAATTTAATTAAGAATTATTAATGTTTTAAATGCTATTACTTATTTAATTTAATTTCAATATTTTTACTTTTAATTATTTATCCTTAGTTATGTTGCTGTGCCCTTACAGGATCCATAACTGTATCGTAGCTTTAAGCCTAGTTTAACAACTTAATTCACATTATGGTATGCAAATAAATGAAATGAAATTAAATGAAGACCATGCATTGCATGTCTTTTTTTTAATAATGATTTAATTACCGCTGTTTTTAGGTTGGTTGGGTAAGTACCCTGTGATATGCCCAGGTTGAGAATATGGCTCAAATATCCACTAATGCAATTTACTACATGTTTATGACTTTGGTAGAGATGCCATCATTACCTACACTGCCTGAATTTTTCAAAGTTTTAATTATAGCATTGTCACTTTCATTGCTTGGTGCCATAAACATTAAGCTACTATTCTTTTTTATATTTGAAGTCACTTGTATGCCACAATTTGGTATAGGTTTTATTTTATCAACAAAGAAGTCGTTAAATGCGTTCGCTATACGTGTCAGATGGACGTGACACTATTTTATCTCATATTTTATTGCTACGGATTTTATTATTATTGGGCATATTCAATTTAGTCTGGTTAATTATTTCCCACGTAGTTTTAGACTTGTTACATGATGATGTGATCTTGTAGTTATTCTGAGCACGTTGCGTTAATTTAATTATATTATTATAAACTGCTGAGTACTTTTTAAAGGTTTTTGTGGTACAGTCTGTAACGCACAGGAGAACTCTTTTATTCCTACTGCATGTACTGATACCTCGGGAGACCCATAGTGGTCTTTTGTGTAATCTTATAGTAAGAATAATAACGCTTAAAGGGAAAACATAGGTTATATAGAAGAGCAAATGTCTCCAAAAAATATTATAGGTTATGTTCGGGTCATCAACCTGATGATTATATATATTTCCGAAAAGGAAACACTTTGCAAACATTCCCTAAATTTATTCATGTTAACTAGATTATAGTCACGCCGTTTGATATACCAATGACATATTACACATATTATTTTGGTTGGAACCTTGAGTATTTGACAGGTATGGTCAGAAAGAACAAAATCAATTTACGTCAGAATTATATTTCAGATGCACAATCTGGGTAGGAAATGTAATTATTATTCAGAAGTAAATTGATTTTGAAAAAAGGTCTATGCATGTGTTACTAGAAAGTCTAGTGGGCTGATTAGTTGCCCATTTGAAATTAAAATTAAGTAAAATGCATTCTAGTTCTAATGTGATATTACTACGCTTCAAAATATTAATGTTAAGATCACCACATATTACAACATTTCGCTTATTCGTCTTTGTTATTAATTGAAATAATTTGTACAGTTGCTCAAAAAAACAGGTCAAATTGCTTGCATTTGGAACTCTGTAGATGCAGATTACAATGGTACGTATGAGTCAATTCTATAGCACAACATTCGAATGTGCTACTTTTTGCTATGTTCCGAACTTCAGGAATTTCTTTCCAATTGTGTCCCTTTTTTATCATGATTCATGAACCCCCCTCTTTCAGTATCTTTCCTACTGAAACAAGCAGCTAGATTATAGTTCGGGATTGAGAGATACTCCTCATAACCAGCCATCATGAAATGTTCCGTTATGCAAATAACATCAACGTCAACATGTTTTGCCCCTCTAAACATACAGAGAATGCGTCAGCGTTATTTAAAAGTCCTGCAATGTTTTGATGTTGTATGTTTATGGGTATCATAGAAAAAACTGTGTGTCCAATTGTTGACTATCAGGTATTATGTCATCATCTCTCATTAATAAGTCGTATTTTTTAGTACTGTCGATGAACTCGCCAATATCTTTGAAAATTGTCTGCATTCCATGATTATATACTGATCCCAGTTTGCTAAACATTGTTAAATCAGATGCTAGATTTTGGTTCGAGTCCAGAAAATATGGATGCTCATATGTCAATGTGTCAAAATACAGTAAGTTATTTAAATGCTCTACTCTCCAATTATACATATATCTTTGGTAACTGAAGTTAAATTTCGGTGTGCAAACAATGACGTTCGTAAAGTTAACTTTTTATAAAGTAGCTCGTAAGTGAAGAGTCAGTTGAATGTAGTAATATGTAGTCTTAAAATCTTCCTCTCCTATTAGAATTATGCAGAAGTCTTTCATTATAAACGTTTCTAATTTAGTTTCTATGTCGTGTACCAGTTGCTATGTATTGCAGTGTGTCTTTATGTGATGGAATATATTTACCGAATGTTTGTGAAGGGTTTGTTTGGCAATATTTACAATTTCGTTCCTGTTATTGGTACTCAGGATTATATCAGGATACAGATCTTCTTGTCATTTTTCTGTTGTGGGATTTGTTGTAGTTTTGTCTCAACACTGCTAGTTTTATTTTGTATGGGAGAGGGTGATGTCTTATCTTTTTCCTGATTCGATGTAATTAAAGGTTCTGTTTGTGTTCCTTTGTTCTTATTTAAAGATTTCTTTTGAGAGTATACTTTTTGTGTTTTTTAACTGGGCTACTAAGTTTTGTGATGAGATCGTTTTTTCTTTCCAAGTCTAAGTTTATTTGCTTAAGGTTGCTATTTTCTAAAGAAAGATCCTCGATTTTCTGATGTGCGCTATTTAAATCTAACACAAGCATGCCAATTTGTTCCTTTAGCTTTATAATTTGTTGTTGTTTTGCATAATTAATGTCATCATTAGATAAGTCGGATAGGCTGGAAACAGTCAGTCATCTTCGAATGCTATTATTTATTATTAATTATTTTTATTTTTTTTATAAAACGTTGCCCCACACTAGGAATTACTCCTGTATCGTGGGTGCGTTTACAAACATTTAAACTCACATACACAAATAACCAGATTGTATCGTAAGTCACGGTGTTGGAATCCGATTTAGTACGCGTACGGCGTAACTTTAAATTATTGATCGTCTATCTCACCTTCAAGACGTATTTCAACTAGGGAACAGGAAAACCCTTATCTTCCACCAGCTTTCCTTAAAATCCTTAGGCAAATAGATGACATTAACAGTCACTGACGTTTTCAATGAAAATCACTAAAAATATCTTTGAAGGAACTTTGCCTTCATCTACACTGCTACAAGGACATTTTGTCGGTCGAATGACATTGACAGTAGAGCTGTTGGTAAACATTTGGGATTTTTCTTGTGAAATTGTAAAGAAAAATCAAAATGGCGGCGATAGTTCCGATTTTGGCCACGTGCCAAAATAACCTTGTAGCTGATAGTATAATAAAATAATCTTGAATGAACTTTCTTTTGTCTTAATTATAATTTTTATTCGTGGAATATAATTGACGTCTGACAGTTTTTGTATGGAACAACTGTCAAAAATTCAAAATTTTTCCTGCAATAAAGTTATCTGGCGTTGGAAAAATCAGCCCTAAATCTCCTTCAAAATCAAAGCAAATACTCTTATTATTTTTCAGAAAAACACAATCCTCTTTATATAAGAAACAACTGCAACATTATAAAAAAGTCATGGTTAAAATTTTATTTCTTCTTGAAGTGTTTCTGAGGGAGCGTGTAGCGGAACTTCGTAACAAGTTTCAGATCCTTGTTACGCTGTCATTGTTGGATCGTTTCAGGAAACATCTCATTATCCTTATTTCCTCTCAAGGAAGGTAGTTTACGGTGACCTTGGTATTAAAGGCTCTAACTTTTGCATACCTATAGATAAGTCCTTCCAATTTTCAATTAGCAGTTCAATTTTATGTGGATACTTGTGATGTTCTGTGAGGGGCTTGTGGCTAAGTAATAACAGCCGCACGGGTAGATCAATCAGGTTAAGCTACGCTTGCCAGGGTTGGTCCGTGGATGGGTGACCATCTTTACGTACCAAGATCCCTCCGTGCTTCGGAAAGCACGTTAAGCCGCTAGTCCCGGTATTCGTGAATCTTTGACAGTCGTTACTGATCGTCAGAAAGTCCGACAACCAGTCTTACCAGGGGTATCGTACCCAGTAACTAGGTTGCGGAGGTCAGATAGGCAGTCGCTTCTTGTAAAATAAATTCAGCTGCATCCGATTAGATTGGGTACAGTTCCTTTTTTCATGCCGATAGAAAATAATTTATTTTTTAATCCAATCCGTGATAAGTAGTTGAAAGAAACTTCTTTCTTTTGAATTATGTATGAAGTGATGAAGTGAATTAATGTAGGGTTTGAAATTTGAACAAAAAAATATATAATCTCTGCCAACCATGGACCGACCGACCATCAATAAATATATAAATATTATGCAATAACTGCTCATCGATCAAGCCAATAGATTGCCCCTAGCATAAAGTGAATCAATGAATATTACCAAGGTTATGATGCTGCATAACAGTTTAGTTACATTCAATGATGCTTGTCTAAACACATGTTAAATAATCCGCCGTTCAATCATCAATTTGAAATGCAAATGACACTACTAACATAACTTCATATAAAATTAGGCTGGTTTAACCGGTAGCCGTAGGTATTCATGAGTTGCAAGGATTTAATAGAACCTTCGAAATAAATAACTTTGTATCACTATCGTTCAAACTCAAACTCAACGCATTTATTTACTGTCAAGGGGTTGGTTAGTTAGAAAGATGAAGCTAGTTGCCCATTTCAAAGCGTAATAGGTTCCCATGGAAAAACGGGCAAGATACTCCGCGGACACTCATAAATCAAAATATTCTTACAATGCGAGTCTCTGCCATAAGAATTTTTTAATAGATTTATTTTATTTTATATTTACTTTTTATATTTTCTTAATAATTTAGCAACTTCTCCAAATGTTACCTATTATTAATCTTTTAACTTTGTTGGCTCAGTTGTTAATTTGATTATACTGCATGCTGCATGCTGTGGTCTCGTACTCGTATATATGATCTCGCTTATGTGAAGGAGTGCACCTACTTATTACCTGATATTGCCCTTCACTTTATGTATCATGTGTTGTATACATTTTTGTTGGAGATCCTAAATAAATAGAAAAACAATATATTGGTACGCCCGTTCACGAACATGACGTATGGATAAGCACCATTCAGCTCAACCATTTTGAAGGGAATCTAATGATCCAACAACACACACGCCACCAGCAGCGAGACATTTGAGTGAGCATGACATACTCTGAACCGCCAGGGCACATTCAAGTCAATGAAAGACGTTACTTTAAAGTATGTTTTATTTTGTTAATTAACTTTTAACCATCTCATCTTGCTTAAGTGACGTCTATTTTGTTTCTCAACAACCGCTTAACAAATCAGCATGTCAGTCTAATTATTGAATAAAGATATAGTTTCAGAGATAATTGAAATCACATTGGGTGTTTGTCCACCACCACCACACATAGTGAGGAAACCGGCATGTCCTAGAACCAAAAATTTTGAAGACATGTGACATCCACCAACCCGCACTGGGCCCGCGTGGTGGGTTACGGGCCACTCCCTCTCACCGATAGGAGGTCAGTGTCCCATTTTTTTTTCTTGGTGGGAAATCATCATATTACTTCTCCCGCTCTGGGCGGATCGGGAGAGCGTGTCAGACTTTTACTGACTAAAACCCACCCGTGTTCCTTCAGTTGCCTATGCCAGGGGCCACGGTATCTCTTTCGCACAACCCGCGGCCCTGGCAGGCATCGGCCCTAGCGGACCCCGTCAGTTCGTGCTGACATCTCTTTGAGGCGCGCGTGGAACACAACGCGCCGTCTACTCGGGCCTGGTCCTTGCCGGGCGGCGAGCTACCTATTGCTCGCCGCCCGCAAGCCCGCGCCTACGGTGGCCGGGAGTCGAACGAGGTCTGTGGGAACATTATAGACTGATTAATGCTTATACTGGGTATCTTATGAACGGTGTTGTTTGACTCATCTTTTAAATTATAAACGATGTTTATAAATCTCGATAGTAACCTGATACTGAATGATAAAGTTCTGAATTAGACATGTTTATCATTCCATATATCACCAGTAATTCATAAAATAAATTCCTGTATTAATACATAATAATACTAGAATTCTTCTTAAAACGCCGACTGGTCGCGGATCTATGTGTGCAGCCAATTAAGTCCGGATACATAAATTACTTGGTATAAATGCTTCCTGTATGGGCCTTCAGCCTAAACTGACAAGTAATATTATTTATATAGAAGGCAGCGGAAAGGATATGCTCCTTTATTGGTCTAGTCTAGATAGAAATGTTTTAATATTTTTATCTATGATTAATTTGTCATTGTACAGACGCCAGTACATCAAGCTACAACAATCTGTCAAATTTCTTTAATCGATTTTCAACTTTATCGTAAATCAATTTTAAAGTATAAGGTTCAAGGTTGATTGGGAAAATTTGACAGTTTCGGGTAGCTTGACCTGCTGACGTCTGTACCGCGATTATATCTATTATATTTCTAGGGTTAAAAGGGGACAAAGGAAAGGAAGGAAGGACTAAAGGAAAGGCCGTTCTAAGGATTTCAATAATACGTTTATATTCCTTTTATTTATACATATATACTTATTGGAAGGTCTGTTTTCTTATTCAATACTAGCAGCGCCCCTCAGTTTCACCCGCATGAGCGTCGATCCCGTGGGAATATCGGGATATAAAGTATCCTATGTGCTATTCTGATGTATAAGCTATATTACTGTAAAGTTTCATCGAAATCCATTCAGTAGTTTTTGCGTGAAAGAGTAACAAACATCCATCCACCCTGACAAAGTTTCGCGTTTATAATATTATTAGTAGGATATTAAATATTAATTTTGTATTATTAGTAAGATATATATTAAATAGAAAAAAATTGATTTATATTTAATGTATATTGGACGGGCTTGTGGCTAAGTAATAACAGCCGCACGGGTCGATCGATCAGGTTAAGCTACGCTTGCCGCGATTGGTCCGTGGATGGATGACCATCTTCACATACCAAGACCCCTCCGTGCCTCAAAAAGCACGTTAAGCCGTTGGTCCCGGCTGTCATTCGTGGATCTTTGACAGTCGTTACGGGTCGTCAGTAGCCTGAAAGTCTGACAACCAGTCTTACCAAGGGGTATGGTATTACCCAGTAACTGGGTTGTGGAGGTCAGATAGGCAGTAGCTCCATCTAAAATACTGGTATTCAGCTGCATCCGGTTAGACTGGAAGCCAACCCCAACATAGTTGGGAAAAGGTTAGGCAGATGATGATTTAATGTATATTTAGAGTATGTTTTTGTATTATTGGGTAGCACAGCACACACACAAACAGATATGGCATCTGCAAAACCAGACTACCGGTACCAAAAAATGGAAAGTCCCGCTCCCACCTTGATGACTCGCTAAAGTATTTGCAATGTCAATGTCGTCGGAAGGTCACCTAAACCAGTGGCACTGTATGATGGCGCCTGTCAGCTTATTAACAAACAACTTATCGATTCGATTAATTATTATAATACCAGCGGTAAGTTCTAATTGCAGTTCGTTCACAGTTATTTCACCTCTGATTTCGCATGACTGTGTCCATATCACAGTGATCTTTATTCTCATTCTAATAAGTTTGCTATTGGATCGTTGCCATTGACAAGTCTGTCAAAATCATTGTGATTTTTATTCTCGTCACAATAAGGTTGCTGTTAGGTTGCTACTGTCACTGCTGTCAGAGGTAAAATAACTGTGAACGGACTGTAGTATGGCAATTGTTTTCTACCACCACGTCAACGCCGGCTGTTGCTGAAAACTAGCGCTGGGACTCTGTCTCGCATAGGGTCGCAGCATTATGCTAAACGATGGCCGTTTATTTTACGCTTCGACCGGATCGTAGCGGTTTCAACAACGTAAGGGTGGACACTCGCCGTACGACGGGTTGTCCGATGATGGAACGGTGATGGCGGAATTAGGTCATGTAATTCCCGCGCACACTCTCCAGAATGCATCCTATAGAATACCAAAAGGCTGGCTACCTTACGCCTGTGCTCCAGGTTTTGTAGATTGGTCTTAACCAAATCTGGATCACCAATTAGCCTCTTCGCACGCCTCTCCACTGAGTCCAAAGCTGCTAGATGGCATTTTGCAGCACCAGCTCATATGTGGCTGCAGTACTCCACACACGATCGGAACTGCGCTTTGTTTATCATTAGAAGCTGTCCCGATGTGAAGTGCCGCCGGACCTTTGCAAGAACACCAAGTTTCCTAGCAGCCATCTTGGCTTTGGACTCAATGTCGTTTTGCCCATGCAAAACGACATTGAGTCAAAAAAATTGGGTGAAAATATGAGACACATCCATATGTGTCTCATATTTTCACCCAATTTTTTTTTGCGTTAGTGTTCTAAATGTATTTTCTTTCATGTCTTCTCTTCTTTCTTTAGCATTCAGCAGTCAATATAAACGCAATTCATAAAAAAAAACTGGCAAACGTCACAGCCCATTAGGTATAGTGTCACTCCACTAGAAGTCGTCTCATGAATTCAGGCCCAAGTGATTGACTCGACGACCCAGAACCGAATGAATGACGAAAAAATGACGAGGAGAGCCGTCCCGAGAGAGAGACAGTAGTGGTAGTTCTACTGAAACTACGCTCCACCCCCTATCCTGCCCATTGTGCCCCAAAATATGAAGCCAAAGTGACCTCTGCGCTGCCACCGATGACGCCGTGGATGTGGCGAAATTTCAGGTCAACAAAATTTAAATAACTGTCGTGCCAGTGTCACGAAGAAAAAGAAGAAGTGGTAGGTTCTAGCCGATTCAAGATGAAAAGAAGAAAGTGAGATGAAAAAAGATGAAAACCCGGGAGTGCAGTAGTCTTTATTAATATTTTCCTTAATGTAAACTTACTGTCGTAAAAGTCAGTGTTCTCTACATACACGTCAACGACACTCCTGGCACCGCTAAACCCTTTACCACAGAGTACATGTTATTTAGCTTGACTATCTCGAGTACTAAAGGAAACTTTTAAAGGGTTCCTCAAAGTACTAGAGTAAGTAAGTACAGTCTCGTGTACCTATGAATTAGATTACTCTGACAAATAAAGTTTAGTACGATTCAGAGCCGTCCTTCACCGGGACGCCATGGTGACGTCACTAGGTCGCGCGGCCAACTGAATGTATACAGGGTAAATAAAGTCCTCCAGACCGTATTTCGGCCGCGACGGTCAATCTCAACGGAGACCAGCCCTCGGCGCGGGAGATGTTATAGTGTACAAGTGTGTGCGCAGACACAGGTGCACTCACTCTTCTCTCACTCTTAGGGCGCGTTCACACGACACGCGCACGCTCAGCGCACGCCACCCGCGTCCAACTCGCATTGAAATTTGTTAAATAAGAATTTGAGCCTTATAATGCATCAATAGATCTCAAATTGCATTTAACGAAGTCTACACGCGCACGCCATGCGCACGCCCCGCGCCCGCCTCGCGCCAACCCTGCACTCGCCCTGCCCGCGCTCTGCACCCTCCCTGCGTACACCTTGCGCCCGCGCTATGGCTGGCATAGATGAGAATATGGCTAGTGTGACACCTGGAAGCCACTATACCTAGTGAACGAAGTAGTCCAGTCACTAGTGGTTTAAGTGGGCGCGAGGCGTGTGCGAGGCGGATGCAGCGCGTGTGCGGGTTTAAGGCGGGCACAACGCGTGCACGGGTGCTGTGCGTGATCGGCGCGTGTCATCTGAATACGCCCTTATAGTCCGGTTTATTTTATTTTTATTTATTTGGGAAAAACAATCGATTGTACAATATGTTTTACAAAAGAGGAAAAAGAATATAAAAGACATATGGGTAAATGTACAATCATCAGCGGGATTGTCCGAAAGGGTTACCGCTGCCCCGGGACATAAAGAGCAAAGGAAGGAACATGTGTGGGTTTTAGTCAGTAAGAGTCTGACACTCCCTTCCGCTCCACCCAGAGCGGGAGGGGTCATTTGATGATTTCCCACCAGAAAAAAAAAAAAAATTGTTTCCACAGATTACTAGTGTACATAACTAAATAGATAGGTAAGTACAAATTACATTTAAATACTGAGTTGGTATCATAAACTTTTAGCTTAGTTACTAATTACACTTAATTTTGTTTTTGATCATCACACAAACAATCAATAATATTTCTCTTGAAATTACTTTTGGACAGAAAGAAGATATCTAAATGATAAAAGTGCTTATTATAAATTTTTACTAGTCGACGGAGTGGAGCTCGCTCACCAGCATGTGTTCGGCTAGTAGTCGTCGCAAAAAGCGGGTAAGCACGCACCTCCCGTCGGAACCGTTTCTTGTAACAGCCCGGAGTTTGGAAGTTGGCGGTGTGATACCCCCGTGGCTCGGAAAGCACGTTAAGCCGTTGGTCCTGCGCCTGATTTCTCTGCAGTCGTGTCGGATTGCCGTCCCAGCTATACAGGGTAGCAGGGACATCGACACGAGAATTTCAAATGATTTAAAAAAATATATCCGACGAAAAATCTCAACGTAGGGGGATCCAGAATCATATACTAAATCCATGGTAACCGGTTGTGTTTTAGTGGGTGACGCAGCCAACCATATATTTTGTTGGCGACGCAACCTGGCTGCACTGCCACGGTAACCTGATGAAGTATGGCTTTTAAAATAAAGGTTTGATTTAAATAACATTATTGAACAGAGTTTTTACAAAACTCAAGATACACTTAGAAGCATTCATTTGTTTTTTTCTTGGCTTATTTGATCGAGAATTTATGGCTGTAACACACAAACGCCGTTCGAGAATTATGTGTTACCTCAACCCTTATGAGTTATTTTTAAACGCTAAACTGTTCGAAAAGCTTAAATTAATAACTTGTTTTGTTCAAACTAAACTATAGGAAGTGCTCGAAATCAACATCGTCGTTCATTCGTTCTCAGATAGAAAAGTAAAGGAGAATACACTTATTTAGCACAGACTAAAAGGTACACAACACAATATAATCTAAAATAAAAATAAAAAAAATAAAACAAATAAAAAGTGTAAAGTTAGCAGGAAACTGTGCCTCGCTGCTGCAAGTAGACCCAGTTCAGCAAAAATGCCAGACAACTAGTATAGACGCCAGCACATCAAGCTACTACAATCTGTCAAATTTCTTTAATAGGTTTTCAACTTTATCGCTAATGCGAGGCTAATGCTAGGTTCAAGGTTGAATGGGAAAATTTGAAAGTTTCGGGTAGCTTGACCTGCTGGCGTCTGTACCTTACGCTGGTTTTCAACTATAGGTTAACCGTTTTTTGACAGATCGAACTAGTGAGCAATTTTAATTTGCCTTATCTGATACACGAACGGTATTATAACGTCTGTAAAAAGTCATAAATAACATAATTCAATAAAATTAGGCAACTTATATATTTATTTTATTACGCATTTTAAAGTTAACTTTTACGTAATCTGGAAAAGTTATGTTCTAAGGCAGCTGTCAAACAGCCAGGGCCGCGGGTTGTTAGAAAGAGATACCGTGGTCCCTGGCATAGGCAACTGAAGGAACACGGGTGGGTTTTAGTCAGTAAAAGTCTGACACGCCCTCCTGCTCCGTCCAGAGCGGGAGAAGTCATATGATGATTTCCCACCCAGCAAAAAAAAAAAAAAGCCGGTGTCAAAAAACAGTTAACCTAGTGGACGAAGTATAGACTACTGCATAGTAACAACATCTCAATGTCTTAATCTAAGCCTTACAAGACCTATCTATTACATGAGTATCTAAATCCATTATACGTTATCTAACCATTGATATAATAATCAGAATCAGAATCAGAAATATTTATTTGCCAACAATGTAGAATACAATGTATATGATATATATAATATGTGTTATAATAACACGCTGATAGCTAATACCCTGTCAAATACATACATTAATAACGTATTCTAATTTACGATACCAATCTGCATAGAACACTGCAGGCGCCTCATAAAAAATGTATTTTATTCATGGAGCCGTGGAGGCCTAGGTCACACATACATGAACACGTAACAGTCTCATTTCTCTGCCATGGTCAGTTTGTATCTAGGCTAAAATAATCGTCACTTAAAAGACAGGTACAGCAGTGCTATTCTGTAAAAATCTGAGCGTGACATTTTTGTTGGAGGTAGCTGTCATCCTAACGCCCCTAGCATTAGGATGATAGTTCACTTGACAGCTCATTTCAATCTCACTCCACCAATGTTTTTGAAAATATAAGGGTAAAAGCTCGGCTCTATAATATACAACGAGCAAAAACACACGCAGCAGCAGAGGAGCAGTGATGACCCTGTGGTATCGGCCCCTACTGACGAGACGTAGGTAGTGAGTTCGAATTCAGTTCATCATCACTGCTCTCAAAACGGTGAAGAAAAATATCGTGAGGAAACCGGTTTGTCCTAGAATCAAAAAATTCAAAGACATCTGACAGCTAAGTACTAACCCGGACTGGGCCCGCGTGGTTTATTATGGCCCACTCACAGCATCAGCAGTGAGAACATTATAGGCTGATTATGCAAAACAACACGCACACATAGACACGCTTTACGAACAGCTAGTGCAAACGCACTCGCGACCGACATCCGTTTGAGATCGCCGCCACTGCTCGCGCGCCGTACGTCTATGTCTGTGTATGCGTGCGGCTGTTTTTTCTCGTTGCAGGTACGGAGCAGGCCTTCTGTACGTAATATTCTGTGTTCATAAACGTGACGGCTTGCCAAGACGCGGTGTGGCTCAGCAAAACTTGTAGCTAATCTATCAATCAAGTCAATGTCAATGTCAAAAGTGAAACATGTCTGGATATTCGTTGTTTGACATTCATAATATCATTGGCAAATTATACTGTTATCAAGTGGTCACTACCACATTGATCTAGTGTTGCGACCAAACGTTCTACGAGCTTTACTCATGAATGCTTTATTTATTTTTATTTTATTACAGACGCCAGCACATCAAGCTACTACAACCTGTCAAATTTCTTTAATAGATTTTCAACTTTATCGCTAAAGCGTTAAGGGTCAAGGTTGATTGGGAAAATTTGACAGTTTCGGGTAGCTTGACGTGCTGGCGTCTGTACTACAGCAACGACCTATTCACTAGAAAAATTAACATAATAAAAAATAACATATGCATTGAGTTATAGTGAATTAGTCATATTAGTTAGTTTATATTTACTTTCATAAGAGGTATTTCCAATATTTCACACCAGGCACATCACACAGGCGTACAGACGCCAGCAGGTCAAACTACCCGAAACTGTCAAATTTTCCCAATCAACCTTGAACCTTAATGCTTTAGCGATAAAGTTGAAAATCTATTAAAGAAATTTGACAGATTGTAGTAGCTTGATGTGCTGGCGTCTGTATATCAGGCACATCAGGTATTCAACACCCAAATTGCGTAACACACTATCAATGTCAATCTTAATCATTTTGAAGGATATTGCTAATCCATTGCTTCATAATTATGTTTGAAAAAGTTGTCTGCTCAGCAAGGTAAATAACGCAATAAATGTTATTGAACTGACAAAATTAAAGCCATTGCTACTGACAGTGTGTTACGAAATTACCCCGCAGGACCGCTTCGCGTGCTTCCACCTTACAGACTCGCTAATATTTTTACCACGGCGTACGACTGCCTGTTTAACACCAAGTAAATAATATTTTAGAGCTATGAGGAACAGGGTGTAAAGTTCACTCATCCTCCATAGAAAAGAGAGGATCCTCCGACCAGACGGGTGTTGTGTCTGGCGGGCAATTGCCCAACGATTGATGTTGGGAAATTGTATCTATGCTAATTGCGCGGTAAACTCTGCTTGCGAGATGCAGGATTTGCGTGACGTCAGTATGACGCGTTGTTCGCATGTGGCGTTGTAGATACCGCTACAATATTATTGTCACAGGAACGAAACTTACAAAAAGTTCCTTGATATGCCAAAAGGAATTACTTAGTCGAAAAGTAACAAGCTTTAGTTTAAATTTACTAACAACCTCAACAAATGTTGCAGAGGATATCACATAACTGACTGACTTCACGTTTCCATTAACTTATAATGCCGTAGAGTGACACAGTTATGGGCAAAAAAAAAGAAACTGTCGTGCCATCGCCACGAAGAAGAATACGTATACCAATAGAATACCCAGCCACGCGAGCGACGCGGCGGGCACAGCTAGTCTTATCTAAACATAAACAAACGTGACCAAAAAAAAATATACGCAGAGAGAGAGAAAGTCGGATGGAGGGGGCATAACGCTTTATGGTTACGTGACGATTTCTATCAAGTATCAGTTTCCTCCTACTGTAAGCCGTAGTTAAGGAACTTCGTTCCAAAAATAAAAGCTTGTTCAAAGGCAAAGCGTTTATGTCAAATAGGCACTTAAAAGGCACTTTTGAACGTCAAAAAATACAGTAAAATAGAATAGATTCTAGTCGCCCCTTCCAAATTGTAGTTTTCGCATGGAAAAGAATGTGCAAGAAACTCTACCGTTACTCTTTTAAAATGTTTTAGAATATTTTGCATACATTAATTATATGATGTGAAGACGATGCACCTAAAATAAAATAAAATTACTATACCACAATAGGTAAAAGAATTACAAATGAAACCATGACTTATAAATTAATTATTTGATAGATACATGTGGTGTGGTGTATTAAAACATACATAAGTAAACCAAGGTCCCATCACTCCCTGAATATTACTGCAGGCAGGTCCATGACAGCATATAGTATATCTATCACAGGTTACCGTGGTTTATTCCCGATGGACTGAGATAAATGTCCCCGGAGCCGCACGCGGGCCGTAAGTTATGGCTTAGGCAGACAACAGATTCTGGACACGTTTGTGGACGGACCTATTTATATATACGGATATAGTTGAAGTTTAGTAAGAAACGGATTGGTGTTTTCGGATAAAATTTTATTTAATTAATAAAAAACAAACAGTTCATTTATCAAACTAAATTTCATTCGAAAAAATCCATCGGTTTCTTACTAAACTTCAACTATATCCGACGACCCTGCATACTTATCTCTTTAGTTGACTGTACAACATAACACCCTACCAGTATTCTCCAAAGGGTTATGCAGAGACATATCATCCAAATCTCACCAATTAAGTAGTTATGTTTAAGTCCCATGTAATAGCGGGGCTCGTGGCTAAGTGATAATAGCCGCATGGGTCGCGGTGGGTACGTGGATGGGTGATTATCCATTACATATGGCCTTCTGAGGCATGAATGGGTATCGCCTTCGTGTCTCGGAAAGCACGTAAAGCCGTTGTTCCCGGCTGTCATTCGTGAATCATTGACAGTCGTTACGGGTAGTCACAAGGCCTAAAGTCTGACAACCAGTCTTACCAAGGGGTATCGTGTTGCCCATTAACTTGGTTTTAGAGGTCAGATAGACATACACTCCATGTAAAAAAAAATACTAGTATTCAACTGCATCTGGTTAGTCTGGAATTTGACCCTATATAGTTGGGAAAAGGCTAGGCAGATTGATTGTAAGCAGGCGAGCCTATCCAGATACGAGGCTGAAAAAATCCTAATGGAAATACTGAACCCCAGCCTTGAAGATCAGCAAGCGTTTGCAAATACAAGATCAGCGAGGCAGTAATCAATCAACTCAGCCTATCGCAGTCCACTGCTGGACATAGGCCTCTCCCAGGCTGCGCCACAATACCCTATCCTCCGCCACAATACCCTATTCTCCGCCACAATACCCTATCCTCCGCCACAATACCCTATCGTCCGCCACAATACCCTATCCTCCGCCACAATACCCTATCCTCCGCCTTCCGCATCCAGACTGTCCCAGCCACCTTCTTTAGGTCGTCCGTCCATCTAGCTCGGGGGCGTCCCACACAACGCTTGCCGATACGCGGTCTCAAATCCAAGACTCGTCTGCTCCACCGGCTATCGGTCCTTCAACAAACATTACCAGCCCACTGCCACTTCAGTTTGCTTAGTCTGCAAGCTATGTTGGTAACTCCGGTTCTTTTCCGGATAATACAAACAGTAATAAAAACCTCTAAAATTTTCATTAAACCCTTCAAGGTCGAAACTTCCGCCAAAACAAACAAAACCTCTTTCTCCGTCCTTGCAACCTTCAAATACCACAAACTTTTTCACCACACGGCCGTGTGTAACATTTTTTTCTTCCTAATTGAACTTATTTATCTTAATGACAGTAGAAACAAAAACTTCAGGAAATAGGCGTCGTGAAAGTTCGTTACATTGTGACCTTCAAATAGTAGGAACATTACAATTGATTGTTGCTACTGGCCATTGATACTGTGGTTAATTATTTTTAATCTTGTGTGGAGTGCTATGGTTTAAATTAAACTACGAGTTTAGTCTTACAGAGCTAAAATTCATTTAAAGTTGGATCCTGATTCTGCATTTAAATACAGAATGCCTTTTAGCCAGTTGCCGCCAAGATCATTATTTTGCATGGAATTCGTATGTACTATATGCCTCAAAATGTAATTTAATATAATGTACTATACATTACATTAAATTACATTATGTAGCAATACCTCAGTATTACCACAAAATGTACAGCCATCTACATAATAGTAGTAACAGTAACGTGAACTAGGAAAACCACCCTTTTTCATTTTTACTCAATAAAGGCACTGTCAATGTTACCATGGACCTACATACAGTTAACAAAAACTATTCAACAGAAGGTACTACAACAACCCAATAGAAAGTTCTCGTACTTATATTCATCATTCTCTTGCCCTAATCCCAATTTATATAGGTGTCGGCGCAACATGTCTTTTTCTTCCATACTTCTTTATTATACTTATCTCGGTAGTCACCACCTATCTAGCCATACCATCTTTCACACTGTCCATCCATCGTTTATTCGGCTTACTTCTAAAGCCATCCACATCCATACTCGAAACTTTCCTTACTCTCGTACGGTACCTATTCCTTTAAAAAAATACTGCTGTTTTTATCGCAGTTCTCGCGATGTTGTTGTTTGTAGCAATACTGGAGACGTCGAGTGCCGATACGTAGTCAGGTCACGACCTTATTTATCGAGCGCTATATTATTCCGAGCCCATGTCGGAAGCTGAGGGTAAAAAGAAATCTGTGAAAAGGAAAAATCAACTAGCTATTGGAAGTTATTTTCCTGGCATTTTGACGCTATAACAAACCTCTAATTGCTTGTTAGTTGTTAGTCAACCTTTTCAAATTGATAAAAGGAATGCTTTTCCTGAATATGTATTTGTTTTTCTTTGCTCTTCTTTCGATTCCTCTGTTTTTTGCTATTTTGTTTTTATTTTACTTTATTGAGACATTACAACAGTTACAAACACATTACAATTTAAGTGTGACAGAATAAATTAAAAAGTAGGTAATCGTGTTAACCCACACCAATGTCTGCGAAATAATGGTTTGAAGATAGTTTAACGCGTGCGTTAATTAAACAGAAAAGTAAGAAGTAGGTACTCGTACGTATTTTTGGAATAATAAGTATTAGATGCTAATCTAAAGAATCAATAGCCATGTAAGCAAAAGCTCTCTGCGCAGCCGTCCGGTAGCAGATCTTTCTGGTCCCTTGTCAAATCGGTTGAAGCGAACTTCTGTGGGTCCACACTGCCTCCGCTGGTTAAACCAGATGGAACACTGTGTCGTGTAGCGACAAGAACTAGGTTTAAATTAAAGAAAGGGAGGTTGAAGTTAATTACAGATTTATTAAAAAAATATATAAAAGATGGAGATGGACTGGTCAGTGGCGTGTAGTGTGTAGGTGAGGAAGGATGAAGATGGGTGATTGGTGGGTTGAGGAGGCTGAAGAGGTAGACGCGACGCGAGGCAGGTGCCGGTGACAGGTGCAGGTGCAGGCGTGGAGAGGTGCTGGTGCGTGTGCGGCACGGAGGATACCCGTAGGGCGCCCACGCGGCAGGAGTAGGTCGCAGCACGGCCACACGTGACAGCAGGCACGGCAACACGGAAGAGCAGGCACGGTAGGGGCCCACGCGACAGTAGTAGGTCGCAGCACGGCCGCACTAGGGCAGGCACGGCAGCGCGCGGACAGCCCGCCAGGAGAGACGGCCCTCGGTTGAGAGCAGGCCAGTAGTTGGTGTTCCGGCGAGGCACGCCAGCGGTCCGACTGATACGGAGGACGGAGGACGAAGGTGTAGCGCTAGTACGTCAGGTACCGGAGTCAGAGAGGGACACGCCAAGAGTTCCCTGGCTAGGTGACTCCGGAGTACCAGCACTACTTTGAGGGTTTCTTTTAGAGGCGAAACTCGAACTCCAACTCGAACTCGAACTAGAACTGAACTAGAACTGGAACTGTCACCGCGTTGCTTCGATTCCACAGGTAAACTCGTAGAATAGCAACTTGAAGAAGTAAATATGAATTTGAAATATGATGGCCAGTATTGATTTGCGAGTCTGAATATATTTTCAGCTAAAAGTTACAGGCTGATAAGAATTTATAAGCAAACTTGTCATGGCGACGTATTGACAAACGTCGTTGTCAGAACTGTCATAATAAATTAAATTAATAAAATACAATTAAATATATAGTTATTTCGTATTAAAAGCGTATTAAAAGTATAGTGTTTATAGGAAAAATGATATCAATGAATGTGGGCGAAATTTCCAGCCCTTGGATGTTACTAAATCGTCATAGTGTTATGTTAAAGTTTGATGACTAAACGTGACCTGGTGTCGTGAGGAATAGTCAGATCAGCGCCTTAAGGTGACGGAATGCTTGTCTGACCTGGAGGAATGTATGTAGATAACTGTGAGTATGTACATTACGTTACATTTTCCCCCCGACCCTAGACAATTTTCGACTCAGAGAAAATTTTTATGAAGCTTTCCAAAGTAAACCGTAAAACACAACTTCGCAGATTCATACCTCTCCATTCAATCAATCGTACTATCTCTTTTAAGCAATCTCCTGCATTCCGGTAAGGGTGGAGTTCACATTCAATGACTGCCACTCTAGAAGGGTGTTTTATAAACGACGTTAAGGCTTCTTTAAGGAGTTGTCGGCCGCTCCAGACATGGAAAAAAAAGAAAAGGTATTGAATTACCTTACACAAATTAAGTATAGGAAATTAAGCTCATACAAGAGTGATAGAGTTAAGTAATAGTAGATAGATACATTTGGTTTAGGCTTATTTAGTGAGTAACCAACCGCTCCTGCAAGGGCTTATTTATAGAGTTGCAACCGCTCTTTAGAGTATATATGAATATATACAATAGTTAGTTAGCTTAAGATTGGATAGCTTATATTACCAATGGTTTAGAGCCAATTGATAAAGCATAACCAGTGATCAATGCAGTAGAGCATCATGATCATTATAACTATGGCTGTAGAGCCCGTAGTTATAGAAAGAGTAAAAGATTGATGGAGTAGGCCATCATCTTTTAAAACCATTTGGATTTACCAAATAGTTGAAGTTGTGCTTAAGAGCACGAGTTAAATAAGTATTTACAGAATAAAAATATGATAATGTAGTGAGTGATGTTTATATACAATATATACATATCTTGATAATTAGTGTTTAGGAATGTTAAAATTAGTACAGTGTGCTCAAGTGATGTGTTAAGACGATAAAAATTTAGCCAAAAGGTTTAGGTGACACTAGACGAAGTGTTGTTTTAGAATTTAGGAAAGTGTGAAAGGGATGGATGTGTGAAAATTATGTAAGAAAACAAAGAAGGGTGAAACTTTAAAATGAAAGAGAGACCTAGGAGAATTGAAAGAATTAGAGCAAGAGGGAGAGAGAGAGAGGAAAAGAACTAATTTACATTGGGCGCCAGAATGTCGTGTAGCGACAAGAACTAGGTTTAAATTAAAGAAAGGGAGGTTGAAGTTAATTACAGATTTATTAAAAAAATATATAAAAGGTGGAGATGGACTGGTCAGTGGCGTGTAGTGTGTAGCTGAGGAAGGATGAAGATGGGTGATTGGTGGGTTGAGGAGGCTGAAGAGGTAGACGCGACGCGAGGCAGGTGCCGGTGACAGGTGCAGGTGCAGGCGTGGAGAGGTGCTGGTGCGTGTGCGGCACGGAGGATACCCGTAGGGCGCCCACGCGGCAGGAGTAGGTCGCAGCACGGCCACACGTGACAGCAGGCACGGCAACACGGAAGAGCAGGCACGGTAGGGGCCCACGCGACAGTAGTAGGTCGCAGCACGGCCGCACTAGGGCAGGCACGGCAGCGCGCGGACAGCCCGCCAGGAGAGACGGCCCTCGGTTGAGAGCAGGCCAGTAGTTGGTGTTCCGGCGAGGCACGCCAGCGGTCCGACTGATACGGAGGACGGAGGACGAAGGTGTAGCGCTAGTACGTCAGGTACCGGAGTCAGAGAGGGACACGCCAAGAGTTCCCTGGCTAGGTGACTCCGGAGTACCAGCACTACTTTGAGGGTTTCTTTTAGAGGCGAAACTCGAACTCCAACTCGAACTCGAACTAGAACTGAACTAGAACTGGAACTGTCACCGCGTTGCTTCGATTCCACAGGTAAACTCGTAGAATAGCAACTTGAAGAAGTAAATATGAATTTGAAATATGATGGCCAGTATTGATTTGCGAGTCTGAATATATTTTCAGCTAAAAGTTACAGGCTGATAAGAATTTATAAGCAAACTTGTCATGGCGACGTATTGACAAACGTCGTTGTCAGAACTGTCATAATAAAATAAATTAATAAAATACAATTAAATATATAGTTATTTCGTATTAAAAGCGTATTAAAAGTATAGTGTTTATAGGAAAAATGATATCAATGAATGTGGGCGAAATTTCCAGCCCTTGGATGTTACTAAATCGTCATAGTGTTATGTTAAAGTTTGATGACTAAACGTGACCTGGTGTCGTGAGGAATAGTCAGATCAGCGCCTAAAGGTGACGGAATGCTTGTCTGACCTGGAGGAATGAATGTAGATAACTGTGAGTATGTACATTACGTTACAACTGACTCATACGGCGGGAGCGGAAGCAGGTCTCTTTGCATCTCTCTTTGCCCACAATTCACGTATTGATACTAGCAGTGCTACTCCACCGAATTTGCCTCACTGCGACACGTCGATGCACGAGGTTCGCATTAGGAACAAGGAGGTTCTGAGAGCACTGCGCCGTCTGGACGTGAATAAAGCAAGTGGACCAGATGGTATACCAGCGATTGTACTCAAGGCTTGTGCGCCCGAGTTGTCTCCTGTATTGTCACGCTTGTATCGTCTCTCATTTGGGATTGGTATAGTGCCCAAGTCCTGGAAGTTTGCCAACGTGCAGCTCGTGCCCAAAAAAGGCAGTCGTGCCAATCCTAGCAACTATCGGCCGATTTCAATAACCTCCATACTCTGCAAGATTATGGAGCGTGTGTTAAACTCGCGCCTCATGGCATACCTGGAAGGTAACGATCTCCTCAGTGAAATCTATAAGTATGCAGTGGAATCTATAGGTATGCAGATGACAGCACAGTAATAGAGAGATACCTGCCGAGTTCTTGCTTCGGGCTTGTAAGGAAGTAACCCGGTCCGAAAGAGAGGCTATGGTAGGGCCTACGAATGTCGCACTTCAGGCAGTCTCCAAGTGGGGCGAAGCCAACCTTGTGGGATTCAGTGCCGCCAAAACACAAGCGTGTCTGTTTACCGCCAAAAGGAGCCCGTTCACCTTGGCTCCTGCTATTCAGAATGTATCCTTGGAGTGCACCGACCGCCTTCAGCTCTTGGGAGTTGAAATTTCCTCAAACCTAAAGATGGCTGCTAGGAAAGCAGCATTTACACCGCCACATGCGAACTACGTCACGCAAAATCCTGCATTTCCTCACTTCTGGCCGAAGGCTCTCCTTCCACCTCTCTTTGATCAAAACTGCCAAGGTCCAATATCTGTTTCGATTCCTCGATTGATAGTACACACGACGACTTATCGACACATTTCCAATCTTAGCTGACCTCGCATTGTATAGGCGTTTCGTGCAATGAGAAGTTAGCTTATACTGGAGATGTTTCGTTGTGTGTACAGACGAGCTACTACAATCAAATTTATTTAATAGATTTTCAACTTTATCGCTAAAGCATTAAGGTTCAAGGTTGATTAAGAAAAATTTGGCAGTTTCGGGTAGCTTGACGTGCTAGCGTTTGTACCTATTTAAGATTTTGGTCACACTTAAGAAAGTTCTGGTCGGTAGGTAACAAATCTGGTAAATCTACGAGCATTCAAAATAAGATGGAATGAATGGCCTTGATCTTACCGTACTAGAAACTTATTGTGTCAGCCAGTTCTTTATTACCTGTGTTTTCGGATAGCTGTAACCCGGAAGACTTAGTGTCACAGCTGAATAAGTTACTTATGGTCAAGCGTGCATCATCGTCGACCGCATCATCAGTGAAGTACCTAGGTATTAGTAAGAACTTGACAAAAACGAAATATGTATATACTTAAATAACCTCTGCCTGAAGAGTAGTGGTGGCCCAGTGGTAACGCCCTCGACTTACGAGTTGTAGGTCGTGGGTTCGAATCCAGGCAAAGCGCTTTACTTTGTGTAAATAATTCCATTACCACTGCTCTCAAAACGGTGAAGGAAAACATCGTGAGGAAACCGGCATGGCCTAGGACCAAGAATTTGAAGACATGTGACATCTACCAACCCGCACTGGGCCCGTCTGGTGACAGCCCACTCTCTCTCGAAGAGAGGAGGCCTGTGTCCCAGCAGTGGGAACATTATAGGGTAATGATACTAACATTTGCCCCGTTGGTCTAGTGGTCAATGGTGCTACTGCTGAGCATGAGGTCCTGGAATCAATTCCCGGGTCGGGAAAACTGTTATTAGGTTTTTCCATCTGGAATTTCTCAGTAGCAGCCCGGAGTCTGGATTTGTGCTACGTTGATGGCAATAGGCTCGCCCCCTATTACATGGGACTTAAACATAACTGGCAAAATGTGGGTATACTATAGGTACACATCTGCCTAACCCTTCGGGGAATACAAGCGTGATGTTATGTTAAATATCCAATAGGAACTTACGCTTTAGAATCAGCAAAAAAAAGAAAACCGTTTTTTGACAGATGGAACTAGTGATTGCAGCAACACACAATACATTGATTGATATACGTACGGTATTTTAATGTCTTTAAGAACCCATAAATAAGATAATTCAATAAGATAAGGCAGTTTATATATTTATTTTATTACGCACTTTAAAGTTAACTTTCACTTAATTTTGAATAGTTATAAGACAGCTGTCAAAAAACGGTTAACCTAATGGACAGGGTATAATAGCTATACAAAATCGAAACTGGCGCCGCCATCTTGTTTTTCTATACATTTCACAAAAATATTGCACAAATGTATATCAACAGCGCTCCCCTGTCAACGTCATTCGAGCTCCAGAAGGTACAAAGATTCCTGTGACAGTATAGCTTCAACTTTCGGACCATAGACTACTATTTTAAACTGTTTCAGACTCACTAATGCCTTGACTTTTCAAAAGTGCCTGATAATGGTTTTAGAAATAAATACTATGAGTTTGAGTAGAAACAATATGGCGAAAGGTCAATCCTATTCTTATTCCGATCGTAAGTAAGTTCCTTTGTAAAAGTGGACGACATTCAGGTGTCTTAGTCACGACCCACGCGGGCGTAGTGCAGCGTTCTAAATGTAGTACAACTAGCAATAACCGGAGCAGTATTATAGTTAATTATATTCTTATCAATCTTATATTGGCATTTTGTAATGACTTGCTGTGCCGCGCGGTTTCACCCGCATATATTTCGATCCCGTGGGAATATCGGGATAAAAAGTATCCTATGTGTTAATCCTGGTTATAAACTATCTGTGTGACAAATTTCATCTAAATCCGTTCAGTAGTTTTGGCGTGAAAGAGTAACAAACATCCATCCATCCATACAAACTTTCGAGCTTTTTCATATTGCATGATATATATAATATTATAAATATTAGTAGGATATCATGCAATATGAAAAAGCTTTCCAGCCAACCCTGGCTTCTCTTGCTTACCAACCGTACGATTTTTAATGAGGAATTGTTATCTGAATAGATTCAGGAGGATCCTACATGTGTAAACGCTTCTAAAGAATAAAAATATGTTGAGTTATATAAAATATGCTAATATTGACGAAGAAAATATGAGTGTTAGTTTCAGAAAGCACGTTAAGCCATTGCTCCCGGCTGTCATTCGTGGATCTTTAGCAGTCGTGGTCTTCAGAATCCTGAAAATCAGACAACCAGTGTTACCAAGGGTAATCGTATTAACCAGTAACTGGGTCGCTTCATGTAAAATACTGGTATTCAGCTGCATCCGGTTAGACTGGAAGCCGACCCCAAAATATAATATAATATGCAAAGCCGACCGCATTGGGAAAAAGCTAGGCAGATGATGAATTTCAATCAGTAACAGTTGTACACCACACCATACCCAATCTACATCATATAATACTTTTTTTTTTTTTCTGGTGGGAAATCATCAAATGACCCCTCCCGCTCTGGGTGGAGCGGAAGGGAGTGTCAGACTCTTACTGACTAAAACCCACCCATGTTCCTTCCTTCGCCCTTTATGTTCCGGGGTAGCGGTAACCCTTTCGGACAATCCCGCTGACCCGGCAGGCTTCGGCCCTAAGTGGCCCCTCAAATTATGCTGACAACTCTTTGAGGCGCGCGTGGAACACTTACGCGCCGTCCGGCACGGGCCTGGTCCTGATCGGGCGGTGAGCTACCCATTGCTCTCCGCCCGCAGGCCCGCGCATCATATAATACTTACATTAAGATTCAAATCATAGGTATTAGAAATTCTATGAGAGTTGTGATGTTTGTATCCTAGGTCAATGTCCCAATAAAAATGGGTAAAAGTTTCCTTATAGACATTTCTTTTTATTTGATTGTTGACAGACTCCAAACCACAAAATTCGAAAACGGACTCAAAAGCCCGAAAGACACTCATTCGGAGCTGTGTAAATAAAGATTAATTAGATATTTCTAAATAAAATATTCGAAACAGCAAGTCCATACATTTATGTCGTTGCTATTTTGGATACAAGGAACCAATTCAGATTACCATTTAAGTTGGCTATTAGAATACTTGTTTGTTTATGAGTTGATATCAAAATGTAGGTCCGAATCAGCTTGTAACAGGAACTATAATATATATTTAATCACGATGCCCAAAGCTTGATTGCGCAGTAAAACTTGCTTGTGGACAATAATTTGTAATACAATTTGTACCGAATTATGGTATCTTAGTAGGTGCTCACTGCTGGGACAGAGCACTCTAAATGCGTATCACACGATCGATCACGATCTGAATGATTTTAAAGGATATTGCTAATTCATTGCTTCATATGTTTGAAAAATGTGTCTGCTCAAAAACGTAAATGACGCAATGAATGTTGTTGTACTGGCAAAATGACTGCCATTACTACTGGTTAGTGTCTTACGCAATTACCCCGCGGGCCTCTCTGTGAGAGGAAGTGGACCACCACGCGGATCCAGTGTGGGTTGGTAGATACCACATGTCTTCGAATTTTTGGTTCTAGGACATGCCGGTTTCCTCAGTAATATTATATACTTACCATAGATAGAGCAGTAGCAATTAGCAACAGGAGAGCAATCTAGCGTGTGGTACTAGCTAAAATGATCCAGTGAGAATTTGTTGTGAAATACCGAAGCAATAGTAATAGTCCTCAAGACCGTATCCCAGCTATGGCGGCCAATTTCAACGGAGACTAGCTTTCAGCGAGGAGATATTATGGAGCACAAGTGTGAGCGCAGACACTGGTGCACTCTCTGCACCTCCACTCTGCACTCCTGCTCCTCCTCTCTGCTCTCTGCACTCCTGCTCTGGTGCACCCTTTTCTTATTGTTTTTTTTTTGTTTTTATGTTCTTTTTGCGTCATGTTTACCGCAAATAAACGTATTTTCTTTCTTTCTTCCCTCTTCTCTCATTCTCATAGTCCAACAGGATGCAATTCGACACGACCGGAGAGAGATCATGCACCAACGGCTTAACTTTCCGAGGCATGGGGATATCACACCGTCAACTTCCAAACTCCGGGCAATTACTAAGAAAATCCTAATGGAAAACCTCAACAACACTTTGCCCGACCTGGGAATCGAACCCAGGACCCCACGCTCATCACTCGCTTTTATTTTAAATCGTATATACTGCGCGGTAGTACAGTTTCAGTCCGTTTCAAAAGGTCAATGTGTCACGGCAACGACCGGGTACTGTAACATAGTCGTAACTTAGCAACGACCTCCCCCTGTCTTATCACACATGAGTACTTGAGGTCAGGGCAACTAACATGAATGACACAATCCGATAACAATCACAAAGGTAATAAATACAATATCATTGCCAATATGGGACATATTCGCATGTTTCCGGTGTCAGACGTGACTAACGTGACCACTGGGTACATAGATTTATGATATCATGTAGTCATTTTAATTGATATGGCTGATTTATGTAGTCCGACTAGGTATAAGGACATAAGTAACAGAACTCGTTGTAAAAAATATTCACTCACTTCACTGGGTCCGCGTGGTGGTAGATTACAGCCCATTCTCAATGCAATTATTTCAACTATTTACAGACTTTTGAATTGTCAAGGAGTCGGTCAGTTTGATACGTCCCAGCAGTGGGAACATTATAGGCTGATATTTCTTTCTCAAAAGCGCCCATCATCTCTTCAAATTTAGCACAGCCCCGTGGGGTGCTCTCAATCCATGGTTTTTAGGCCGGAGATATAAGTGGTACATATTTATTTAGGGACCTTTGCTGGTGGGTATGGCGACTTGGCTATCTAAGAGCTTGATATGAGCTGCTCACTTCACCCAAGTTTTCACGAATAATTTTTAGAGAATAGACAGCTGATTCTATTTCTATTTTATTCTTTAGATTACAATTAAATTATTCCAGCATCATTATAAAGGGCCACAGATACTTCGAATCAAACCTTTGAAAAAGCCAAAAGGGGGATGCCCTTTTAACACCGTAAAAAACGACAATAAATTAAAAAGAAGAGTGTGAATAATTTGTTTTCAAAAGAAATAAGTAGACTAGAATAGAATACTTTTTATTATGTATACCATATAAATTACAGACATAAATATAGAAATAGGGAATAGTAGGTATGGGCACAAAATAATACCGTAAATAAAATTGAAATGGATCACGAAATAAACGAAGAGGAAAAATAACGAAGCTCTGCTGAACGACTTTTAACGATGGTCGCAAATTATGCGGCTCACGAGGGACATGGAGACGTCATTATCGGTGACTATAGTCCGGATTGATAAGGGGTGTGTGACATTAATAGGGAAAGCTTTACACAGGCTGGCAGGGACACAGACGCACAAACTGCAACCATTAATTCAACACAAGATTCTCAAGCAAAAAATCTGCTCTTTCATTGATCATTTAAGACCTACGAGGTTAAAACGTATGGAACAAAAATATTTTTTAAATTACCAACTAAATGTACCGAATCGATGGTAACGGGTTGCGCTTCGATGTCCCTGCCACCCTGTATACTTACTAGCATTTTATAAAAATACAAACCATATGCTCGATGGGATCGGGAAAAATGACGATCTTCCGCATATAATTTCATCCCCTGACCCCATCCCCATTTAAGGGATACATTTTCAAAAACCCTAGAGCAGACGAGTCTTAGAGTGGAGACCGCGTATCGGCAAGCGTAGTGTGGGACGGCCCAGCTAGATGGACGGACGACCTAAAGAAGGTTGCTGGGACGTTCTGGATGCGGAAGGCGGAGGACAGAGTGTTGTGGCGCAGCCTGGGAGAGGCCTACGTCCAACAGTGGACTGCGATAGGCTGAGTTAATTGATGCTATTAATTACCTTAAATACAGGGCTACTACGTTTAGTTGTAAGGGCAATTATATTATCTAAAATAGTTTTAGGCAATAAAGTCTAGTTAATGTGCGACCTCGGCTGATTCATGCTCTTACCGAGAATTAAGATTGGTCAGTGGCCTCTATTTCATTCTAATTCATGTCATAATCTTAATATTTGATTACATAAGATAGGCCTGAAGTGATCGTAAATCAAAACATCAAAAGCAAATATTTAAATCGATAGATTAGCACTGCCACGTCAAAAGATAGTCGCGTTTCTGTTTCGTTTTGACACCTCTGACACATTGACGCAGTGATTTCACTTGATTGTCATGGAAACGCTATTTAATAATGTGTGAGCTCACTTCTTAGTTAATTCCGATCCAGCCTGTCCCTTGCTGCTCTCTCCCAGCGACGCCCTAAGCCGAGGTCCCATAGGGGGTGCCCTTAACGTGTAGTCGCTTTGTAAACGTGTAGTTTTCGCGTGTAGTTTTTTAAAGCCCTGGCTGGAGGCCTTAACATATTGAGCCATCCACAGGTAATCTCGGTTAAGCAGATAACAACCTCATAGATTGAACTGCGAGATGCCATATCGAAAAAAAAACACTTCGTTTGGACACTTTTTCGCGTGTCAATGTACGGTGAGGGCAACTCTAGCGATTTAAATATTTGATCAAAAGTATACTCGTATAAATCGTCATATCTCCGAAACTGTTCACCGCTGCACTAGAGGATGTCTTCAAGGTTCTGGACTGGAGAGGGCTAGGCATCAACGTCAATGGCGAATACATCACTCACCTTCGGTTTGCCGACGATATAGTGGTCATGGCTGAGACCATGGAGGACCTCAGTATAATGCTCGATGACCTCAGCAGAGCTTCCGGAAGAGTGGGTCTTAAAATGAACATGGACAAAACCAAGATCATGCTGAATGCTCATGTCACACCCACTCCTATCAAGATCGGAGACTCAACACTCGAAGTTGTAGACGATTATGTGTACCTGGGACAAACGGTCCAGTTAGGTAGGTCTAACTTCGAGAAAGAGGTCAATCGTCGAATCCAACTCGGCTGGGCGGCGTTCGGGAGGCTGCGCGGTATCTTCTCGTCCAACTTACCACAGTGTCTCAAGACGAAAGTCTATGACCAGTGTGTGTTGCCAGTGATCACATACGGGACTGAAACGTGGTCGCTCACAATGGGCCTCATCAGAAGGCTTAAAGTCACTCAAAGGGCAATGGAGAGGGCTATGCTCGGAGTTTCCTTGCGTGATCGAATCAGAAATGAGGACATCCGCAAGAGAACCAAGGTTACCGACGTAGCCCGAAGAATTGCCAAACTTAAGTGGCAGTGGGCAGGGCACATTGCTCGCAGAACGGATGGCCGATGGGGCCGAAAAGTTCTGGAGTGGCGACCGCGAACCGGAAGACGTTGCGTTGGAAGGCCTCCCACTAGGTGGACCGATGACCTGGTGAAGGTTGCGGGAATCCGCTGGATGCGAGTCGCACGGGACCGGTCAATGTGGCGACACTTGGGGGAGGCCTATGTCCAGCAGTGGACGTCTATCGGCTGAAATGATGAATGATGATGATGATAAATCTGACATATTTAACCAGAAGATGTAGCGTTGGAAGGCCTCCACGTGATGGACTGATGATCTAGTGAAGGCGGTAGGAATCCGCTGGATGCGGGAAGCACAAAACCTGTCGAAGTGGCAATGCTTGGGGGATTGGCATATGTCCGGCAGTGGACGTCATAAAGCTGAAATGATGATGACATGATTCTGCCTTTCATCACAATTGGTTCATAGTTCAGCGTTTAAAACAGACAAAAAGACAGACAGAATATGTCTCGCAATTTTATTGTGATAACAATCGGAACTGACAAAGATAAGATATATTTCCTGTATCCGTTCGTTTAGTAAAAGGGTCTAGGTTCCCTATATGCAATGGTATTGCAGTATATTATGTACTTAATCCGACAATTAATTACATATTGTATCATTTATTCCATTGTTACTATTAAGGGTATAGGAATAGACGTAGGAAATGCGTGGAGTAGGCATTAAAACTTTATTTTTAACATTACCAATATCGTAGTGATGTGTGCTGTCTTTAACAGTGGCTCGTGGCTAAATGATGACAGATGCATGGGTCGATGGAAGTTTAAGCTACGCTTGCCGCGGTCGTTTTGTGGACGGGTGATCACCCATGACATATCGAGACCCCTAAGTGCCCCGGCAAGCACGTCAGCCATTGATTTGTCCCGGCTGTTACTCGTAGATAATTGACAGTCGTTACGATTAGTCAGTAGCCCAAAAGTCTGACAACCAGTCTTACCAAGGGGTATCGTGTTATCCAATAACTAGGTTATGGAGGTCAGATAAGCAGTCGCTCTATGTACAATATTGGTACTCAGCTGCATCCGGTTAGACTGGAAGACGACGAGCCAAGGAAAACAGCTTAGCAGATTGATTGAGTGTTGTTGCCTTTCGTTTTTTGAGAAACTGTCACATCAAAGTTATAATAATATCCTACTAATATTATATACTGGAAAGTTTGAGAGGATGGATAAATGCTTTTTACTCTTTCATGCAAAAATGGATTTTTGGATTTGGATGAAATTTGGTTCACAGATAGCTTATAACTAGGATAATATATGGGATACTTTCTATCCCGATATTCCCACGGGATGGAAACTGATGCGGGTGAAACCGCGGATCGCTGCTAGTATACATATAGTTTACAAATGTGTAGTTTTTGTAAAACGCTCAACAATATGTTATAGTTTTAATATTCTCATGTAAGGGAATTGTTGTATTCTTATGAGAATAAAGTTGTCTCAAACCATATAATTATGTATTATAAAGTTGATCAATGGTGTTAATGTGTTAATTATAATTTGTTATAATTAGTTTAACGGACTTACGGACCCACGATAAAAAGTTGCCATCTCGGCAAAAAAATATCTAAATTCACGTTGTTTTTATAAAAAAAAAAAAAACATAAATAATAAGAGGTACGTACTATGGTCTGTAAAGTTTTTGAACCGGAACTGACTAATTAGGATAATAGGATTATGTAAAAAACAAAATTGGACACGAATTCAACAATTATCTCTCTAAAATAAACACAAACAAGACCACAGATTATTCACAACGATAATAATATTATAACCAGTTACGAACACGCATTTTAACATATACACTGGCCTGCAAAACTAAGTACTACATTTTTAAAATTTCAATTTTTTCTAAACTATAGAAGTTAGATATTTAAAATAAAAAAAAACTTTTTATAGCAAATTATATCAGCTTTCTTTGCAACTAGTAAACTATACATTAGTAACATTTTTAACTTAAAAAAAGATAAAACAATAAGAATAGCCATTTTTAGCTTAGTGTCAAAAAACTCAATTAACATTTATAAGTACCTATGTATGTTATATATTATGTTATTTAATTTTTAATAACTGGTATTGCCTCCTCAGGCTCTGACTATAACTTCGAGCTGGTTTGGCATACTGAACCCGAGGTTTCGGAGCCGATATTGGGGAATATTCTCCCATTATTAAATCAGGGTCTGTTTTAGTACCCTGAGGGTGGTAGGTGGCCTGCAGCTTCGGACAAGCCTCCCTAGCTCATCCTAGGCATGCTCAATCGGGTTGAGATCAGGACTTCTTGATGGCCAAGCCATCACGTTGATATCAACCTCCTGAATATACTCTTGTACGACCTGAGCCGTGTGTGGCCGGGCATTATCATGCATCAGCATCGATCTGTAGCTGCAGCTATACATGAACTCAAATCCGTTCGCCGCCGCTGTGCGCAGGAATAGTTTCGACGACCTGCGCGCCACCGCACGGATTTCTGTAGGAACTATATCTCATACGAATATTCCAACTGCGTTCCTATTGGTGGATTTAATGTTGTAAGTAGGCCACTACTTGTGCACCTAAGTTTAGGATAAGACATGTAACATTTTTGTAAAGCACACGCCACACTTCCTCGTTTACTTTTTAATATACTTTTGTCGTGCATCTGGAGTATTAATACCTCACACTACATAAGCGCTACAGATCCATCACCCATATTTGCTAAATACGGCCCTGCATACTCGTTGAGATTATCTTGGGCATATCTTTCCCCAGTCAAGAGTGCTATTTTCTATATCCACTAACTCTGTGCGACCTTCTGAAGATATGCCAGGCCATACATGTACACTACCTCCACCGTACTACTTCTCAGAAAGAGTCCAGCTCTTTCTGAGAAGTAGTCTTGAAGGTATCGCTCACCAGGCCGCCTGTAGACAATTCTGTGAACAAAATTCATGACCACTCTTCTTCATCCCACTGTATGTGTTCACGGGCGTATCGCAGTCTCGCTACTCGATGCTCTCTCTCGAGTTTGGGGCCACTCGCTGGTCAACGGGGTTTCAGATTTGCTTCAGCAAGTCTTATTCTGACTGTACTGCCACTATTGTAGTCCCTTCGGGTCTGAAGAAGCTGTTGCTGGACTTCAACTGCATTAAGGTGGCGATTTCTCAACACAGTGGAAACAATATAACGGTCTTCTTGGGCACCAGTACACCTGGGTCTGCCATTACAAGGCCTCCTCAGATGGTTTCCAGTCTCTTTGTACCTTCGCTTCACCTTCTGGACCGTTCGTAACGTCACACCCACCATTCTTGCAGTACGACGCATACTGATGCCTTTTTTTTTCGGATGGGAAATCATCAAATGACCCCTCCCGCTCTGGGTGGAGCGGAAGGGAGTGTCAGACTCTTACTGACTAAAACCCACTCATGTTCCTTCCTTTGCCCTTTATGTTCCGGGGTAGCGGTAACCCTTTCGGACAATCCCGCTGCCCCGGCAGGCTTCGGCCCTAAGGGGCCCCTCAAATTATGCTGACCACTCTTTGAGGCGCGCGTGGAACACTTACGCGCCGTCCGGCACGGGCCTGGTCCTAATCGGACGGTGAGCTACCCATTGCTCTCCACCTGCAGGTCCGCGCCAACGGTGGCCGGGAGTCGTCACGCGGCTCCCGACGCCCGGAGCGTCTCCCGCGGTGGCTGGCACGGGAGGCTCTCTCCCTCATCCGTCCCGCTACCTCCTTCGCTAGCATGACTGCTTCGCAGGAGGCGACTGCCTCCCACTCCCTCGCGCCCCGGACCATGGCTTGCACCAGGGCCGGGCGCGAGAGGACGCCGCCGCTGCCGATCGCCTCTACGAGGACACGGCGATGCTCCGCCCAAGCGGGGCAGACCTCCACCGTGTGCATACTGATGCCTAGTTCCAGAAAAGTCATGATCCTAGCACATTCTTCAGGTGAAAGAGGTATGATAAAGAAAATGTATGTGCTGTTGTCTAACTTAGCTTTTGTAACAAGACTCATCGATCAAAAAATATTATTTTGTTTTTAATTCGCCCTATGGGCAGGCCTTTCAACCACCTCGTCTTCCGTGTAGAATTTCTTACGTGGTAAGTTTAAAAACAATAATGTCTTTCGTTTATATACTCATTATAATGATTTACTTTATTTATTATGTCTTTCGTAGTTAATCCATTTTATATTATTTAGTCATTTTATTTTTGTCTTCACGTCAAATCCAGATTAAACGTTATTTTACTGTCAATGTCAATACTTGGACATTAACATTTTACATGTTTTCATCATTGTTTTCATTTTGTTTCTTCCATTTCCAGTATTTTCGTGGTATTTTCCGAGCTATCGCCTCATATAACAAGTTATTTATTTTATTTACATTTTTCGTGAATTATATAGTATTTAATTATTATTATATTATTATTTTTATCGTTTTCAGTTTTCTCAAGATGTTTTTCTTCACAATTTTGAGAGCACTGGTGATGAAATTATTTACGCAAATTAAAGCGCCTGGCTAGTTTCTAACGCACGATCTACAACTCGTAAGTCGGGGCTGTGACACTGGGCCGCCACTGCTCTCTGAAATCCAGTAAGTTTAAAAAAATGCCTTAACTTATTACATTCAACTTTTGCACTTTTTTATCTGACTTTTATGAAATTTTAAAATGAACGAGATTGTCCAATAAAAAATAGTTAAGTACCAACATTCTCTACAGATTTCTATGTGCCACAGGGCGTTGTCAATTCCGGTATTGTGTCGACAACTCGACGGTGGTTCCAATGATTCTGAGAATGTGTGCATGTCGGTGATTGATTCTGACACCCGAGCAAGGTGAAGCCAGCGGGTTTCCCTATACTATGTCGCATACAAGTAACCAAGTCGCAAGCCTATGTAGGTGTCACTCCGATTGGGTCGGTTTCATAATTCCGAATTGTCGGCGCATAATTTGTTCTGGGATTTTTCCGGTGACGGCAGACTTTTAATTTATTTAAAAGGAAAATAAAAATGAATAATTTAATGGGTTTTGCACAAGGAAATAAGATATATGGCCACATGATAAATGGGGTATAAGATTTAAATTATGGAAGTTTTATTTTGAATAACAGTCATGATTTTGGTTTTTTATTTTGCATCTACTTAGGTGCGAAAACAACTTTAAAGCCTCCTTTTCCTTTAGCTTTAAATAGCTAAAGGAAAAGGATCCGGTTCTTAGATAAACATCAAAATGCGGGTAACAAATCTGGGTAATTCTATATGCTTCCCTAAACTATGTATAGGGGTTTATTTATAAAAGTTGCTTATAGTTAAGAGACGTTTAAACGTCAAAAATGTATGGTTAGTCAGTCGGTTATCACTACTTAACTTTAAGCAACGCTATAACATGGTGACTAGATTTAATTAAATTTAACTTAAATTATAATTATAAGGGTGATCTGCCGATCTCCCTGAAGCGCAAACTCATCGACATGTGTATCCTGCCCTTTCTATCCTACGGTGCTCAGACTTGGTCGCTCACCGAGTCCTGAGAAGAGTTCCTGGAAGGATTTGGGAGAGGCCTTTGCCCAGCAGTGGGACAGTATAGGCAAATGAAAAAAATATCAGACTCTCGTTTGATAATTTAAGAATTTGGTGAGTGGAGAATCTAGTGTGTTAAGAATCTGGTCAATTCAGAATCTGGTAAATCGAACCAGGTGAACTACTCATGAGCAATGGGGTTAATCTTTGACTCCATTGGATTACCCTGAAGAAAATCATCATATAGTATGTGGAAAACCTGGACAAAATTTGTCTGAATGCGACAACAAGCAGTTAGCTAACAAGGAGCTTCTTTGTTTTGAGAACGGGCTTCTGCCCTGCTGTGGCATTAATAATACAGAAAAAAAAATATTTCGTGTAGAAACCGGTATACGTACCCTCGATACACAAATTCCTCACAACTGGAAACTCCTACAGTGAGTAGTTCCAGCAATGGAAACAGGCTAATTATGATGATGATATTTTTTTGCTCACGGAGCTGCGTAGGAGTTAATTGTAGGGTAAAGTAAAGATGGATCTAAACCTTATATCACAAGGCATGCCCGTGGCTTTTTGCGTGGCATTTTATAAGGGGCCATCCAAAAATTACGTCACACGTTCATGATTTTTGGAGCTGTCCGTTCTTGCCACAGTTGGTCATCTTTGTGTGACCGCACCCTTGGCGTGACGTCACATATTTTGCAAAACCTTATTAGGATCGCCCCCAATTACATGGGACTTAAACATAACTGGCAAAATGTGGGTGTACTATGCGTGCACCTCTGCCTAATCCTTCGTGGACAACAGGCGTGATGTTATGATGGTGATAATGATGATTGAAGTTTAGAGTTTCTACTTTAAATTTATAAATGCGACGTCACGAAGTTTATAACTCGTCCCCCCTCTTGTCACACGATGTCACAATTAATTTACCCCTCCCTCCTTCTTAACGCATGAATGAATATATGGATGTAAGTAATGTTGAAGTATATTAGTGCCTACACACAAGGTGGCGGCCCTGGGTTTCTCAATGGCGCATAATGTCGCACCGTATAACCGGTTGACAAATTTCCAAACAATCGGTACGGGTTCGTTCCGGTTGTTGTGTAGACGTCATTGCAGTTTTTGCGTTTATACACGTTAGACGTGTATTCAAATATTAATTATACTGTGTATAATGTATATAAGTAGTAGGTAGAAGGAAAACATCGTGAGGAAACTGGCATGTCTTAGAACCAAAAAATTCGAAGATATGTGACATCTACCAACACGCACTGGGCCCGCGTGGCCCCTCTCAACGAGTTTCGTTGAGAGGGGCCACGCATCATTCTCGTGCTAAAAGTTGAGGAAAATCAGAGGTATTTTTTACAGATTGAGACCGAGATCAGGCTGTGAATGTTCTTAAAATTACGGTACTTGCCCCTCAGAAGTAAATGGAACAGAATGTTTACTAAATTAACTTTCTGATAATTTTACGAGAATTTATCCGGACGTGGTAAAAGCATTAGGAAGGCAATTAATTAGTAGGGTAGATCTTGTAGTAGGTAACGTTGCTCTTAAAATTAGTCATTGGACGACGTCGTTGTAATTCATATTGCCCTGAATTACGGATTACTACGACATCTAATCATAGTGAAAAAACGAAAAATATTTCAAGGACCACTCCCTAATTCCAAACTCCGGAAATGTAACGCCGGACGCAGAAATCAGAGCATCTTCTATTTCCTGAAGCCACAAAGTCGTATGCTCTCCCGACCCACTAATTTTACGAAGTATAAAAGCGTTGGGATAAAATATAATGCTGCGTCTTTCTCATTAAACTTTGATGGCTTGCTGGCGAGATAAGCGCTACATAAAACGTCACTTTTTTCCTCATCAACGGGGAATGAAGAAACGTGGTTAATGCTGTCTTTACACAGTGGTCCATGCTGGTTGCACTTTATCGAACATTGCTCCTTTGCTTGTTCTTTTTTGTGGTTGTGTTCTTTCTCTGCGCAAATAAAATGTATGTATTTGCTTTCTTCCTTCTTTTTACTTTCTCTAGACTAATATAATAAAGAGGGTAAGTTTGTAAGTTTTGATATAGGAGGTATAATGGCCGGAACTATTCATCCGATTTCAAAAATTCTTTTAATGATAGGAAGCTACATTATTTCCGAGCTCCATATGATATATTTTATGGCTTTTATGGCTTCCACGTGGACGGAGTTGGGGGCAGAAGCTGTTTGTTATTAAACAGTGTATTTTATCTAATATACTCAGTTGGTTCCTTTGTTCCTTTAACATTTTTACAAGGTGGTCAAGAAGCAAGTATAGTTAAATTAGACGACTAATAGAGAAGTATGGAAGAAAAAGACATGTTGCGCCGATATCAAATACACACAGCACAACTAATTAGATTATTGATGCTCAAATGTGGCAGTTTTTAGGGACTCCTTTTAGTTTACTTTTTTTACCGACATTTTTACTAGCCAAGGATTATTGTTGATCATGGGACTATGCCTGCCTTCACAGGACCAGCACATGAGCCTTGTTCATCCTCAGTTTTCACCTCTATTTACCGACCGGCCAAAGGTGAAACAGTCCATACGTTAACTACTTAGTTAGGTACCTTATTAAATATTTGCTTAACCGACTAACTTTGGGGACTGGGTAACTGAATCATATCCAAGGGTAGATCTAGAGTGTCCATAAAGTGTAGAGAAATACGAATAGGAACTTACTTGTTATTTTTTATGTCTATTTAGACAGGAAGAAAAAGTATTTATTGTGACTCGTATAGGAAAATCACAACGCACAACTGCACAACACAACACTCACACACACATAACAACACAACGCTGCACAACTGTGTGCGTTTGTCATACACAATCATAAATAATAAAAAAAAAAAACAAAATGATGATGGCCGTTTTGCATGGATGCGACGCATGTTTACCCCGAACTTGTTATTTTTTTTGTGTTTGTGTTCTTTTTTATGCGTCATGTTTGCCGCAAATAAAAGTGTTTGCGGCAAAAATGACGAATGAAAATCCTACTTCCTACTATCCTACTATAATATTATAAATGTGAAAGTTGGTATGGATGGATTGATGTTTGTTACTCTTTCACGCAAAAACTACTGAACGGATTGGGATAAAATTAGGCACACACATGGTTTATAACCAGGATTAACATATAGGATACTTTTTATCCTGATATAAGCACGGACCCGTTGGTCGCTGTCATTCGTATATCTTTGACAGTCGTTACAATCAGAAACCCGAAAGTCTGACAACCAGTCTTGCCAAGGGGTATCGTATTACCCAGTTACTGGGTTATGGAGGTTAGATAGACGTTCGCTCCATGTAAAATACTGCCATTCAGCTGAATCCGGTTAGACTGGTAGGCGACCCCAACATAGTTGGGAAAAGGCTACCCAGATAATGATGACTTGCCTAGTTTACTTGGTGAAGTAATATGCAAAAGCGTATTAATTAATCAAAGAACATAACACGTAGATATTACGTAAGATGTATTAATTTTTCTGTTTGTAAGTACTTATTACAGAACTTTAATTGTTGTCAGGTGTATAAGTTTTTATTTATTATTATTTATAGTTAACTACGACACGCCCCGGCGTCGGGCAGTCGATTTCAATGTAATGTTTTAAAGTTTTAAACGATCATAATTATGTGTGTGATTTTGATTATGTTTTACTGATAGTATACAGGGTTAAATTAAAATTAGGTAGCGAAACTCCGCAGACGTTTTGTGTATCGAAATTTATCTAAACAAGACAAAACAAAACCAAAACAAAAATTATTAACGATAGATAGTAATGTAGTTACTTAAAGTAAAAGTTAAAAAAAAATATGTTTCTTATGTTTAAATAAAACACAAAGAAAACTGACATTTCAAGTAAATAGACTACCTTCTAACTAACTAATAGTTTAGATATCGATACCCATCACGTCTGCGGAGTTTCACTAGCTAATTTAATTTGACCTTCTATATTATTACAATAGTGTTCAAGGCTGCTAAGATATATCTGAGTGAATTACTAGGCTTTAGCATAATTGCATAATTCACTACCTAGCAGACACTTTAATTTGGACAGTACAACAATGTTTATCGAATCAGAAGCCTTTGTTGGGCCGGTCATATTAACCGTAGAACCGATGACCTTCGGGGTACACGTGGTCTTGAGTAGCATTATCAGCCTATTATGTTCCCACTGCTGGGACACAGGCCTCCTCTTTGTGAGAGGGAGTGGGCCATAATCTACCACGCGAGCCCAGTACGGGTTGGTGTTCTTGTGTGGAGACCGCGAATTGGTTATATGTAGGTCGAGCGACGATCTTCGAAGGGTGGCTGGTAGCAGCTGAATGAGAGTAGCCGAGCATAGAGCTAAATGGCGTGTGATTGGAAAGGCCTGTACCCAGCAGTGGACTTCTGAAGAGGACTGGAGAATCGCTACGTTACGTTGCTGTCATGTTCCACTTTTAATATAGGGTATACTCTACCTGAATAGCAAAAATCATCCAAATCTGTACAGGCTTTTCGGCGTTATTCAAAAAAACAAACATCATACGTAGTATGAAGGTGAAAGGGGCTGACTACCGAGATGACGACTAGTAGAGAAGTATGGAAGAAAAAGACATGTTGCGTCGACCACAAATACATTGGGATAAGGGCAGGAGAATGATGATGATGATAAAAACTTTTAAGGTCACGATTGCAGTTAAAGCCTTATTACACTACGCGTTAATGTGTACATATATGTAAGGGTAACTACACGATGTTCAGGGACCCTTTCCCTAAATCGGGATGGGGGAATAAGAAAAAGGGAGGGAAAGTCCCTATTAAAAAACACATCATATCATCTTTATACCAACTTTTAGAACTAGGTAATATATATATGTAGCGGTATCTACAACGCCACATGCGAACAACGCGTCATACTGACGTCACGAAAATCCTACATCTCGCAAGCAGAGTTTACCGCGCAATTAGCGTAGATACAATTCCCAACATCAATCGTTGGGCAATTGCCCGCCAGACACAACACCCGTCTGGTTGGAGGATCCTCCGTTTTCTATGGAGGATCAGTGAACTTTACACCCTGTTCCTCATACCTTTAAATATATATATCTTATCGTATGCTGCACCGGTTGACGTCACCACGTCCACGCTGTCACTGAAAACCAGCGCTGGAGCTCGGTCTCGCATAGGGTCTTAGCATGGCCGAGCGATGGCCGTTTTTCGTGGATATGACGCATGTTTTCCCCCAACTTGTTATTTTTTTTTGCGTTCGTGTTCTTTTTCTGCTTCATGTCTATCGCAAATAAACCTATTTTCTTTCAATCACCTAAATATCGGGTTCTAAATATCGTGTAGTGTAATAGGGGTTTAAGACAAACAGACGTTCATCACTGTTCAGTTTAACACTACAGGTATAGCTATTTGTATACAACAAAGTTACATGAATAGGTAAACAAAGTGGCTCCAATTACCCTTCACTTAGATATACATCAGTCCAGCCACAGCATTATTTATTGTTACTTTTATTTTATAGCAATTTGCTACTGGTCTTGCAGTTTCCTCAGTCTCCAAAAAAAAGTAAGTATTTACGTAAGTAAATGATAGATTAGACTACAATCTGTCAAATTTCTATAATAGATTTTCAACTTTATCGCTAAAGCATTAAGGTTCAAGGTTGATTGGGAAAATTTGATAGTTTCGGATAGCTTGACCTGCTGGCGTCTGTACAAATGGTGAAGTGGATATGCGTTTGCGGTGCAAAAAAAAACAAAAAATAATTTTATTTGAAACTTTTTGCCATCATTTTCTGATAAATTATGCTTTATATTTTTATGATAGGTTTTTGTAGACCGTAAAAAAAATAACTATACAATGTAACTATGCTATAAAAAATACTGCTCCTGAACTTTTGTTTTGCCAATCACCTGTTTCATTACTTATTTTAATGCGAGATGTCTATCATACATAATCAGCCAATAATGTTCCCACTGCTGGGACACAGGCCTCCTCTCTGTGAGAGGGAGTGGACTGTAATCTACCACGCGGGCCCAGTGCAGGCTGGTAGATGTCCCATGTCTTCAAATTTTTGGTTCTAGGATTGCCGGTTTCCTCACGATGTTTTCCTTCACCGTTGTGAGAGCAGTGGTGATGAAATTATTTACACAAAGTAAAACGCCTGTGTGGGTTCGAACCCACGACCTCCAACTCGTAAGTCGGGGCAGTTACCACTGGGCCCCACCACTGCTCACATCGCTCTGATGTCTATCATGTCGCAGTTTAAAACTTTTTTCCTTCTGGAGTGACAGTTATGTTATTTTATTTTACGGATATTAGGTCTTTTCCTAGTATTTATATTGGTGTGGTTGAATGTTGGATACTTTCCGTGCTGGACGTACGTGCCGCGATTCAGTTGGCGCCGTCGTAAATATCCGATTAAGTTTTTTGGCTTAAAAACTTTTTGCACCGTTCACATCACACTACGCAGTCAACTTATGGAATAAAAACAAAAATTAAATTAAAAAACTTTTTCCGAGATTGCCGTGGGATTTTTATAAGACTTTCGTGTTCGAGTTCCGACGGCCTCGTTGGTCTAGCGTTACTACTGAGCATGAGGACCTGGATCAGTGTTATTGCATTAGCTATCTACATAGATGTTCTCAGTAGAAGCCCGGAGTCTGAATATGTTCCCGCTTGATGACAACAGGCTCGTCCCCTATTACATGATACTTAAAAATAACTGGCGAAATGTCTGTAATAGTGCAGACATTTCGCCAGTTATGCAGAGGGGCAGAGGTGTACCAATAGGGTACACCTCTGCCCAACCCTTCGGAAACAAAGCGTGATGTTTGTATTCAAAGAATGACAAATGAAGCCCGTTTGTTCGAATATTAATCGACATAAAATGAATGCATTCACGATAGTGAAAAATTAAAGATAGATGACTCGGGAAACGTGAACGTCAGCTAGAAAATTAATAATTTCCTGCCTTTTCCTGCCCTTCTGGTTTAAAACTAGGTTAATAGGTCAAGCTAAAGTAGAGCTGAACAATCGATATTAATGAATCTTTAATTATTACCTTGCCGGTACCTGTTATGCTTTCACTGGAATGATGTTTTGTGTTTCGTAATGTTTACATAATTACTTACTATTGTATAGAACCAAGTTCTTCTAACTGAACAGACAGATGTGCTGCTGGGGAGTTTGTTGCTCTACTTCTTCTTCCCAGCTAAAGCACCAGGAAGTGGTGAAGAGCGGGTGTTTTGGGGAACTGGCTTAGGTAATTTTTACATTCAATATACTTAATAAAAAACTTTTGATTGATTGACAGGTGTTAACTTTTCTTAAGCCCAAGAACAAATAGTTATCTTAATACTGTACCAGTACATATTAGACGCTTTTATAAGCCACTGACTATTGTGACTACAGATTTCTGTCATGTGACACCCGCGCTGGGCCCGCGTGGTGATTCGTGGATAGTGAGTGGGGATTACGAGTTTACCACCCACTCTCTCTCACAGAGAGGCGGCCTGTATTCCAGCTGTGGGAACTTGTGGGCTACTACCCATGTACGGTACACCATCGATTTCTATTTTGTACATTAAAGGCATGTCATAACATCCATCCATCATTTTGTATAGGTGGTAAACGAAGGAGAAGATTTTGACGAAAATAAGGAACATTAGCCAGTCAGGCAGCTTGGTAGCCGGGTTGTATTGTAGAGGCAGAGTTAGATAAGTCTAGGCTAGATTTATTTTTACACAGATTGTTTATTACAGACATTGCTATCAAGGGGCCATTAAATGCATTGATATGCGTTATCAATAAATACAGGAAGTTATTTATTCTCGTATTTTAATATTGCAATTGGCGCGAAAATCTATACTACCTGCATCGTGTTTCTTTGTCTAAGATCTAGATTAATTAATTCAGTGTAGTAAACGCAGGTTTCCGGTAGCGGTGTTGCCAGCATTCATTAACAACACCCCATTGTCTAGTACAACAGAGTACCATGTTATGTATCAGCCAATGACCTTTGCAGTTTCCACGATCAACGGTGTCATATTAAAACCACTTAACATACTTCTGTGAAAACCAACATTTTTCCCTTTTTCGCAACCTTGCTAGAGCTCTGACATCGATTCGTAATGACCGGCTACTGATTCTCATTGACGACCCTATTTTTTCATCTAAAATGAACAAAGCGACACGAAGGACTATATTACTAAAACATCGATCTAATTGAATTGTTACCAAGAATGCAAAGGCGGGCGGGGCTTTCAGTAGCTTTCAAGGTTCATAAGGAAACCAGCCTGGTTAGTAGTCGACGCGCACCAAACCACGGCGCACGCGCCCATGTTACCGCTACAACCTATTTGGAATACATAGAGGTTGTATAGGAACATCTTAAATAAATGAATAAAAACAATTTAAAAAATAATCAAGCTGTCGAGTTCGATGTTCAAAAGTCGAAGCGAAGGTGTTTGAATTTTTTTCGAATTCCGCGCGCATTTTTTTTGGCGGGATCTCGTGGTGTTGCAAATTGAAAAATTTGAGGTGATATTTACGAAGTGCTTTGCTGTCTTTGGTAAGTTTTTATTTTATTTTTTATTTTATAGTCATAAGTTTATAACTGTCTTTTTTAGTGTATCATCATCGTCGTAAACTGAGTAATCAGATGGCAATTATAGTTTTTGTGCAAAATTCTGATGAGATGTTAAAACGCGACGATACTCATAATCGTTAAAAAATAATATCAGCCGTTCTTTGGCAAAAACAATTTTTTTTTTTGTATTATTCTATGACTTTTGACGCATGGTGTGAAAAAGGTTTGAATTTCGCGCTGGCCTATTTTTCAGCGTATGCGCAAGCTCGATGCACGTTATTAAGAAATAAAAGTAGTTGTAGAAGGAAAACTTATGAGGTAGGATAAAAATAACAAAATTATATCTTAACTAAAACTATTCACAAACTAAAATATAGCGTCGAAAAATTCATACGTATCGCTGTCGACTGGTAATTTACCCAAGAGACAGGCGGCATATTCTGTTTATTCATTAAGCGTTTTATAACAACTAGGTAGAGAAACCAATAAAGAAATATACGCCATTAGATATGGCGCGAAAGCTCTGAAGTATATGCAAAATGTTTAATGCATTTTAAAATTTAATATTTTAAATATCCAGATTTTAAAACTACAGTATTTAATTGTAAAATGCATTGTTATAGTATGCAAATATTATTAGGAAAGACATTGTTTCATACGGATGGATACAATGGCTGTTAATTTATTTATTATTCCACACGTAGTTTTAATAACGGCTCTTTTTTAGTGGTAAAGTTTTATAGCGTTTTAATTGCATTTGACTATATTTTAGTTGCGACTTCTTTCAGGGGATTCATATTTTTAACTTAATCGTCCAACTAGACAAAATGGGTGGGTTAGTTTAGGTACCTACCTAAGGTCTATTAAAATCATAGATATAGGAAAGAAGGAGATATGCCCTGGTGGAAAATGTATCAGAACTCCATGTCGTTAAGACGATCCCACTACTGCGCCACTAGTACCACATGTAGTTGAGTAAAAGCAATAGATACAAAGTCGCGCAAATACTTGCAATTCATAAATCAGAACGTACACAATCAATTAGAAAGACAAGAAATACTCATCAAACATGGCGTGCATTTACCATGCACCGTACAACTTACTCGCACAAAAACAACTGTCGCTATAGTTGTGCTGTGCAAAAGCCATTTTACATATACGGTAGTGATTGACTAAATCGGAAAATTATCGATTCTCCCAATTATTATTATTATTACTAAATTAAATTTGGGGTTCTGAAAATAAAATAAATAAAAAACGATATGTCCAGAAAATATAATATTATAAATCGATAAAAAAGCAAAAAAAAAATGAAAGTGAATAAAAAAATTAAACATTATTTTACATCTTCTCAACGGACTTCCAACCGGATTTAAACGTTATCTTTTTAGGTCTTCCAACCGGGTTAAAACGGTTGACAAATTGAAAATTAACGTTAATTAATTAATTTATTATTATTGGTTGGGTAATCGACATGGTTTTCGATAGCCTACGTTAGCCGCAAAGTATCGTTTTGTGATTTTTACATTGCTTGTCTAGTCGCTTAGCGACATACTTAAGTAGTGGTTTTAGGAGCAATGTATTTACTGCGAAAATAGTATAGTCGCTGCGATATTTGAAAACAAAAATAACGTGGTAAAAGCAAGAAATATTTTCATTTTGTTATTTTTATGATTTTAAAGACAAATATAGTAAAATACTTTTATCTATACGTATACGGTGATTCCATGATTTACAAAGTTTTGGTTTTGGCTTCGGTTTTTTACAAGAAACGGCATTCTTATATTTTTACACGATCACGGTCGAAAACGCACTAGTTCGCGGAGACGGCCATTTGACAAGAACATGGTAATTTTGAACATTCCACGACGACACAGGCCACTTCTCCTGTTTTTTACATTTCTATGATTCAAATTTGTTTCCAATTGATGTTATTTCAAGTTAAACAAATATCAACTTTATTTAACTAGTAATTAAGTTGATTTCAGAGTGACTAGCACTATTGAAAAAGTTATATTTTTTTTTAAGTTGTAGCGTAAAATGATATTTATTGTGTAGGAATTAAAGTTATTTTTCCGTAAACTCATATTTGTTTACATGTTTGGCAACTAAATCGCAAACGCAGATTACCTACGTCACGTTACACGTTTTTCCCAGAAATAAATCTATCCAAATCTGTCTGCAGCTGTTATGGCAACACGAAATCAATCAGGATCAATTATGATATAATTATTTTCAGTGGAATTAACAAAGCTCCAACATTATATTCTCTATGTTTATTATATTTTTCGCGCTTATGTAACAAAGGTCGTTCACACATTCAGCGTATTCTTATCTTGTTTTATTCCTACTATTTAAATGTTCACGACAAACAACGGCATCAATTTGATTGTTTCACAGTAGCTAAGAAAATTCTGGATGGGTAACTATCTTTACATACCACGACCCCTCCGTGCAGGAATGTACGTTAAGCCGTTGATCCCGGGACCCGGCTGTCATTCGTGGATCCTTGACAGTCGTTACGGGTCGTCAGAAGCCTGAAAGTCCGACAACCAGTTTTACCAAGAGACTTACTAGTGTTACCCAGTAACTGGGTTGTAGACGTCGGATAGGCAGTCGCTCCATGTAAAATACTGGTACTCAGCTGCATTCGGTTAGACTGGAAACTGGTAATAGTTGGGAAAAGGCTAGGAATATGATAACAGTAGCTAAGAAAAGTTAATTAGGATAACAAAACTATCTAATGACCCGTAGTGGGGTAGTGTTTTAATTGAATAAAACTTAATAAAGGTATAACTACTAGACGATAGTGCAATGTAATTGCAGTACCAACACAATCACTAGGTGTTCTGCGATCTCCGGATTATGTTTGGCGACACCTTCACAATCTAGTATCTGTTTGTGTTCTAATTTATCTTGTACGAAAATGATTTACTGTTGATTTTAAGTCCCGATCATTTTCATGGGGCTGTAAGCACCAGACCACCATAAGTAGCTTAAAGAAGGAAAAGAAAAAAAACATGACGCATAAAAAGAACACAAACACAAAAAAAATATCATGTTGGGGGAAAACATGCGTCACATCCACGCAAAACGGCTATCGCTCCGCGTAATGCTAAGACCGTAACCAAAATCAAAGCAAACCAAAGCAGTGCTTAAATAGCTATTGGTGGACTATAAAGGGTGGCAGGGCCATCGACGCACAAACTTTAATCATGGATTCAGTACATGATTCAGCAAAATTTCAACGCAGGGGTTCAGAATCATGTACGGTACTGAATCCATCGAAACAGGGGGTCTACTCCGAAGTGGTATCGGCCGAATGTTCGGCCGTTTCCTGCTACGAAGTTACTATTTGGTTCGGTCGGTCCCGATCCTACACTCCTACACTCTTTCGAATATTGACTATGGTCCCGACCCAACTGAGCCGATCCGAACTTTTTTCGCATTTTTAGACCCCTTGGTTATGCGTCGATCACCTGCCACCCTGCATTGTACGCCCTGTATCTAGGCAAGTAACCACAACACAACAAGGCTATTGTGGCGCGCGGTTAAAATGGGAACTAACGTCGCCATCTTGTTTTGTCAATACAAATTCTGTGAGACAATTTCACAAATGTTTGCCAACAACGCCCCCCGGTCAATATCATTCAGACGCCAAAATATCCTTGTCGTGTCGCACTTTCGCAGGTTTTAACGTGGATGGCTTTCTCATCCAACTTTCGCGAATATTTTGTAATGTTTTGAATATAAACTCTATTACTTACATATTTATAATAAGAAAAGATTCGACAGTCAGCTAGGATAGCTGACGGCACACTGTCTTGATGTAAAACTAGCTTCTGCCCGCGACTTCGTCCGCGTCAAATTTCTTGTTTCCCCACCGCGTCGCATAGCATCGCCTGCCAGCACTATTACTTCGTTTTCGCTTAGCGTTCTTTTGGACTTTTTTTCTTTTTGCTCCTAAGAGTTCTAGCGTGATGTTGAATATCCTATAGCCTTTCTCAAGGATTGGGCTATCAAATACAAAAAGAATTTTTCAATTCTGACTAGCGGCTCCAGAGATTACCCCTGACATACAAACGAACAAATTTTAACTCTTTTTTTTTTTTTTTTTTAGAGGACTTTGCCCTACACTAGGAATTTCTCCTGTATGGATGTGTTTACAAACATTTAAACTCACATACACAAACAGCCAGACCCGGAACAAGTACTTGTTAGTCATACAAATATTTGTTCCGCGAGGGAATCGAACCCGCGACACGCAGTGCAGCAGTCAATCGCTTAACCACTGCGCCAACCGTGCCGTATAATATTAGTATAGATAAGCATTTCTTTAGTATAGGAATGTGTTCCATTCTAGTCGCTTAGAACACGACAATCCCAAGGAAAGTCCTAAAGTCTCCTACAGTAAGTACCTATACGAAATTAATGTTTTAATCGAATATAAAATATTATAGGCCGGTGACAGACCTTGCCCAGAAGACGAATTAATTCACAACCTTTTGACTGACCGAGCAGATCAACGTACACCTGAGGGAAAAAATCTCATACCTACTTATACTACGCTAACTAATTATAATGCTCATTAATTTAAAAAAAATCTGCGCACGTATTATATAAAAACGTGTTACTAGATATGTACCACATAAAAAGTTTTCAACCATCAAGGACACTTATGAATGCCTTTGTTTTAAAAACTTACAATAGTAAAAGGCTGGTTCGCAAACCAGCTGGACCAGTAGCGGGTCAACATCCGTAACAATGCGATTAGAGTGGACCGTGTTCTGCGAGAATGAAGCAGGAACTTAGTAACTAGGGCCTTTTATGGCAGCTCTATATGACTTAATAAAATTAATAACAGTCTGTAAACTGTTTTATTGTAGAATAAAATTGTATAAATTACCTACACAACAGGAATCTAAAGGTCAATTCTCATATTTTTAAGAACGTTCGAATTCTAATCACAGTTGTAGTCCGTCAAAAATACAATCAATTTACATACATTTTTGACTATTTTTGGACATGTTGAAGTGTCCAAATTAAAGCCATTGCTAGTGTTAGTGTGTTGCGCAATTACCCCGCTGTTGCCCCGAACGCGAATAAATTGGGATAAGGAGAAATAATTATGATGATGCTGACATATCCTTTTACTATCACGAAGGCAAACAGACGTGCGATTCTGTAACCATCTTACCGTGAAAACTTAGGTGAAGTGAGCGTGGAGTGGGCTGTCATTCCAACTAATGCTAGACACTCTAAGCTCACTTCACCTAACTTTTCACGGTGAGATTTTTACAGAATCGATCGGCGACGTTCATCGATGTTCAGTTGAACACTATAATATATAAATATTAGTTGTTGACCAGAATCTTGTTGAACTGTCAAAATGAAAGCCATTGCTACTGTTAGTGTGTTATGCAATTACCCCGGTGTTCGCCGCGTGTTTACTACTTCCGACCCACGTTTCCAAGTGATGTTTTCCTTCAACATAAATTAGAGACATCTGACATTTAAGACATCTAGAAGCATCTGCCTAGGATAAAAAAATTAGAGTGACTTCAGGAAGTAAGCTTATTCAGAAAAGTAGAATGATGTTGCGAGACTCAATAAATTCAAAATTATTTAATACACTAAATTATTTATACATGCATTGACATGCTAAGAGTGCCTTAAAATATATTAATTAATTTATGTTTCAAATACAAATAATTAAAGTGAATGACAAGCAGATATTAAAAACTATACATTAATAATTTATGAAAATAAAATACCGATATTAGCAATTACAATAACCGTATGCATAAAAAATATGTTATTCATGTTGTTTATTTATTGCCCTATACTAAAACAGTTGGTAAAACATGTCATATGCAACTATTAATTAATATAATCAACCTTTACTGTCGGCGACTCGCTGTTGGTATAATGTTACTATGGGGAATAGTTGATAAACGCTAAAAAAAACAATTATTTAATCATAACTACAAGTTACAGGAAGTAAACATTTCAAAACAAAACGTATCCTTCTTTTTGTTCTATTTCAGCGTTGGCCCCACTATCATGAGTTCTTCATAATCATGAGTAATTACATTCCCTGAAATATTGCCAATAGATTTAAAGTTAGTCTATATAATCACCATTAATAGTTACCATTTTAGTACAAGAGCCAGGGCTATACTGATGTTTGGGTCTTGAAGTGAAAATAAATAATTATTATATTAATGGTTTGTGTTTCCTTCAACAAACTCAGCCTATAATGCTCCTGCTGCTGTGACACAGGCCTCCTCTCTGTGAGAGAGAGTAGGCCGTAATCCACCACGCGGGCCCAGTGCGGGTTGGTAGATGTCACATGTCCTCGAATTTTTAATTCTAGGACATGCCGCTTTTCTCACGATGTTTTCCTTCACCGTTCTGAGAGCAGTGCTCATGATATAATTTACACAAAGTAAAGCGCCTGACAGGGTTCGAACCTACGGCCTACTCGTAAGTCGTGGCCGTGACCACTGGGCTACCACTGATCCTTAATTATAAATTCTTAGCAATACTCAAAATTTTTAAAACAAACCTACTATTTAAACGAAAAGGTCTATGATGGATTTTAGGTAAAGAAATTCCCCTCAACCACCATCTTTGCACACATAAAGCCTCTTTATCATAATCACTTTATTAAAATACCTATTTTAATGGAAGCAGCTAAGCAGGCGTGGTTCTCAGCTCCTTAGGGAAAAATAACTTAAGCTCATCGCTCTCTGTAGTCTCCGAGTAAAATGATATCCGCCGGCATGCAAATTGCCTCTAAAGTGAATCCAATTAAAATTAATTAAAGCTTAAACTAATTACGGTAATTGCTTCACGGGTCTAGGCTAAAAAATACAATTGAACCTAACGATTAGATATTTTTATAACCTGTGACTAAAGATGAATCGTTAATTAGAAATATTTTCAATTAAAAAATATAAAATGAGATATAATAGGTAGTTGCGTTTGAACAGTTATGTTTTAATAAGTATCTAGCCTTAGCCTTATTTTAAGATAATTACAGCGTTTATGCGCCCTTAGCCTAAAAAGCGCGAATACATGACATGTTATGCCTAAAATATCCGTTTTACCTTCAGTAATAAAATAGCCACAGTTTAAAAATAATTAAGACTCCATTATAATTTTTCACCTAACTAAAAAAAAGCCATTCGTTAAAATGTTATTCTGACGAAAATATATAAAATAATAAAAGCCTCATTATTGTAATTAAAACAAAAGTACTGTTTTTATTATACATTAACATTATTAACTACCACTAATGCATAATCATAAGCAAAATCAGCCTAAGTATAACGTTCCCACTGCTGGGACACAGGCCTCCTCTCTGTGAGAGGGAGTGGGACGTAATCTACAACGCGGGCCCAGTGCGGGTTGGTAGATGTCACATGTCTTCGAGTTAAAAAACAATTTAAACATAGTTGGAAAGAAAGAAAATTTGATTTGACCAGGATTAAGGTACATTTTCATTCAAACAAAAAATAAAAAAAAATAAAAATAGTATTGTGTGCCTGACAGCTGCGCCAAATAGGCCCAATTCCAAACAACTAGTGCCTGACGCAGTGGCACGAGTTAGAACAAACAATAGGTCAAAATACGTAGGCCAGAACGGTTTGTTTTTTCATTTAACGGAAGTACTCAATGCGTCCCTACCTACAGATATTAAGCTAGACGCGAAAGTACGAGACTCAGAGTGGGAACGTTGTAAAAAATTCAAAGTCCCCCAAAATTCTTATTAAATGTTTTATTCATCTTGAATGGTATGTTACGGACACGTAAATTACTAAGGGTTAAACATTGCTGAGATAAAACAGGTTACGGCTCTATCAAATCCAAGTTATTGATGGGCGAAACGTGTTCCGCTTGAGTACCGAAGCACGTCCCTTGAAGACAAATCCGGACCCTGATGAGGTAGATTTCCATAAGTATTGCAGCTATTACTGTATTTTTTATCTAAGGAAAAGGAAAGGTCAAGGGGCACGAAATTATACAAACAACCAAAATCATATTAACATATCACATATATATTTTCACGTTTCACTAACTAATTCTTGATTTAATGGTTTTGTATATTACAGTGATTATATTAGGCTGTCCGTATCTTAAACGGAGAGGTCCAAACGTAGATTTATTTAATTTTATTTATTTACTCAAAGCAAAAGATTATTTACAAAATAAGTACTATTTCTACAAACGTGTGGGTGAGCACTGCTCTCCTAGCTAGGTTATGGAAACCTGTGTTAAGGAGGAGGATTTGACACATTATGTACCTACCAGTGCTGTGATTATAATCTTATTAATAGAAATCTTGTCATCCCCTTTCTAACCATATCATCTTTCACACAGTCCATCCATCGTTTCTGTGGTCTTCTCCTACTCTTCCACATTCACACTCAAAACTTTCCTTACGACATTTTCCGGAAGTGTAGAAGAAAAAATATGTTGCGCCTACCCCAAATAAATTGGGATAAGGGCAGAAGAATGATGATGACCGATGGCCGTCTTGCGTGGATGTGACGCATTTTTCCCCCAATTTGTTCTTTTTTTGTGTTCGTGTTCTTTCTCTGCGTCATGTTTACCGCAAATAAACGGATTTTCTTCCGTTCTTTTCTTTTTCTTTCTGTGATGATAAACATCTTATGGTTGAATTTATTCTCACTTAGATTCAGTCATCGCTTTATATCGTCGACTTGACAGTGTAACATGCCTATTCTAAATGAATAGACAATAAATCTTCATCAAGAAAATCTATGATCATAAGCTGTCGCGTGTTAATGACAAAAATATGTAAATAATAATAAAAAATGTGTCAGTGCCATAGGTGTTGTTAACAACGTATTTATTATATTTAGATGACATTATTCGCGTGCGTCTGATTTGATGATTGGGGTATGATTACTATTATGATATAACTAGCAATGGCCCGCGGTTTCACCTGCATAAGTTTCGATCCCGTAGGAATATCGGGATAAACAGTACTATATGTGTTAATTCTAGTTATTATCTATCTGTGTGCCAAATTTCATCCAAATCTGTTCTGTAGTTTTTGCGTGAAAGAGTAACAAATATCCATCCGTCCATCCTCGCAAACTTTCGCGTTTTTTTATTTCCCCGTTTTTTTTTTGCGTTTGTTATTATTAAGTAGGAAGTAGGATAGTAGGATGAATAGGAGTTTTGTTGGTTGTGAAATCGTAATTTAAATTAATCTATCTATACATATAATAAAAGCAAAGAAGATTTTTATTCTGTTTATCTGTTTGTCCGGATGTATGCAAAAATTGCTGAACGGATTTGAATGAAGTTTGGTGCACAGAGAGATTATAATCTAGATTAATACATAGGTCGCCGAGATGATACTGCGACTAGATTTTGATCGTTTTAAATTACGAGAATTGGCCTTCGGGTGTACCAGCTGACGCTGATTTTCAGCTGCCACCCACCAGTGCCATAATGTAAATATCACACAGGGAAGTGAGTGTCCGTTATAAAAAAAATAAAGAAAATAAATTAAAGGTGAAAAAACCGTTCATTTGTTTTTATATCGATAACTAACTTTTGACACCTAATAAAAAAAAACGTGTAATTCAACACTCATCCTATTTAGGAGAATGAATGCGGAAGCAATAACTACCAAATCTTATGACGCAAGTAAAGAACCTTAATTTACATAAAATAGTTACACATTTCAACATAATTTAAACTAACTTGGTAGAAATGCGTGGGTCCTTTATCACGAGTGTTACCGCAAGGTAACTGGTGAACTGGTTCAATCCGACTTTATAAACAGCTGCATTTTATTGTTTGTCCCATGAACCTATTCATGGGACAAACAGTCGTGATTAGTTTTTCTGCGATTGTAAATTGGTCTCAGTGTATTTTTACTGTGTAAATAAAGACATTCTTGAAGTATTTGTATTAAACTTGGTACTGTAGAGATTTATATCCTACTTGGTGCTTGCTTAAGTTGATGGCATAGTTATGAGAAAAAACATAATGAAGCAGCAGCAGTGTCAGCTTAGTGAGCTGGCACTGCCTGTCATGATGTAAAAAAATAAAACTCATTCTAGGAACAATTATTAATTTAAATCCTACTAACATTATAAACGTGAAAGTTTGTATGGATGGATGGATTGATGGATGTTTGTTACTCTTTCACGCAAAAACTACAGAACGGATTTGGGTGAAATTTGGTAGACAGATAGTTTATAACCAGGATTAACATATTGGATACTTTTTATCCTGATATTCCCTATACTTATGCGGGTGTTACCGCGGAGCGCAGCTAGTACAAAATATATCTTTAATTGAACGACCTCTTTGCTTGTACCTACAGTGTTCTGAAAAAGCTGATTCAATTTTAGTCCTAAACGCACTATATCTCTTAGTAGTACTTTTATTTATCAGAGTTCTGCTTAATAACTTATCTATTGTAAGAGGTTCTAGGAGCCTCATCCAAAAATATACAAATACATATCTCATACAAAAAATTTAGGGCTCACATAACTATGGTTATATGACAGCTGTCATTGTTATCTGTCCATCGTCATGGAAGAAGACTTCTGGCCGCAGGACGTGGTGTTCCGTCGCTTCCGCGGACAAGTACCACAGACCAGCACAAGAACAAGCTAGTGTAGGAAGCTACAATAAAACTATATATGTATATATATATATATATATACAATGTGTAACTGAATTAATGCACATTATGAAAGTAGTTTGTTCAGAATCGTTTTCTGAATCGATTTCTGTAATTTTTAATATAGGTAATTTTTTCTCCCAAAAATAATTAAAACTACGTAAATTACTGTCACACTTCCGCTGTACAGTCAAAACAAACCAAAATGGATGAAGTACCTACTGCGCTAGACCCTTATACGAGTGCGACTGTTTGTATGCGTAGATTTGTAATGTGACCACAATTTTCTCCCACAATCAGTGTAACTAATTTATGAGAAAAACAATGTTTATTACATAATAATAAAAATTCAGTGTATGTATTATGATTATACCATAACATTCTAATTGGGGTGTCTGGTGGTGTGCGTTAATTCCGGGACATGTTGTATATATACAATGTGTAACTGAATTAATGCACATTATGAAAGTAGTTTGTTCAGAATCGTTTACTGAATCGATTTCTGTAATTTTTAATATAGGTAATATTTTATCCCAAAAATAATTAAAACTACGTAAATTACTGTCACACTTCCGCTGTACAGTCAAAACAAACCAAAATAGATGAAGTACCTACTGCGCTAGACCCCTAAACGAGTGCGACTGTTTGCATGCGTAGATTTGTAATGTGACCACAATTTTCCCCCACAATCAGTGTAACTAATTTATGAGAAAAACAATGTTTATTACATAATAATAAAAAATCAGTGTATGTATTATGATTATAACATAACATTCTAATTGGGGTGTCTGGTGGTGTGCGTTAATTCCGGGACAAGTTGTATATATATATATATTTTAAATAAGATTATGTATGTTTAGGTTAAGGTATTTATCTATGGGCCTTCGTCGCCTGAAATAAATAAATAAATAAATAAATAAATAATCAGATAGTGACGATGGCAAGAAATCACATAACCTGTGACCCGTGTTGAATACCTACGCAGTCATGCATGCTACATTGCACTCGATAACTGAAAGGTAAACGATGACATAACCGATTACATTTATAGAAATGTAAGATCTGTGACTAAAGGTAAAAGCAACGTGTAGTATACCTAGGGAATGTGGGTGTGGTTATTCTGATTAATGCTAATATAATATTATCCACAAATGCGAAAGTCATTCGGTCTCACTTTCACTGTAGACACAAAACAATACTCGCGCATGTAACACTAGCCTTTACCCGCAGCTTCACCCACATGCATATCGGAAATGATTCAACGAGAACATAGTACTGGCTAAAAGAGTCTATTCAAATTCACGTTTCCAGTCGATGTTATTTCAAGTTAAACAAATATCAACTTTAGTTGAGTAAAAATTAAGTTGATTTCAGAGTGACTAGTACTATTGAAAAAGTTATAAAAATGTTTGAAGTTGTAGCGTAAACTGAACTTTATTGTGTAGGTATAAAAGTTATTTTTCCAAGAACTCGTATTTGTTTACATGTTTGGCAAATAAATCGCAAAATGTCCGTGATTGAGTAAAAAACATGCAAACTTTCACATTTATCATAATAATAGGACCTGACCATAGCAAAATAGTGCCTACGTTACAATTTTACTTGATCTTACATCAAAGTCCACATCATTAGTAGGTATACAAAGAATCCAGCCGATCGATTCTGTAAAAATCTCATCGTGAAAAGTTAGGTGAAGTGAGCTTAGAGTGAGCTGTCAATAGTGTCAATCCCTTAGCATTAGTTGGAATGACAGCTCACTCCACACTCACTTCACTTAAGTTTTCACGGTGAGATGGTTACAGAATCGCACTGCTGGACTTTTCCACTCAAATCTGTGCGGAACTTTCCTCAAAAGACCATTTCATACACCAATCTACATGGTCTTCACATGATTTCACCAAGATTATGTCTGGACTTTTAAAAGAGACTGTGACCTGTGAGTTTTTTTTGGCCTTTCTTAGTTAGATATTTAGGAAACGCAGACCTCATTCATTTTTTTTTATAATATTACGTATAGAGGTTTCCATAGAAAAGGGAGGATCCTCCGACCAGACGGGTGTTGTGTCTGGCGGGTACCTGCCCAATGAATCATGTCGGGCTGTTGTATACATGCTAGTTGCGCGGTAAACTCTGCTTGCGAGATGCAGGATTTTGCGTGACGTCAGTATGACGCGTAGTTAGCATGGCGTTGTACCGCTACAGACGTGTAAAAGTGATTCCGATATCCTATTTCATTTAAATTCTAACGCCATAGCCATGAGAACCCGGAATATTGTCAATGTGCCTAAATAACCACATTATAACATAAGACGATGTTCAAATATTTACCAATATCATTGACACTGATGTGACCCCCTCCAACACAAACAAGTGACACAAAATATGGGTTAAATGAAAAGGAAAGTGGAACTTTCTAAAGAACACACTTAGGTTAAGTTGTTACTTGTTTATAACTTGTAAGCTCTTACATCATTTTTTCACACTGTGTGGATCACCAGGGTCCCACATGGTGATCTGAAGGCCAATTCCCGTAATAAAAAAACGTAGTAAAAACGTTCAAAATCTAGTTGCAATCTCGTCTCAGCGACAAAAATTGTCAAAACTTGTCAAAAATGTAGAGAAATTAGAGATATTTTTGACAGATTGAGACTGAGATCAGACTGGGAATGATCTTAAAATTACGAGATTTGCCCCTCAGGTATACAGGTATTCCTAATGCAGACGTCTCTCACAGAGTATGTCACGTGCTTATTAAACTTGTTTAAAAAAATATTATGATGTCATTGTTTGTGTTTTAATTTCTAAATGTCAAGTATTTGACTCAAACCTCTTACTAAAGCTTGTACACAATTTTCATAAATTAATAAAACTGATTCATGAAGACGTGACCTTTTTCCGAGTGAGTCTAAAAGGCGTCTGTGACGTAATCTATTCTAGACTGAAACGTAGATTTTTTAAGACAGCTGACAAATTATATTTGCGAAAATAGGACTTCCAACTCCATTTATATAGGCTTCAAACCCTTTAGGAATAGAAAGTACTACTTACATAACATCACACTTGTAATCCCAGAAGGTATAGGCAGAGGTGTACAGACGCCAGCACATCAAACAATCTGTCAAATTTCTTAATTAGATTTTCAACTTTATCACTAAAGCATTAAGGTTCAAGGTTGATTAGGACAATTTGACAGTTTCGGGTAGCGTGACCTGCTGGTGTCTGTACCTATAGTACACCCAAGTTGCGTCAGTTATATATTTAAGTCCTATATAATACAGGACGTAGATGGCCTATTGCCACCAACACAAATCCAGACTCGAGGCTGCTGCTGACTGAGGAATTCCTGATGGAAAAATCCAATAACACTTTGACTGACCTGTGAATCGAAGCCAAGACCTCATGCTCAGAAGTAGCACTGGCCACGACTAAACTAACGACTTACATTATAATATAAATATAAAGATTTTTCAAAACTTTTCTTAATAATCACTGAATGATGAGAAATCTGTTAAGTTTGTAGATTAGGTATCGATTTACATACACCAGATTCATGCTTAACAATGTTGCAATACATATGTTTTTAAAGCTACCTATCTCTCTGAGTGAGGGAAGAGAGAGTGCACCTGTATCTGGGCACACACTTGTGCACTATATTATCTCCGGCGCCGAAGGCTTTTGGCCGAAATACGGTCTGGAAGACAATAGTATACCTATCTCTGTGTGCACATCTCGGCCGATCGGATCAAGATCGCTCAATTCTGATTTGCACTCTGTTCCGATAGTAATTGGTCGATGGATTCCCTGATCGGATTTACCTCCGTACGTAGGAAAGGCCTGCATACAGTAGGTGTACAGACGCCACAACATCAAGCTACCCGAAACTGTGTAATTTTCTCAATCAACCTTGTAACTTAATGCTATAGCGATAAAGTTGAAAATCTATTAAAGAAATTAGAAATAGATTGTAGTAGCTTGATGTGCTGCTGTCTGTACATCAGGTAAGCTGATTAAGCCATGACCCCACTTTGAGTTATTTGCAAACCGTACTAGAAACATAACATTAATTAGCAAGATCATAATAATTACTACAACAACGAAGATGGAAACCTTCACACGTATCAGTGATCAGCATAACTTGAAAGGCGGCAAAATAGGGAACTAAATTTAAATGTACTTATGTAGTCGACCTCGTTATAGCTTCATCACCTTAGGTTGAATGTCACTTATGACCGATTCCTATAATTTAAAATTAAGAATAAAATAATATATATTTATTTGCTTTAACACGCGGTACATTATGGTCTTATAAATAGAATAGAATTATGATCTTCCATGTTTCGCCGAGGACTGACATAGTAATACTTAAATACATTTAATGTAAATAATTAAAAGGACACATTAATTTGATAAAATTATTATTCTAACATGTCTAATAACTCTAGTGAATTCTTAACAATAAAAGACCTCAGGTATGACCCAGGGGTCATACCTGAGGTCTTTGCTTACATAACATAATTAGCCTATAATGTTCCCACTGCTGGGACACAGGCCTCCTCTCTGTGAGAGGGAGGGGGCCGTAATCCACTACGCGGGCCCAGTGCGGGTTGGTAGATGTCACATGTCTTCGAATTTTTGCTTCTAGGACATGCCGTTTTCCTCACGATGTGTTCCTTCACCGTTTTGAGAGCAGTGGTGATGAAATAATTTACACAAAATAAAGCGCCTGTCTGGTTTCGAACCTACGACCTACAACTCGTAAGTCGCGGCCGATACCACTGGGCTACCACTGCTCTACAATAATGGTCTTTGCATAATTATTATAATTATATTATAAGCAAAGACCTGATAGATTAGCATAGTAGACCCTCCCATGCGGAAATAGCTATCATCTAGGTAAAATTAGCTTACGAATCTATTTAATATGCCCAGTTTGGCAATAAAAAATGCTACCATTGGTAAGCAAAACGGTCCGTTTTTGTTTATAGGAACCGAGCATTCCACTTCATAAAACGAAAAAAACTATTTGTCTGACAGTACTAGATATTGTGTTCAAAAATGGTAAAGTGGTGGTTTACTAATCTGAGTTTGAAATCCAAGTCACAAATCAGGTCATTTATCCGAACTAGGCTGAGAATCAGCACTTTTCAAACGTTAAAATTACATAAGACAGTCGCCCAAAACGCGCAACAAATTCCCCAGTGCTACAGCTGTCTGTAAAGTTAGAAGAACTTTATTCTATTCAAAGTAATTAACATTACGAAACACGAAACATTTAATTAAATGGTTGCCGTGCTTACAAGTAGTATTTCTATGTGGTAGACATACTGGTCACCCCATAGACTCCGTAGTTCACAGTTTTGCAGTTACTAATCATGCGGTCAAGATCGAGTGTCGACCTTGCCATCGATTGTCTTGTACGGAAGTCGATCGATTCTGATTCTAATATATTGCATTGTTATTATTATAGGTTATCGATTTATCTTTTATGGGTTTTCATCTACCTCACATCGTATTACCCAGTGACTGGGTTGTGGAGGTCAGTTAGGCAGTAGATCCATGTAAAATACTGGTATTCAGCTGCATCCGGTTAGACTGGAAGCCGACCCCAACATAGTTGGGAATAGACTAGGCAGATGATGATGGATGTTTAGCTACCTATGTCTATTTCTGCTGAGATAAATGATTGCTCCAATTGTTATATTGTAGAGGTACGGAAATACTAGGAATATCTTGTGTGTCAGTCCGGATATTGGTACTACATTCATTAGACTGTAATTTAACATAACATCGCGCCTGTAATCCCCGAAGGATTAGACAGAGCTGCAACTATAATACACCCACATTTTGCTAGTTATGTTTGAGGCCCTTATTTGAAAACTACCCTTATTTTATTGTGATCGGGTAAAACAATCCTTAAGAACCAAGATTATAGAACATATGAACAGCAATATAAATTAGCAAAAAAAAAAAAGCCCATTTTGGTAAGACAAAATTGACCGCATAAAACCTGAAATTCAACTACTCCGCGGTTTATTTAAGACCTCACAAAGTTAACTCAACAATTGCAACATGCAACAAACAAATAGGAAAACAGTAAATTCGTGACCAGCCCCAAGCAACGCTGCCGAGCTGAACCCAGTATGGTAAATAGGTAATGTTTATGAAGCCACGTCACGCTGGATTGTACTGCAGATAGTCCGATCGTGACAGGACCTCGGATATGGGCGGACATTTCAATTTTAAATGTCTTTAGATATGAAAACAATATTGTAATGCTGATATCACACTGGCGATTTGCAAGCGAAGCGAGTGCGTAACGAGCGCGCAGCGAGTTCGCAACGAACGCGTCGAACACGCCACGAAGACGCTGCGGGCGATTGATCCCATATAACGGGACGATTTTGAATTTCAGTTATAAATAATTCTGTATCCATTGTATCACGTTTGAACCTCTCAAAAATGTTACGTCCGCTCGTGTCTTTGATACAACTGAAGTGGGGCGGGCTGTTGAACATGAGTGGACAAAGTGGCGTCGCGTCGACGGGGCTATTCGGGGCGAATTCGCCGCGGGCGCGCAGCGAACTCGCCGCGCGCTCTCGGTGAGCTCGCTGCGCACTCGTCTCGCTTGCAAATCGCCAGTGTGATAAGGCCCTAAGAGCGGCACGTTCGTTCGCGATTTAGTTGGCAAAAATGTAAACAAATATGAGCTTATGGAAAAAGAACTTTAATTCCTACACAATAAAATTTAGTTTAAGCTACAACTTCAAATATTTTTAACTTATTCAACAATGCTAGTCACTGAAATCAACTTAATAATTATTAAAATTAAGTCGATAATTGTTTAACTTGAAAAAACATCAATTGGAAACAAATTTGAATAGTCCTTACAATGCTACAGTACTATTACATGTATCGAATTAGCTCTAAGCTCTCAATTTACCTCTGACCTCTTCGTTGGTCTAACGAGGTAATTTCGTAACACACTATAGCAATGGCATTCATTTTGACAGTTCAACAACATTCATTGCGTTATTTACGTTGTTGAGCAGGCAATTTTTTGAACATATAAAGCAATGGATTAGCAATATCCTTCAAAATTATTCAGATTATGGTTGAAAGAGTGTTACGCAATTAGGGTGCAGGAAACTCAGGGGAATGTCCTAATGAAATAACCCAATAATCTGCATTGGGTTTTTTTCATTAGGTTTGTCATTTCCAGTAGCACCCCAAAGTCTGGGAGCCTTCTCCTTAAGCGAGAAAACCGTAGTTTCAGCCGAAGTTATGGGCACTTACGGACATATATTATTAGTTCGGGGCCCAAACTAAGAATGAATGCCAGCATGATTTGACAGGTGTCCCTACTCCCGATATGTATACGCCCAACAGAAAAAAATAATTTTTGCACTGGCTTTGACGGATCAACGTCTTTTGAACGGGCCCGCATCTTCGTGGGCGGACATGGAGAGTAGATCCTCTGGATACGCACCATAAACTACCTGACTCATCATCAGCCTATAGCAGTCCACTACTGGATATAGGCCTCTCCTATTGCACGCCATTCAACTCGATTTTCGGTAACTCTCATCCAGCTGCTCCCAGCCATCCTGGGAAGATCTTCGCTCCACCTAGACTGAGGGCGTCCCACCTTACATTACCTATGTGACTGGCAAATAGGAATTAAAAACCTTATTAAGCGGGTAGAAGTCGTAGGTTCAACGTCAATACCTACAAAACTGCCTTCTCACTCACGAACGGTAGTAACAAGTAATAACATGTCGACGTATGATCATCTGTTAAGTCAGTCATCACTGGACGTAATACAACCTAATACAACCTAATATTGTTGCGAACCCATCAATTGTCTGCAACGAAGGTCCTGCGCACAGCATAGAAATATGCAGCAGGCTCACTGACCACAACAAAAAATGGCACATGAGAATATATCGAGTCCCTGAGCTCTTACCCTAATTTATTTGCAGTCAGTGCAGCATGTTTTCTCCTACCATACTTAATTCTGTCAGCCATCGTCTCAGTTTTCATCCCCGTTTTAGCCATATGACTTCTCAGGCTTTCATCGTTTCTTTCGTTCCCTTCTCTCATAACCATCCAAATTCATACGCAGGACTGTCCTCACAGCTTGTCGCATATTCCGCCGCATCACATGCACATTGCGATACCCCGCTGATTTCTTAAAACAAAACACTAAAGGACACTGAACGAGATACAATAGAAGTTTTATTTTTATCACGTCTTGGAAAGAAAGAAAAATTATTTATTGCGACTCGTACAGGAAGAAACAAATCTCAATCTTGGGGCGCAAATTGTTATATACAAATCAGCACCCGATAGTCGTCATTTCGATATTCACCCCTTTTCGAGCCATATCACCTTTCATACAGTCCATCCATCGTTTCTTTGGTTTTCTGCGATTTCAAAGCGATTAAAATATTAGTACTTAACTCCCCGATGGCTAGCACAGTGTAGCGTAGATCAACCTTCACGGGTGAGTAATCCTACTGCATTGTTATTCTTCTGTCCGCCCCTAGGCTGTGGCACCGTGTATGTGTGGTCCACACCACGGTCATTATCAGTGCGATCGCCCTTGGCATACTTGTGATAATACGCGAATGATACTGTTTTATTAAGAATTATGTCATAACTATGTGGTAATAATGGCTTTTTCTTACGAAGCGTTGTTATCTTTTTAATTATATACATTAAGAGGAGACTTTGTATATTTTTTTCTGAGAAATAACAGTGGAATTTGGCGCTTGTTCATTTCTAGGAATACTAGTTTTGTGTAGCTTTTTACCTCTTTATACTGAAGCTAGGAGGGTGCAGGCTAAAGAGTTCCTAGTAAAGTATCTAGCTAGGTTTCAGTTTTTCAGAAATTCATCGCAGTTGTTCGTCAAATGAAAGTTTACATTGAAATGTTGCAGCTGTTATCATTTTAAATGTACAGTACGCTTTATGCATGATAAAAAGTAATACATTTTAGTAAGACAAAGTTGATGAAATAGAATTGAATTTTACTGCATTGAATTTTAGCAAACAAAAGAAAATCTTTTTTCGTACGTACAGAAGAATATGGCACCCTTTCTAATGATTTTATTATGATGTACAATAAAGAGTATCCTAAATACCTATCTTTATAAATCTATATATACGAGGGGCGGCTGAAAAGTTTTGAGCCTAATGTATTAAAAATGCTGATAGATATGTATAAAAAATTTATTTTTCAATATAATCTCCCTCTATTTCAATGCACTTCTTACATTTATTAAAAAGAGCTTTTAACCCTGTGAAAAAATATTCGCCGTTTTTGTCTTCAAAATGTTCGTTTACGGCCGTCTTCATTTCTTCATCACTGGAAAATTTTCGTCCTCGGAGGTCTTTTTTCAAATTTGAAAAGAGGAAATAATCGCTAGGGGCCAGGTCTGGACTGTAAGGTGGGTGGTTGATTTCTTCAAATCCAGTCTCAACGAGGGCACGCCTTGCAACTCGCGCAGTGTGGACGGGCGCATTGTCTTGCAAAAACAGGACTCCTTTTGCCAGTTTGCCTCTCCTTTTCTCGACAATCACTTGACGCAGTTTGGTCAACAATGCGGCGTAATAATCTCCGTTCATTGTAGTATTTTTGGGAAGGTAGTCGATGAACAAAATTCCTTCACAATCCCAAAAAACAGTGGCCATGAGCTTGGATGCTGATTTTTCCACTTTGAACTTCCGTGGAGGCTTTTCTCCCTTTTCTATCCACTGCATTGACTCCTGTTTTGACTCCGGATCGTACTGTCTAATCCATGTTTCATCAACAGTGACAAGACGAGAAAAAATATCGTCAGGATTATCGCCACAGATGTCCAAAAACTCCTGCGAAGTTGTGACTCGACGCTGCTTGTCCAGTGGCGTAAGCATTTTCGGCACCCAACGCGCGCACACCTTTTTCATATGCAAATGAGTATGCAAAATGTCGCCGATTCGTTCCTTGCTAATGCCAATGGCTTCAACTATCTGCCACAACTTGATTCGCCGATCTTCTAGAACAAGTTTTTTCACTTTTTCAATATTTTCTTCGGTAACAGCGGTGTTTGGGCGTCCCTATTGAAACACGGTAGTAGTTGTTACAAGACTAACGTTTATTGTAAAAAGGTACAAGTCATTCTGCGTTACCACAGAGTAAACATGAGCATTGCCATAAAGCCCCAAATAAAGCTAGTAGTACACATGTTCTAATTTCGATAAATCATAACACCTCCACTTATCGAAACAATCCAAACATGGTTACATGTTACATGAACTACTTATACAGAACTTATATATTTTTATTAACCAAAGTAGGTACACAACTCTTATCTATATAAAGTATATCAAAAAAAATTGTGAACATCAAACAATGTTTTGCATGCCTAATTGTTTAACAAATTGGTTGTGTTTATTACTACTTAAACCTTTGGTTAAAAGGTCTGCTGGCATTTCAGAAGTTGACAGATAAACTATTTTAATAATATTATCAGCAACAGTTTCTCTAACAAAATGGTGACGAATGTCAATATGTTTTGTTCTCAAAATCGTTCGTCGTCGTTTTGTTGTTGTTGTCTTTTTAAATAAATTGCCTCCTTACAGGCCTCTGATATTGCCATGTACTCACTTTCTGTGCTTGACAGTGCCACAGTTTGCTGTTTTTTGCACTCATATGATATTACAGCTCCAGAAAATATAAAACAGAAACCTGTATAAGACTTTCTATCGATATTATTAGAACCCCAGTCAGCATCTACAAAGCCTTCCAATTTTTTATTATCTTTAGTATACATTAAACCATATGATTTAGTTTTCTTTAAATATTTTAATATTCGCTTTGCATGTCTCCAATGGACGGCTGTAAAACAATTATTAAATTGGCTCAAATAACCGATACTAAAACTGATATCTGGGCGTGTTAGGATAGATAGATACATTAAGCTTCCAATTAGCTGCTGATAAGGATATTGTGAGCTAACATTACTGGACTTATCTAACTTCAAGTTAATTTCAATTGGGGTATCCACACCATTGCAATCTAACATATCAAATTTCTTAAGAATATTATCAACAAATTGCTCTTGATCCAATGATATGCTGCCATCTTTATACATCCTAACCCTCACACCCAAACAATTTTTTACTTGCCCTAAATCTTTAATTTTGAAATTCAACATTAAATCTTTTTTTAATCTATCTGTCATAGTGTTACTATTTGAAAATATGAAAAAATCATCGACAAACACAGTTACAAAAATCTGCTCCTTGTTTCCCTTTTTGCTATACAAGCATGGTTCTAGTTTTGACTTTACATAACCTAATGCTAGTAAACAATCATTAAGTCGTTGATTCCAGGCTCTGGCAGATTGTTTCAACCCATATATAGCACGTTTCAATTTCAAAACAGTATTACTTTTACATTTTAAGTTAGGAGGAACTTGCATATACACATTTTCAGTCAGACAGCCATTTAAAAATGCAGTTGTTACATCTAGATGGGTGACTTTGAAATTCAATTTAACACTTATTGCAAATAACAACCTCAGAGTTGAGTATCTAAGAACAGGAGAGTAGGTATCACTATAGTCTACACCTTCTTTTTGAGTGAAGCCCTTTGCGACTAAACGAGCTCTGAATCGCACTTTGTTGTCACTTTCATGTTTCACTTTAAACACCCACCTGCACTGAACCACTCTGCCTGCCTCTTTTTCATCCACCAGTTCCCAAGCCTGGCTTTCTTCAAAAGCTTCGAGTTCCTGCTCCATTGCTTGTTTCCACATTTCTTTATCTGGCCCTTTCATCGCCTCCTCATATGTCAAATCATCATTCCAAGATTTCTGCTTGTCAGCTATGCTAAGATTTGAGAAACCATACCTCTCTACTGGTTTTCTTGTGCGTCTGCATGGTAACTTTTCTTTTGCACTTAACTCACAATCTTCTTCCTCACCTAACGTATGGTATGAGTCTTCTGATGTTAAGGACAAACTGGAAGATTCAGGAACATAGGTGGGATCATTCAAGTCTGAAGCACTACTACTTTCCTCTTGTGTTTCTTCCTCCACTAGTTGAGAATCCTGTATATCAGTCTTATATTCCTGCACTATTATCTGAGCATTATCTGGGGTTTCTTCTATTTCCATAATAGTCACATCCCTGCTCATAGTAACTTGTTTAGTTTCTAAGTTGTATAATCTGTACCCTTTTACATTGTCTGGGTAACCAACTAAGATATACTTGACAGCCTTTTTGTCCCATTTAAGTCTCTTATTCTTTGGTATATGTACCATTGAAGGACTACCAAACACTCTTACGTGACTTAAATCTGGTTTTATGCATGTCCATTTCTCAAATGGTGTAATATCTCCTAGACCTGAGGCCGGCGTCCTATTTTTTAGGTAAACTGCCGAGTTCACTGCCTCTGCCCAAAAATTTTTTTTTAATTTAGCCTCAAAGAGTAAGCATTTAGCACGTTCAACTATTGTCCTGTTGAAGCGCTCACAGAGGCCATTTTGCTCCGGAGTGTACGGGTTGGTCTTTTGATGAACTATCCCTTTAGTTTTCAAATAATTTTCCATCTCTTGGGAACAAAATTCTCCTCCATTATCTGTTCTGAGCACTTTAATTTTATTTCCCGTTTGGTTCTCCACCAAACTTTGGTATTCCTTAAAGTACTTCAATGCTTGATTCTTTTCTCTTAAAAAATATACAAACGACATTCGACTGGCGTCATCAACAAAAAGAAGAAAATATCTGGCCCCGCCAAGAGATTTCGACTCCATAGGCCCACATAAATCTGAGTGCACCACCTCTAACAGGAATTCACTCCTATGATTGGCTGATGGGAAAGGCAAGCGAGACTGCTTACCCTCACAACACACAACGCAGTTGGATTTCTGGATGTTTGCTTTATCTTTATAGGATACACCCTCCACTGCACCATTCTTCATTTTCTCTAAGTCACTACTGTTGATGTGCCCGAGTCGCCTATGCCACAGTCTTGCTTCTGATGTGTGTACTGCCGAAGCTGCTAACCCCACTGACTTCACCGTGTTTAGTTTGTACACTCCATTTTTTAAACTTGCTACTCCAATCAGCTTATTCTGCTTATTACGGATATTACAACAATTCTTCTCAAATGAAACTGTATTTCCATTTGCTATAAGCTGGCTAACAGATAGGAGGTTAGTTGTGAGGTCGGGTATGTACAACACATTTTTCACACGAATGTCAAACTGATCGTTATTTACACATGTAGTTAATAGTGTATCGCCGGCACACATTACTGGCATAGATGTTTTATTCGCCACAACTATTTCATTTATCTCGTGTTTCCGCATATCCCGTAAACTGTCGCGGTTCGCCGTCATATGGACACTGGCACCAGAGTCAATATACCAATCTTCAGTACTGAATTCTCCATTAAGAAATGCTACACTAAAAGCACCTGCTTCCTTAAGTTTCAATTCGGGACATTGGTTTTTATAGTGTCCAATTTTCTTGCATTTAAAACACTTTATTTGTTTACTTTCTGATGACATTTGATTTGACTTTGACGTTTGTCTTTGCTTGGAATGAACATTACCACCTTTCGTTCGACGATTCGTCCAAAACGCTGTCTCTGGTCCACTGTTGCCAACATCACAAGACATATCGAGAAGCTTCGTTTTGATGACGTCTGCACTAACGGCCAAACCGGAGTGCTCAATCGCCATTATCATTGGCTCAAACCTTTCTGGTAGCCCGGCTAAAAGCAATGATGCAATCCACTCTTCATTGATTTCAAACCCTGTTCCCTTTAAACGCTGTGCCGTTTCAACCACTTGAGACACGTAGCTTGTCATGGATTCACTATTTTCTAAGCGGATGGATATCAATGTTCGCAGTAAACCGATTTTCCTAGTGAATCCGGTGTCATCGAATAGCTGCCGTAACTTTTTCCACAACGCGTTTACAGTTTTCTCCGTCTTGATATGAGCGTACAACGAAGGGTCGATGGTCATAACCAGCTTTGCTTTGGCTTTCACTTGCTCACTGTCACTCAAATCCGGTGAAATATTGTCCAAATCAACGCCTTCTAACACCATAAAGTTTTTTACGGCAAACGCCCAGTCATCATAATTTTCGCGTCCTTTCAACTTTGGAACACTTAACAAATAACTGGATGACGACATGGTTTCCAAAAAACGTAAGATAAAACTACTTTAAATACTAATTGACTTGGAAAATGCGGGACTGGGCCCATAACCTATTGAAACACGGTAGTAGTTGTTACAAGACTAACGTTTATTGTAAAAAGGTACAAGTCATTCTGCGTTACCACAGAGTAAACATGAGCATTGCCATAAAGCCCCAAATAAAGCTAGTAGTACACATGTTCTAATTTCGATAAATCATAACAGTCCCGACCTGGGATCATCTTCGAGCGACTCCCTGCCATGTTTGAACTCTCGGCTCCAACGTTTTATGTTTTATAAGCAACGCTGCCGAGCTGAACCCAGTATGGTAAATAGGTACTGTTTATGAAGCCACGTCACGCTGGATTGTACTGCAGATAGTCCGATCGTGACAGGACCTCGGATATGGGCGGACATTTCAATTTTAAATGTCTTTAGATATGAAAACAATACTGTAAGGCTGATATCACACTGGCGATTTGCAAGCGAAGCGAGTACGTAACGAGCGCGCAGCGAATTCGCAACGAACGCGTCGAACACGCCACGAAGACGCTGCGGGCGATTGATCCCATATAACGGGACGATTTTGAATTTCAGTTATAAATAATTCTGTATCCATTGTATCACGTTTGAACCTCTCAAAAATGTTACGTCCGCTCGTGTCTTTGATACAACTGAAGTGGGGCGGGCTGTTGAACATGAGTGGACAAAGTGGCGTCGCGTCGACGGGGCTATTCGGGGCGAATTCGCCGCGGGCGCGCAGCGAACTCGCCGCGCGCTCTCGGTGAGCTCGCTGCGCACTCGTCTCGCTTGCAAATCGCCAGTGTGATAAGGCCCTAAGAGCGGCACGTTCGTTCGCGATTTAGTTGGCAAAAATGTAAACAAATATGAGCTTATGGAAAAAGAACTTTAATTCCTACACAATAAAATTTAGTTTAAGCTACAACTTCAAATATTTTTAACTTATTCAACAATGCTAGTCACTGAAATCAACTTAATAATTATTAAAATTAAGTCGATAATTGTTTAACTTGAAAAAACATCAATTGGAAACAAATTTGAATAGTCCTTACAATGCTACAGTACTATTACATGTATCGAATTAGCTCTAAGCTCTCAATTTACCTCTGACCTCTTCGTTGGTCTAACGAGGTAATTTCGTAACACACTATAGCAATGGCATTCATTTTGACAGTTCAACAACATTCATTGCGTTATTTACGTTGTTGAGCAGGCAATTTTTTGAACATATAAAGCAATGGATTAGCAATATCCTTCAAAATTATTCAGATTATGGTTGAAAGAGTGTTACGCAATTAGGGTGCAGGAAACTCAGGGGAATGTCCTAATGAAATAACCCAATAATCTGCATTGGGTTTTTTTCATTAGGTTTGTCATTTCCAGTAGCACCCCAAAGTCTGGGAGCCTTCTCCTTAAGCGAGAAAACCGTAGTTTCAGCCGAAGTTATGGGCACTTACGGACATATATTATTAGTTCGGGGCCCAAACTAAGAATGAATGCCAGCATGATTTGACAGGTGTCCCTACTCCCGATATGTATACGCCCAACAGAAAAAAATAATTTTTGCACTGGCTTTGACGGATCAACGTCTTTTGAACGGGCCCGCATCTTCGTGGGCGGACATGGAGAGTAGATCCTCTGGATACGCACCATAAACTACCTGACTCATCATCAGCCTATAGCAGTCCACTACTGGATATAGGCCTCTCCTATTGCACGCCATTCAACTCGATTTTCGGTAACTCTCATCCAGCTGCTCCCAGCCATCCTGGGAAGATCTTCGCTCCACCTAGACTGAGGGCGTCCCACCTTACATTACCTATGTGACTGGCAAATAGGAATTAAAAACCTTATTAAGCGGGTAGAAGTCGTAGGTTCAACGTCAATACCTACAAAACTGCCTTCTCACTCACGAACGGTAGTAACAAGTAATAACATGTCGACGTATGATCATCCGTTAAGTCAGTCATCACTGGACGTAATACAACCTAATATTGTTGCGAACCCACCAATTGTCTGCAACGAAGGTCCTGCGCACAGCATAGAAATATACAGTAGGCTCACTGACCACAAAAAGAAATGGCACAAGAGAATATATCGACTTCCTGCTCTTACCCTAATTTATTTGCAGTCAGTGCAGCATGTCTTCTCCTGCCATACTTAATTCTGCCAGCCATCGTCTCAGTTTTCATCCCCGTTTTAGCCATATGACTTCTCAGGATTTCATCGTTTCTTTCGTCCCCTTCTCTCATAGCCAACCAGATTCATACGCAGGATTGTCCTCACCGCTTGTCCCATATTCCGCTGCATCACATGCACATTGCGATACCACGCTGATTTCTTAAAACCTCTTAAAACAAAACACTAAAAGATACTGAACGAGATACAATAGAAGTTTTATTTTTTCACGTCTTGGAAAGAAAGAAAAAATATTTATTGCGACTCGTACAGGAAGAAACAAATCTCAATCTTGGGGCGCAAATTTTTATATACAAATCAGCCGTCGCAGCAGTAGTCGTCATTTCGATATTCACCCCCTTTCGAGCCATATCACCTTTCACACAGTCCATCCAGCGTTTCTTTGGTTTTCTGCGATTTCAAAGCGATTCAAATATTAGTACTTATCTCCCCAATGGCTACACACAGCACAGTGTAGCGTAGATCAACCTTCACGGATGAGTAATCCTACTGCATTGTTATTCTTCTGTCCGCCCCTAGGCTGTGGCGCCGTGTATGTGTGGTCCACACCACGGTCATTATCAGTGCGATCGCCCTTGGCATACTTGTGATAATACGCGAATGATACTGTTTTATTAAGAATTATGTCATAACTATGTGGTAATAATGGCTTTTTGTTACGAAGCGTTGTTATCTTTTTAATTATATACATTAAGAGGAGACTGTATATTTTTTTCTGAGAAATAACAGCGGAATTTGACGCTTGTTCATTTCTAGAAATACTAGTTTTGTGTAGCTTTTTACCTCTTTATACTGAAGCTAGGAGGGTGCAGACTAAAGAGTTCCTAGTAAAGTATCTAGCTAGGTTTCAGTTTTCCAGAAATTCATCGCAGTTGTTCATCGAATGAAAGTTTGCATTGAAATGTTTCAGCTTTTATCATTTTAAAGATACAGTACGCTTTATGCATGACAAATAGTAATACATTTTAATAAGACAAAATTGATGAAATAGAATTGAATTTATTGCATTGAATTTTAGCAAACAAAAGAAAATCTTTTTTCGTACGTACGTCTTTATAAATCTATATGTTTACCTATATATGTATAAAAAATAATCCATACTTCCCTTCGTCACACCATAACTTGAGAACGCCTTTACCAATTTCATCCATCTTTTTTTTTAAGTTTTCTAATACTTAATAGAAGGTCCTTACGGAAAAAAAAAATAAGAAAGTTGCGCAGAAATTTAGAAAATTTAAGTATTACGCTTTTACGCTAAAACAGCTGAACGGATTCAGATGAAATTTGACACATGGGTAGACTGGACTGGAGGAGGACATAGGCTACTTTTCATCCTGGATCACAGACGAAGTCGCGGGCAAAAGCTAGTAATAATATAAAAATTAAATGCTGTTCGTTGGCAAGCGCATCACTTGAGAACACACCAATTTGGCAATTTTTTTGTTTTAAAATGCTCGTAATAGTCCAAACTCAATTTTTATGGAAAAAACATTTTTGTAAGTTTCCCGGAAAGTTCTCAAATTCAGGAAAAACTGAAAATGCAGTTTCCATTGGTTTTTTTTATGAATGATTGTACAGGAAAACGTTTGTCGTCTCAGCTTATATTACAATAAATTAAAGTTAGCCCGCAGTTAAAACCAGTTTCCACAGATAAAAAAGAACCGACAAAAAAAAAACAGACACCAGTACTTTTTTCTCCCATTGACAGCTGCCGAAGGAAAAAATAAACTCCGCAAATTACAAACACATACACGCTTAAATCCTTTTTTGTTTGTTTTTTTTTTTTTTCGTGCAAAGTAGATTAGCTAACTGGTTTGTAGATACTGATCTTAGTTCCGTAATAGGTATTCGATTGATCTGTATCCTGCATTTTGTGGTCGTGACAATACTTGGTAACCGCAATGATAACTTATATGCCGGAAACTAAATCTTGTGCGACTTTCTGGATTGAATTTCGGATGATGAAGTTGTGATTAGATTTTAGATATTTTTCTTTAGGACGAATGTCACCGAACTTTTATACCTAGTATACAGTTCGTTTTTGACATATTTTCAATACTAGAACTGTCAGGTATAAACCCCTGACTTTGGTAAAATCAGCCCTTACGTAATCACATACATACACAATCAGCCTATAATGTTCCCATTGCCTCCTCTCAGTGAGAGGTGAATTAGCCTTTAATTGGATATTTATTCAGAATTAAAATGAAATGTACGGACGCCAGCAGGTCAAGCTACCCGAAACTGTCAAATTTTCCCAATCAACCTTGAATCTTAATGTTTTAGCGTTAAAGTTGAAAATCTATTAAAGAGATTTGACAGATTGTAGTAGCTTGATGTGCTGGCGTCTGTAGACCTCTGTGATGTGTTATGTAAGTAGTGCTTTCTATTCCTAAAGGGTTTGAAGCCTATATAAATGGAGTTGGAAGTCCTATTTTCACAGACACAGATCATAACTTATACCTAATTAACAATATAATATCCCAACTTAACTAAAAACATTAACAAACTAAAATATGGCGTCGAAAATTTCTTCCGCATCCCTGTCGACTGGTAATGTACCCAAGAGACTGGCGACATTGGCACGTTACGTTGTACGGTTAGAATGCTTAGCCTCTGGCTAGATATTTCGATACTTTGTTAGGTTAGGTTAGGTTTATTTCAGAACACAAGCAATAGATCTTACAGTATAGCCAGAGATAAGTTGATTGAGAGTTTTTAATTTTTGTTGAGAATCCTTCCATAGCTTTTCAAACGTATCATTTAGGAAAATCGTAAACGTCATTTCTATAGTTTTAGCATAGCTTCAGCGTAGGTAAAAGAAATGGTGTTATATATGTTGGGGTTTATTTATAAACGATGCTTAAAGTTAAGTGATGATTAGTGACTTATTTTTTTGACGTTTTAACGTCTCTTAACTTTAAGCAACGTTTATAAATCCCCCGTTAAGTTTATGTAATAAAATCTATGTTATATTAAATAAAATACGTATATTATCTACGTTTAAAATCTGGTCAGGCTCACTGTGCCCCAAATTCGGTACATAAACTCAAATAACTAACATTACGTTTGGCGGTACAGCAAATTTTGGCAAAGCTACATTTAGTTTCGACCCAAACAGTTATTTGTTTATGTTACACTGATATTTACAGTCAAGCCACTGGCAACCTTATTGCAATTAAAATTAAGATCACTTTGATTTTGACAGTAATGCAAAATCAGAAGTAAAATAATTGTGAACAGACTGTACAATATTACTTCTTCTTCTTCTTAGTGTGTTGATGGCAATCTAAATGGATTCGGCCTAGAAATTGGCTACGTGTTTGGCGCCATCACTAGCGTCCATCAGTTCCTGTAACGTGCAGCTGACAGGACACGTAGGACACGATATTAAGTGCCCCATCGTTTGTGGAACAGCACCACACCCGTATATTACTAACCTATTATATCATCGATGGCCATACGATACGAATACCTACATCGTTCTTCAATAGAAAGAAAAACAAAAAACGATCACAAAAAAATCCTACATCACGAAAATCGTGACTGGATCGTGTAACTGTAGTAGATAACAATAAAAGAAATCTTTATCGATTTCATCTCGATGCGTTTCATTCGATCTTTTCCCAACTATGTTGGGGTTGGCTTCCAGTCTATAATCTGACAGCCACAACCTGCTTAATAACACTGGTTGTCAAACTTTTGGGCACCCCGCAACGTCTGTCAAAGATTTACGAATGACACCCGGGATCAACGGCTTAGCGAGCTTTCCGAGGCACGGAGGGGTCTCGATATTTGTAGTCGATGGTCACCTGAACCGACCGCGGCAAGCGGAGTTTAACCCTTCGATCGACACGTGCGGCAGTTATCACTTAGCTACGAGTCCTTCGTTTAATCCTTATTATTTGCATAATCAACGCTTCATTCATCATAATTAATTAAAATTAAAGTGTGATATTGTAGAACACTTGATAGTCACATGACTGGACCACATTCCGTGTGTGCGGTGACCGATATAACCACTGAAGGTTGTTAATTGGTGGAGGTTTCTTGACGAGGCTTGTTTAATCAAAGTGACGGAGTTATTAGGGAGGTGCATGTTTTAGTTACAGGTATTTAGGACTATTCTGCGTTGTTAGTGGATGGAGAATAGTGATTTATTTGACGGCAGATCACTGACTGGTTATTTGACTGCCTTTATCCAACGGGATTGGAGGCCGATAGGTGCAGATGTTTTTTTTTTTTTTTAGTAGTGGCTGACATTAGCATTTTTGGTTATTACAAATTATATGATATATAGTAGTATATAAAAAGGGTATCAAATAATTTGTCTGCATCGTTGTCAGGCCAGTCCTCTGGTTCCGTGAATAATGCAATACATTATGGTTCAGCAGGGACGTAATCCGTTGACAATGTCTTATCTTTTGTTTCAAAGTTTCCTCTAAGTATTGATAGATGTTTCAATCATAACATGGTGGAATTATTTATTCAATAGGTATTATTACTTCACTGAGTATTAAATACTAGTATTTTGTATTACATTGGGGTTTCCCGACATTGCCATGGAAACTTATGTATTGCGAATAAGTACAGTCAGAAAAATAATCATTAGTATTTGATGACGTATTTTTCAAGGTAGCTCAGGACTTAGGACTCTACTTAGTTTTTTATAGGTAAATGAGTTTAATAGATTTCCTCATTAAGTACACTGTTATTTGTGGTCGCACTCCGTGGAAATTATTTACCTAGGTAAATAATGATTATTCTAATAAATTATACTTCTGTCAGGGAATAAACATTGATGAATGATGCTTTTTTAACAAAACACACTGTATTTCAGATGTAGAGATCGTCACCTAGAAAATTGGGACGTGCAAATAGAAAAATGAAAACCTTCTAAGGACTGATTTTACGAACGCCAGATAATTGTATCGGAGGAATAATTTTGAATTTTTGACAGTTCTATCATTAAAAAACTGGCAGACGTCAATTTTATTCCACGAATAAAAATTATCTGTTGATTGAAAAATCAGCCCTTAGTTGTTTAAAAAATGTCTAATGCTGATGTCATTTTAGTTTAATAATTCATTAATACATTCAAAAGTCAACAAAAACAATACAATACAATTCATTGCCCAATTTCTAGAACAATAGAATTAAAAGAAGCCTAAGTCATGGATGGACGGGCAATTAAAATTGCTTCTGAATCTGATACTCAGTGCGACGAATCGGGACAACGTGCGACCTGATCCAAGGTCTGACTGTAATTGAGCAAGAGGATGACTTTCACTTCTTGGTATAATAGGCAAAAAACTCAGATTATATTGGTTTGTGTAAAAAAATCTTAGTAAGCATTGTGCGCAAATTCTTCTTGGTGATTTTTTCCGTTTATATTGAACGTTCTTAATAAGAATATATTAAGGAGGAGTTTTAACATGTAAATTGTATGAATTTTCTTTGTACAAATATCATTAAATGAAATTGTAAGATGAACATGCAGTTTCATTTAATATTGTCCACTGTCAACTAATGCGATCAATTAGGCTAGACACATCTACCGCATGTCAGACGATCAGTGGCCCAAACTTACGACCCGGTGGGTCCCGCTTAGTGGCAAACGACATCGCGACAGGCCCAGACAGAGATGGCGGGATGAGCTGAACTCCTTTGATAAAGATTGGTCCTTGACAGATCTGGACAGAGAAAGGTGGAAAGACAGTAAGACTTTTCCCAGCAGTGGGACATTAATGGCTAATAAAAAAAATGAAAAAAACTATGCAATCAAAAGTAAAAGACACAAATAAATAGATTTTTCGGAGATGATTCCTTCTTCTATAATTAATAATATATATAATTTAATAATTAATAGTAATAATTTATATAAGAAATTATCATTAATTAATAATAATTTTATAATTAATGATAATTTCTTCTTCTTGGTCCTGGCTTAATTAATTACCAGGTTAAATACATAAACATTATTTATTAAAATTACAACTACATGGTACCCTGACCTAGAATAGATCTTTGGATATTTATCTAAATTAAAATAAACTTTTCCGATTCGCGAGATCATAAGAAATTCTGCGGACATATTGTGTAAAAATTTCACCGTAAAAACTCAGATGAAGTAAGCTGTCAATAGTGTCAATCCCTAGCATTAGTTTGAATGACAGCTAACTCCACGCTCACTTCACCTAAGTTTTCACGGTGAGGTTTTTACTCTAGCAAGCTTCTTGTCATATCCCCTTTCTGTACTTTTCCGTCCCATACAAGTAAGTTTTCCTCAATAAATATTTAAAAATTCGGATCACATTGTTTTACATTACGGGCTCCCGGATATTTGATATCCGGTTATAGGGATGTTAAATATTTCGTTGCTCTCACGGTATCGTCGCAAGGGACGTGACAAGAATACATTCATTCATTCAATGAGATTAGTGAACGTGATTTTCCGAAATTACATCACTAATGTATGTATGTAGTTGTCATCTGGAATTGTAATCCGCATTCTTGGATTCAATTACTTAGTTTTTCTAGCCGGATCCATCATAATGGTATATGTCGTCTATAGTCCTTGAACTCAGTCATGTAGTGTGTTATGTAGTCACAGTAAAAAACTTATTTACATACGTGCATTGTGATGCATTCATACATAGTTTTTTTACCATGTGCTATATCTACTTGCTTTTATAATATCTCAATGTTTTATTAAATAGTTATTATTATGTAGAAGCTGAGGTAAAAGCAGTAGTAGCACAGTGGTAACAGCCGCGAATTTCGAGTTGTAGATCGTGTGTACAAACCCAAGCAGGCGCTTTACATAGTGTAAATAATTTCATCACCACTGCTCTCAAAACGGTAAAGGAAAGCATCGTGAGAAAGCTGGCATGTCCTAGAACCAAAAATTCGCTCGGTGGTGGATAATGGCCCACTCCCTCTCAAAAAGAGAGGAGGCCTGTTTCTCAGGAGTGGGAACATTATGTGCTGCTTCTGCTAGTAGGTAACTCTGCAGGCTATTGTAGGTACCTGAAACTGTCCTCCTACCCCGTTATTCTAATTACTACTACCTTGTTAATTATCTCATGATTGGCAAGCCCTACCGTCGGTTAGACTTTCTAGTCACCAAGGGGTCTACTCCGAAGTGGTCTCGGCCGAATGTTCAGCCGTTTCCTGCTATGAAGTTACTATTTGGTTCGGTCAGTCCCGATCCTACACTCCTACACTCTTTCAAATATTGACTATGGTCCCGACCCAACTGAGCCGATCCGATAATTTTTCGCATTTTTCAAAAATATTCGGTTCGGCCATGTGTCGGTCCGATCCGATCATTCGCACTTTGCACTTCGTAGTAGACCCCCAGATAATTAGGATAGTGGCGAGGATTTGAAAACGTTCGTATTTAAAATCTAAATCTCGGCCATACCAAATAACTCCACCTAGGTGACCATTTCCCTTGTTGAAAATACTTAATGCACAATAATACATATCGCATCCCACAATGTGTTAAGACCCTGTCGGGCACAGCAAAATAGTAGGAGAGAAAAACGAGGATTGAAGAACTTATTAAGGAGCCTGGCCTACCTAATTTTGCGCCATTTTTTTTTCGACAGTACGAATTCCACGGACTTGCAAAGCCCTTTAAAACTTAATTTATCAGTCATGTCAACTGAATCTAATGTTATTAAAGGCTCCCACAGACAGGCGCAACGCGATTCTGGTAGATCAATTTCCATCAAGTTTTCATATAGATAAATAATTGTTCTACTAAGATCGCGTCTCGCATGTGCAGACATGCGAGACGCGATCTCGCGAATCGCGTTGCGCCTGTCTGTGGGAGCCTGAAAAAGACACGCGATATTGTCAGCATTTATTAGCTTACCTGTAGACATAAACAACTCATCAACTGGCATCAAAACAAACGTACTTTAACAAAGTATCATGTTAATTTAACGAAGCACTTCGTTCGTACCGACCCTCGTTTTTATGTTTTCACTGAGCCATTAGCGCATTTATCTGTTCAACAATAATATCGACTCGCTGAAACCCGATGCTATAATGCGGGGTGAGTGGCAAACAGGCTGTAAATATAAAACATACAGTAAAGCCCTTTGTACACGGCACTGTTTCTTTATATCACGGCGGCGGATATACCGCGCCGTAGAAAAAACTTATCCGTCAACAACCTTCCATAGTGATCCATATAACACTGACGACTGTGCCTACACTATGGAAGCTTGTTGACGGACACGTTTTTCTACGGCGCGGTTTTTATGCCGCACCGTAAGGAAACTGTGCCGTGTACAAAGGACCTTATGGTACACAATAATGGCTTTATTATGGCCAACAGTTGGTTGTTCTCAGATCCATGAGGTGTTTTGTAGGTCGATTTAAGAATTTAGAGGTATGAGGAACAGGGTGTAAAGTTCACTCATCCTCCATATAAAAGGGAGGATCCTCCGACCAGACGAGTGTTGTGTCCGGCGGGCAAATGCCCAACGATTGATGTTGGGAAATTGTACTAAAACTCTGCTTGCGAGATGCAGGATTTGCGTGACGTCAGTATGTCGCGTTGTTCGCATGTGGCGTTGTAGATACCGCTACAAGAATACGACTTGCACTTGTGACATCTACCAACCCGCACTGGGCCCGCGTAGGATTACGGCGCACCCTCTCACAGAGAGGCCTGTGTCCCAGCAGTGGGAACATTATATGTAGATTAAAAACTTACCTAGAACTGTAAATCTTCCTGTAAATATTAATTTCGTTGAGTTACCTACATAGGTATGAGGTACTAGAATTAAGAAGTTATAAATAAAATAATATTATAACTATCCAAAAAAACAACGACTTTTGATTGTGACTCACAGAAAATATGATAAAAAGCTAAGCAAGTACGTGAAAGAATGCATTCCGTTTAAGATGATAACTAAGATATTCTATCTAGATTCTAGAGCAAGGCCAAGACTGGTTGACTAGGTACTGATTTTATTTTTTTTGCATAAACCGACAAACGGTTCAGTTAACCAAAAAAAAATACAAAAAATGAATTATGTGGTCAAGTGGACCCGCGAGTCCAATAGCGAGCGGGTCCAGCTGACCAAAGGCTCCTGACAAAAATACTTTTTTTTAGACAATTTTTTTTATAATATAACAAGCTTTGTCGCTAATTTTCGTGAATTGTATGTACATGGACGTTTAAATACATAAACACCAGTCTAGCATTAATGTTTAAGGTCAAATAACAGACATAATCACGGCCACATACTTTCCGAAAATTGCAAGTGTCGGAAGTTATTCTTGTGTTTGCATAGTATTTATATAAATACACGAGCATGACTATTTAATTATCCATTTATTTATACGTATCTAAAAATACGTAACCTATAAATAGATACAACAATTAATTATTAAAAAATGTGCTCCATTTTTGCGTCAACGCCTCAATTTCAAGCATGTATGTTTTCGCACGGAATTTCAACGTCTGCAGGAGGTCCCTATAAGTGCCATCCTTCAAATAACTTACTATAATATAAACTCACGAAATTTCAATGGTCTGGCAAGTACGCAGAAGGTATTATAGAGCACGAGTGTGTGCGCAAACACAGGTGCACTGCCTCTTCCCTCTCTCTCATAGTCCGGTGGGACGGTAATCCGAAACGACCGGGGAGAGATCAGGCGCAGGATCAATGGCATTAATATCGTGCTTTGCGAGACACGGGGGTGTCACACCACCAACTTGCAAACTCCGGGCTATTACTAAGAATTTCCTAATGGAAAACCTAATAACACTTTGCCCGACCTGGGAATCGAACCCAGGACTTTCAGCAACGGGGCAGTAAACTTATTATAGTCCTCAGACAATTAATAACACAGGCCACTTTATTTTACGTTAAAAGCCATTTATTTATGAGCATTATTCGAACGAATTTAAATTTGAATCAGCCGTTTAGAACCGTCCTTATGATTGTCTATTGTTTTGAGTCATGAACAGATCATTTCTTGTGCATAATCTACTGAATAATTAAAGAAAAATGTTAATTTCATTACCTTAATAATGCGTAACTAATCAGTGAGGTAATTGCTTACTAAAGAATTAATTAAAGCCCTGGTTTTAATGAAATGTGAACTAAGTGCAAATTATTGAGTCGTTAGTTAACTTTCCTTGTGAAATTCAAGTTTTTTTATAGAAAGATGGCAATAATTCAACATAGATAAATATTGACGGCGAGCAATGGTGGCGCTGTGGTAATGGCTGCGACTTACGAGTTGTTAGTCGTGGGTTTGAACCCACACAGGCGCTTTACTTTGTATAAATTTCTTCATCACTACTGCTCTCAAAACGGTGAAGGAAAACATCGTGAGGAAACCGGCATGTCCTAGAACCAAAAATTCGAAAACATGTGACGTCTAACAACCCGCACTGGGCCCGCGTGCTGAATTACAGCCCACGCCCTGTCGAAGAGAGGAGGCCGGTGTCCCAGCAGTGGGAACATTACAGGCTGATTATGTGTGTATGTGTTGTGTAAATATTGACGAATACCATCAGTATATATATATATATATTATAAGTATGTATTATAGTAATAGTATGTATGTGTATATAACCTATTTATGTATTTATTTACCTAATTTTAAGAGTTTTTTTTTATCATTGTCCCTCTCAACCAAAGCACCTGCCATCTAATCTCTTCACCACCCTTGGTTGACTGGTAGAGAATGCCTAAGGCATTAAGTCCGCCTTTGTACCTTTTTGTGCGAAAAGATTAAATAAAATAAATAAATAAATCAGTGAAAAATTATGACAGATACTATCAAACTCGTAAGTGTGAATAACGCTGTTTCCATATACATGATAATTGTATACGCATAATTTAATGGGCGTGGGAGATCGGCCTTCTTAAACCTCAAGAATTTACGAATAATGTGGATAAAGGCTGAACCTATTAGGAGCAGAGCTTCTACGAGTGACGAATATACAAGTAGGTACCTACGCCAGTGCACCTTGGAAGGTCCGTCTCGGTGCTAACCTAGATGGCTGGCAACCTTTCTACCAACATAGGAGTTGCTATCGCATAACTCGTGTCACCATCAGAAAAGATGAAAATTAAAAAGGCTATGCGACTGTTATCATGGGTCAGAGAGTTTCAAAAAAATAAAAAATTAACTCATCACTAATGATGTATTGTGATTTTTTTATTTTTCTCATCATGCACTCAAATTTCGTTTTGGTATTAACATAATGAACCCTAAGCCAGTTTGCCACGAGAAAGTATTTCCTTCTTTTTTTTTAATAAAGACCGACTTCCTCGTAAATCTAATGAAAAGTTAAATTAAAACTCAATTTGATCCCAAATATGCGGTTAGCCAAAGTTAAATTAATTAATCTACAAGTTAAAAAGAAAACGGTTGGTTCACATAGGATAGAGAGCACTAGTGACCCAGTAGTAACGGCCGCGACTTACGAGTCGTAAGTTTGAACCCACACAGGCGCTTCAGTTTGTGTAAATTATTTCATCACCACTGCCCTCAAAACTGTGAAGGAAAACATCACGAGGAAACTCACATGCCCTAGAACAAAAAATTAGAACACATGTGACATCTACCAACCCACACTGGGCCCGCGTGGTGGATTACGGCCCACTCCCTCTCACCGAGAGGAGGCCTGTGTATCAGCTGTGGTAACATTGAACTGATTATGATTATGCTCACATAGGAAAAATAATGACATCATGATGAAAAAGACACTTTTAAATAATCAATCAAAGAAAAGGTTGAACGTCCAATACACTGCTTATTTTTTTCACAAACACAAAGGTTTAAACGCCTAAGGTTACATACTACGCTCGATCTCCTCCATACTATAAACTAAAGCCTTGATTACAACCGAACAATGTCCACGAACGACCCACTCAAAAGAAATATAAACAACCAATTCGCACTCCATTTAATTGTGAACGCGTGACATTTAATCATCCATAAAATTATGAACGATACACTTTAACTAACCATGCATTCTGCGAAGGACAGTATAAAATAGTTGTAGGAGCGTAGAACAATGTTGGAAAAAACGTTGAGGTCAACAATGATTATTATTGGGTTGATCACACAAATACAATGGAGACGCTAATATCTGGTACTGAATGTACTGATAATGTCAAAGATTAGACAAAAAAGATACTGCAACAGTCGGGTGACTAGTGACGTATTGACGGAATTATGCATTCTGTTGCGCGTCGATGCAAAACAAAAAATCTAAAAAGGTGTAGCTTACTGTAATTGTATCACAGATCTTGGTAAATTCATATTCGTCTTTATAGAAGATGTGAATGACCATGCAATAATAATTGGTAACGAGGAATATAGCAAACTACATGATAGTAAAATAAATCATCTCAGCATTTCAGTATGTGGAGAAATGCGGTGTGATGTGCACACGAAAAGCTCTAACGAAAATCCCGGAACCTACAACCACGAAGACTGTAACGGGTACCGTACTGTGCTACTGTTATATTACCTTGTAACCCAGTAATTGGGTTATGGAGGTCAGATAGGTAGTCGCTCCATGTAATACTGATATTCAGCTGCATCTGGTTAGACTGGAAGACGACCCCAATACAGTTGGGAAAAGAATAGATGATGATTTTACAATAGTTGGCCTAGATGTGTTACTTAGAAAATACGAGATGCTAATTTTGATTAAGAATTCTTCCGTCGTATTTTTGCGATCACTTTGATGACATTCGACCGGCATTGTAATTCCAATGAATTTCGTCACCACACTTGATATCTACTATTTCGTAATCATTAGGTAGGCCGGTTTTTAAATAAATACCTACAATATACATGATGCAAGAAGATTTTTAAAAACGTCATCCGTTAGTGTAGTAATAAATAATCTTCCAAAAAAAGGCAGCTGACGTAAAGATCATCAATTTATTTCGCAACGATGTTTTAATTAAGTAGGTACTAATAGGAATCTGACAGACAACTCATAAAAAAATTACGAAAATCTTTCATATGTCATTGCTTTATTTTTTACTTCTTTTACCTACATATAATTATATAACTAATGTATACAAAATATTACTACTTATTTATGTGCCTATTTGAAGTAATGTATTTGACTTTGAATGAAAAAGTGACAGTAGATGCAAATGGTTATATCTCAAATTTATTATGATGATAAAATTGAACACAATTACAAGCACAAGCACATATTCGAAGGTCTAAATAAAGTTACATATATAGCTCAAAGACTAAAAAGACAAGTCGTGCTGTCCAGTAAATATGTAGGCCAATTACAATAATAATTCTTACCTAATCCGTACAGATATTAATGACGTTAGATGTATTATTAAAATGGGCACAATGACGCCCTCTATGTCAAGTAAGTATATTATGTCATAAAGGAGACTTGTTTACGACAAAACTGTATTAAAATTCAATATCAATTAAAATAGCTATTAAATTAGAACGATAACGACATACTTGTGCAATTATAATGGTATATGCTCATTGATTATATATTTATTGAACAATTTATTAATATATTCTATCGCCAAGAGGATACTTGACATAGAATTATTGAAAGACATCACAGGTTAAAAAAAAAGTAAGGAAATAAAAAATTTCAATATTTTGGTTTAGTTGGTTGGTTGTAGGTTGGTTTTGGTTGTTGTTGGTTGGAGTATTTAAGGATCGTAGGAGGTGGCGTTCTGTCGTTTCTGTCTGCTCCCATGGGAAGAAGACGCGTTTAAGTATGTAAGTTGGTTGAAATCTGTGGGTTTCTTTCCTCAAAAGACCATTTCATACACCAATCTACATGGTCTTCACATAATCTGACCAAGGTTATGTCTGGGCTTTAAAAGAGACTGTGACCTCTGAGTTTGTTTCGGCCTTTCTTCTCAGAGTAGTCAGAAAGGAAACGCCGAACTCATCTAGTTTAAAAAAAATATGATTGACGTGTAAAAGTGTTTGTACAAACCTACTTAAACAAAATAAATGATTTATCAAATACTATGCGATAATACGATGTAGGAACGCTTTTTAGTTGGTTATCTTTTAACATCATTGAATAAATCAATCATTCTATCGCAGTTCATCAGTGCCTTTTGTTATCTTATGCCCCTTAGTTTAGCACTTAGCTCTCAGTATCTCTTATATCCAATCTAATCTATTCATTCTTTTCTCAATGCAGTCTGCAAACACCCCGTTTGATAACTGGATCTATCATTTTTATTACCATCTGCATTGATCAATAATTCATTTGACATTTCAAATGCAAATTTAAAATGTCTATCAAGTCCAGCCCTATTACCTTCTAAGATATCATTACAGTATCGTTTATTGAATGTGTTTAAATCTCTAAACCATCCGGTGTTACAAATACCACTATCAAGTTTATTACCTCCTAAATTATCTTGCTCAACATCCTTACATAATGTTGCATCGTGTAAACCTAGCAATCTGCCTATTCCCAGGTCTGGCGATATGATTTCTTGGTAATGAAAGCAAAAACTGACTTCAATCAGAAGGTTATATTACTGATGCGTCTTCATCTTGCATATGGGAGAGGGACGGAAGATGACAGCGAGTGGATAAATAATTTAAGTACTTGTGTGCTGTTATTGTTTTTGGAACATCCGTTACAAGTTTTGATTCACGTTCGCACTGTTTGCATTAAGCTCTTAATAAGTTTAGGCCTGCTTGTTATTTTTTTTTAGGGGCTGAATATTGGAACATGAAATTTTTCATTTGCAGAGAGGCCTACTGCTAATACTCATTAACGAAATTCAGGCTGATGACAATCAAGATGACACGCGGAGTAGCTTCTATTAGAACTTCAAATCCGATGTTTGTTTAGAAATCGACAAAAAAATCATAACATCACGTCTGTAATCCCCAAAGGGTTAGAGGTAGAGGTGCACCCACCCACATTTCGCCAGTTATGTTTAAGTCAGGTCTACCTATAGTACCACATTTTACCAGTTTAAAAATGTTTAAATCCGGACACAAATCCAGACTCCAGACAGAACAAAAAATAATTTGTCAAAATATGTCAAGCTATGGTTTCAAGAGTGCCATCTTATTAGTAGTTACTCTAAACACTGACAATGTCAACAGTCACCAATAGATCACAAGACAGATGACCGTCACACACTTTCCCAGATTACCGGCATTGAAACATTTCTGCTGAGTCACGCGTCACGTGCATTTGTGTACATTTGTACAATCATACATAACCTCGGTAACTGATGTGTTACCTAATCATTAGGTCACTCCCCCCTTCCTCTAACTGGTAGATAAATGATACTACATTATTAACATAACATAACATTGCGCTTAGTATTAAGCAGAAGTGTAGGATAGTGCACCCGCATTTCACCAGTTCAGCTTAAGCCGCATATACCTTCATCATTTGCCTGGCATGGTCCTATGTTGGGGTCGACTTCCAGTCTCACCGGATGCAACTGAATACCAGTATTTCACATGGAGTTTCTGCCCACGATCTACATAGTTATTGGGCAAGTCCTTTAATACGTCATAGGCATATTGCCTTTACTTGCCTTACTCTTCCTGAGTACTGCCGGCCGGAAAATGGAGGTGCTTGGGGCTAGGATAAAGAATCAAATAAAAATAAACCAGGACTGATACATACGAACAGACCTATGATCACAGGACAAAATGATGAAATAAACTTATCGAAACCAAATACTTATATTTTGTACATCATATTCCTCAATAGCCAAAAATACGAATAACATTTAACCCAAATTTTACTTGCAACGAAGAAATAGTCTTAGAATGTGACTGATGCGTTTTGCAGACTGAAGCAAAACGCCGTGAAATTAATCCAAATGCGGAAGTTTATTTATATTTTAGTTAATTAAATGTTTTCGAAGACTACACGTTAAACTCGAGTGCAAGGTTATAAGGTGAAGGTAAGAATGACTGATGGAAGAACACTACTTTCAATTTGTAGAAACAAAAAATAAATGAGTAAGCGTCTATGGCATCGTGGGATTTCTTAGTTTCTAGATTGATTGGTTTTGATAGTTTTGTCTGAATTGGTTTAGCTTCAGACGAAGTAGGAACATATTTGAATTTGTCGACAGTCGAAACGTCTGGAAAGGCATTACGAATTTCACCTGACAGACAGCTTATTTTCTTGACATATTAATTAATATACATACATGCCTTCTTCCCATCGGAGTAGGCACCTGCTACGATCCTTACCTACTACGTTTGTCACGTTCACGTTCATATATCTGGTCATACACGCACGTCGGTTGCGTGTACCACGCACCTGACCTTTCTGAAGAACATCGGCAATAAAGTCACCATATATGTCCTCCTAGGCCGTCCCCTCCCGGCGTTTCCATATTAATATTTATGTAAGTGTAGCGGTATCTACAACGCCACATGCGAACAACGCGTCATACTGACGTCACGCAAATCCTGCATCTCGCAAGCAGAGTTTACCGCTAAATTAGCATAGATACAATTTCCCAACATCAATCGTTGGGCAATTGCCCGCCAGACACTACAACCGTCTGGGCGGAGGATCCTCCCTTTTCTATGGAGGATGAGTGAACTTTACACCCTGTTCCTCATATCTCTAAATAAGTAAGTCAAAAAGCTTCAAAAAATGTCACCCAATGTACTTATCTAGATATTTTACACTCTGTCCGCTTAATCCCTTAGTCAGCTAAACGGGCAGAAGAAGTTTCTGATTAAATAAAACTAATCCTCTCAATCCGAACTCAAACGTAACTAAAAGACAAATTTTCTCCCAGCATTATCTATAATTAGTTTCCAAGAGCTGGTTACTTAACAGATTTTACCGCGCCGCCATCACAATGGAGGATACAGACACGCGACGTCAAATTCACTTAATAACGTCATTGTTACGATCTAGGTCATTGTTATGTTTTTATTATCCGAAAATAGGACTCTCTGACAGGTTAATGGCGGTTTCCTAAAATATGACTTCTGTTTGTGGCTATTTTTACATTTGCGTTTTTTGACAGCCTCTGTTCCATGGAATTACATAGTATGTACTTGGTATTATCTCATAGTACTTACTAATTTCATGTTTTATCCACCTGTCAACTTTGTCATTGGTCGTTATTATTTTGGACAACCAATTCTAACGGTCACAAAATTAGATAGAATCACTGACAAGTAGGTCCTTTCCATGATTACAGAAAGTCAATTCCCGTAATTAGAAACGTTCAAAATTTTGTCGCAATCTCATCTCAGCGAAAATCAATGTCCAAAACTTGTGTAAAATGTAGGAAAATTAGCATTATTTTTGACAGATTGAAACTGGATTGTGAATGTTCTTAAAATTACGAGATTTGCCCCTCTGATTAGTCTTGATTAAGTTTTAGACATCGTGATCTAAGGAAACAAAACAGTATCTAAGTGATTTTCATAATAGATAATTCCCAATTTAACGATGCATTACGCACTAGCAAGAATTAATTGTATTTGGCCTCTCCAAATACAACGAATTGCTTCTTGCTTAGCATTTCTTGTGTAGAAATACACATAGCATAATATAACATCACGCTTGTAATCCCCAAAGGGATAGGCAGAGGGGTATCTATAGTACAGTATACACCCTAACCAGTTAAGTTTAAATCTCATTTAACAGAGGACGATCATATTGCCATCAATCGAGCACCAATCCATCCGGAAAATCCCAATAATACTTTGCTCAACCTGGGAATCGAACCCAAGCACGCTTGCGACCACTAAACCAAGCAGGCTGTCTTTACGTGGCGACGTTGTAAAGCAATATTAAAATCAGCAATCCGCGTTCCAGGACTTCTTGGAGTTATTCTTATACCTATAATGTAAATCTTGACGAACCATTTGTTCGCTTTGTGATTGATGACCATATTTAGTAAATGCAATTCAATGGGATAATTGGCTTCATTTTATAAAGTTATGGCGTTAATAGATACTGATTATGGATAAATACTATTATTATCAATTTTCTTTATAATAATTGTATTGTTAAGACAAAAATCACGAACTTCGCGTGCATCGGGAAATTACTTATTTGTCTTAACAAAATACACAAATTCTTTTGCTTTTTCCAACTGCTTTGACAAAATCAAGTTTCTACAATAATATCAGTTCAAAAATTATTTGTCCTGAATCTAAGACTCTATCATCATCATCGTCATCAGCCTGCAGCAGTCCACTGCTGGACATAGGCCTCTCCTATTGCACGCCATTCAACTCGATTTTCGGCAACTCTCATCCAGCTGCTACTAGCCACCCTGCGAAGATTGTCACTTCGAGGACATCCTACCTTACACGCTTGCCTTCGTAATTATACAACTCCGAAACATGCATGTAAAATAGAACCGTTAACAATTGTAATAGTCCTCCAGACCATAGTTCGACCATGGCGGACAATATCAACGGAGACTAACCTTCGGCGCGAGAGATATTATTGTGCACAAACACAGGTGCACTCTCTCCTCCCTGACTCTCATAATCCGACGAGACAGCACGCAATCCGACACGACCGGAGTGAGATCAGGGGCTGCAGTCTCGACATTCATAGCGATCGCTTTACGACCGAATTCGGTCGCAAAGTCCTGTCACTATGAATGTCGAAACTGCAGCCCCAGGCGCAGGACCAACGGCTTAACGTGCTTTCCGAGACACAGGAGTATCACACCGCCATCTTGTAAACTCCGGGCTGTTATTAAGAAATTCCTAATGGATAAACCCAATAATATTTTGCCCGAACAATCATAAACAAATGGTGAGAGCAGTGGTGGCCTAGTGGTAACGGCCGCGACTTACGAGTCGTAGGTTCGAACCCCGACAGGCGCTTTACTTTGTGTAAATTATTTCATCACCACTGCACTCAAAACGGTGAAGGAAAACATCGTGAGGAAACCGGCATGTCCTAGAACCAAAAATTCGAAGACATGTGACATCTACCAACCCGCACTGGGCCCGCGTGGTGGATTATGGCCCACTTCCTCTCACCGAGAGCAGGCCTGTGTCCCAGCAGTGGGAACATTATAGGCCGATTATGTAATCATAAACAAAATATATACATAATCTTCGTTTGTCTGCAAAATATACTCGCAGTACATAATTAAGGTAGCATTTAAGACTGGCTGTCACAAAGTCACAATAGATTGTTTAAAAACGGAACACCTCTTAACTGTCAGTCATTAGAACGACCTCCATGTCTCCTTAACTTGTCACATAATTCACACATCGTTTCCGCTGACATGAGATTGTAAACCCTTGGCCTTATGCTAGCGGAATAGTAGCGGAGCGGAAAGGGTTCATGACAAGTAGTGTATTAAAGCTTTAGGTCAGTTTAGGTTGAGGACACGGTGGAGCACACGGTGGAGGTCTGCCCCGCTTGGGCGGAGCACCGCCGTGTCCTCGTAGAGGCGATCGGCAGCGGCGGCGGCCTCTCGCGCCCGGCCCTGGTGCAAGCCATGGTCCGGAGCGAGAGGGAGTGGGAGGCAGTCGCCTCCTTCTGCGAAGCAGTCATGCTAGCGAAGGAGGTGGCGGGACGGATGAGGGAGAGAGCCTCCCGTCCCAGCCGCCGCGGGAGACGCCCCGGGCGTCGGGAGTCGAGTGAAGACTACCGGCCACCGTAGGCGCGGGCCTGCGGGCGGAGCGCAATGGGTAGCTCACCGCCCGATCAGGACCAGGCCCGTGCCGGACGGCGCGTAAGTGTTCCACGCGCGCCTCAAAGAGATGTCAGCATAATCAGAGGGGCCCCTTAGGGCCGAAGCCTGCCGGGTCAGCGGGATTGTCCGAAAGGGTTACCGCTGCCCCGGAACATAAAGGGCGAAGGAAGGAACATGGGTGGGTTTTAGTCAGTAAGAGTCTGACACTCCCTTCCGCTCCACTCAGAGCGGGAGGGGTCATTTGATGATTTCCCATCCCAAAAAAAAAAAAAAAAAAAGGTCAGTTTAGGTTATCATCATCTGCAGCCTATAGCAGTCCACTGCTGGACATAGGCCTCTCCTATTGAACGTCATTCTACTCGATTTTTGACAACTCTCATCCAGCTGCTACCAGTCATCCTGCGAAGATCGTTTAGGTATACAGCACAATTACGTAACTCACTATCAACCACAATCAGGGGGTCTACTACGAAGTGCAAAGTGCGAATGATCGGATCGGACCGACACATGGCCGAACCGAATATTATTGAAAAATGCGAAAAAAGTTCGGATCTGCTCAGTTGGGTCGGAACCATAGTCAATATTCGAAAGAGTGTAGGAGTGTAGGATCGGGACCGACCGAACCAAATAGTAACCTCGTAGCAGTAAACGGCCGATACCACTTCGGAGTAGACCCCCTGGTTCGTTTTGAAGGAAATTTTTATTTTTTATTGAAAGGAAAAGCAACCAGTTGCACTAAAAGAACTTACAACTAATTTAACAAAAACCACTTTAGTAATAACAACAACACTGTCCACAAACACACCCACTGTCCCACTGTCCATAATAGTTTAGAAAAAAAAAGGAAATGTAATCGCTAGGAGTGTAAGCATTAATAAAATTAATATTTAGACAAAGATTACATAATATAAAATGTGACCGTAGTATGTTTGAAGATTTTCAGATATTGCTAATCCATTGCTTCATAGTTCATATGTTCGATAAATGTCTGCTCAACAACATAAATAACGCAATGAATGTTGTTAACCTGTCCAAATGAAACCCACAGCTACCGTTACTGTGCTACGCAATTACCCCGCTGAGCTGAGTCCAAGTGGATTACGGCCCACGCTAAGCGGATTATGTTACGTACGCAACGTTAGGCGTGCATGTCCATTAAAGTCTATTCCAAAAGCATCTGATGAAAGTATATTTTTATTTATTTATTTGCATAAAACATGGTATACAAAGGTGTTACATGAGTTAAGGATGAGATCATACATGTTTTACTTAAGACTAAAGCATGCAAAATGGTTAACACAACTTATATTTAAGGTATTCCTTAATGCTATAAGAGTTATTAGCATTTAGCCATTTAAACAAGTGACTTTTAAACAGTCTACTATTTAGTCATTTAAGTTTACATGGTAAATTGTTATAAATACGCACAGCCATAGCTACACAGCTTTTGCTATATTTTGTTACGCGAGGGATTTGATCTACAAGTCTAAATTTGTCACGCCGATTCTTAGAGCTTATATCTGCTGCTGTTCTGAATAGATCTTTATGTTTCCGTACATACATACATGTTTCACATAGATATAGTGACGGTAGTGGTAGCAGACCGAGTTTTTGAAATATTGGTCGACAAGATACGTCCGGTGGAATGCCCTGAATAGCTCGAACACACTTATTTTGAGCGATAAGTAAATGCTCTGTTATGGTCGGTACTATTTCCCCATACAATTAGTTCATATCGCAGCGAGGACTCCACATAATTATGCACGATAGAACATTACAGCTGTTTTAATGTTTGTAACATTTTTAATCCGTCTAAGAGCGTATGCGAATTTGTTGATTTTATTACATACACTACCGATTTGAGCTTTCCAATCTAGATGATCGTTCCCAAAAAATTAGTTTGTGCTACTTGTTGGAGTTTTGGTATAGTCATTAAAAAATAAATTTATTATTATAAGACTTATTAAATTGTACTTACGTATAAACAAACCCTATTCAGCTTAAATACTTACGCAATCACTCTTTAAAGGGAATTAGTTAATGCCGTAATTATTAAAACAATTAAAAGGCCATTTGTGTCTGGTCGGGATCCACGTTATACGAAGGGTTAGGGTAGATACTTTTGGAACATACTAACAGTCCGATCCGCTATCCGCTTTCTTTACCACATAGTTTTACACATTATACCTAATAAATACCTTCAGCGTATTGCAGTTTTTCTATCAAAATGAGATCAAACTATGTCACGAACGTGATACAGTTTAGGCCGTATAAGGCCTAATTATTATGATTTGAGGCCATTTACACATGGCGGTGATTAAAATGTCTACATTCGCGCGTTATTGATCTCATCCGGTGTTACAGTTTATGATTATCGATACATGTGAGACCTTTTGGGCGTGTGGAGTTGGCATTTAAAGTTTGTTTTACCTAATATGGTGATTATTAAGTACTTTATCTTGACGATGGTTAAACATTTTACTAAAACCTTAACTAGTTAATAACTGATTAAAGTAAATTCGCCTTAAGTTTTGAGTGAACACATTACAGGCATGGAGTTGCAACAATCATCATCTTCCTACCCTTTTTTTTTCCGGATGGGAAATCATCAAATCACCCCTCCCGCTCTGGGTGGAGTGGAAGGGAGTGTCAGACTCTTACTGACTAAAACCCACCCATGTTGCTTCCTTCGCCCTTTATGTTCCGGGGTAGCGGGAACCCTTTCGGACAATCCCGCTGATTCTTCCTACCCTTGTCTCATCTTCCTTGGAGTCAGCGCTACACGTTTTTTTCAACCATTCTCCTCTGTCACGCAATCATTAATTGAGTTGCAAACATTTTTTTTTTCAACGTTAATTTAACGCCTGTCCCGCCCGCCCGCCTCTATCACAATAACAATGTTAACGTTATTTTCTTCTTGTCCACAGAATAAAACAAAATGTTTCACGGAGGCATTTGGACAAAGCTGCAAGGCTTCTACAAGTGGTATGTGCTGGGACTGGTGTCCATCGGCTACATCCTAGGAGAACTCGGACATTATCTTATTGGTGAGTACAACAATCCTCCTAATATATAAACGCGAAAGTTTGTGAGGATGGATGGATGTTTGTTACTCTTTCACGCAAAAACTACTCAACAGATTTGGATGAAATTTGGCACACAGATAGTTTATAACCAGGATTAACACATAGAATACGTTTTATCTCGATATTCCCATGGGATCGAAACTTATGCGGGTGACACCGCAAGGCGCTGCTAGTATTATTATAATGTACGGGGACACTGAAAAAACAGGGAAAAGGGCAGAACAAGGCTTAACTAAACATCAACCTCGCCTGCAAAGGCAAATTAAGCACACAGTTGCTGAGGCAAGACTTTGACGACGTGGTTACAGCACCCTGACTACGTAGCACATTATCAAGCACAATCAATAATCGTGTTTAGTGATGGACCCTTAGCCACTAGCAGCAGTTCCGGTTTATAGCCTTTCTTAAAGTAAGACCACCAATCGATATCCGAAAATAGCAGTGACGTTTCTTTTCTTTAGTTATGTAATAGCTTGACGTTTTGAGAAAACTTGAATCTCTTTTTATCAGCGGGGTAACTGCGTAACACACCAACAGTAGCAATGGCTTTCATTTTGACAGTCCAACAACATTCATTGCGTTATTTATGTTGTTGAGCAGACAATTTATTCGAACATATGGAGCAATGTATTAGCAATGTCCTTCAAAATTATTGAGATTCTGATTGATAGTGTGTTACGCAATTAGGGTGCGGAATATCTGAAACCGCGTTAAATGAAAACCAATTCCCATCTCATTTACTTAAACTCTCCAAAAATATTTATAATCCATGAATTTGTATGAATCAGGGACGAAAAACAGATCCTAACTAGTATCAATCTCCATGGCATCTCCATACAGAATAGTAAAAACAAATGTATGTATAAATTCATACATTAACATACATTTTCTATGAAAACAAAACCGGGGAACGAATGAGAGCAGTGCACAAATACATATTTTATATCCCAAGGGAGCGGACTCCGATACTCGTTGATCCGGATAAATTAACTTTCATACCTGGGCATCGAATACTGATATGATATCGGTATTGATCGTGTTTCCTGAAATGAAATGAAATTTATTCGCAAGAATTGTAGTGCATTACAGATGTTCGGGCTTTTTTTAACAGTTTCTAAAACTAGCATGCAAAATTATTGATCACACGAATTAAATAAATGAATGAATCTAATAAAATACATAAATCGTAGCTAATAAATTTAAATGTCAAGTATTTGTCAAATTACATAAGTAACATGTCAGAGAGAATCTTCAAAATCTAAATACTCCTTCACAGAATAATAATGATTTTTCTATAAGCCATTTGAATAACGCTGTTTTAAATCTATTGGTAAAGAATAGGAAATTCTTTTTCCATGGGCGTAAAGGGTTCACACAAACAAGTTTTTAAAAGAGAGAAAAACAAATGGTAGAGCCTGGAGGGTTTTTGAGCAAGTATATTCAGGGCGAAAAGTTGATATCTGAGTAGGTGCGGCCTGATGAGAGAACACCGAAGATATATTGGAAAAGATTCAGATAGGAGCCCCGTAGTCAGGAGTCCACTATCAGATTTGGACCAAAAATAAAGTGATTTTCAGAGTCGTTGATTTTGGTATAATCGTGTGCGGCTTAGCCTATAATAACTTAAATAGGCAAATCTGAAGAAGAAATTGTGGGCTTTCCCTAATAGAGTCACGGGGGCCCCAAAATAGAGTGCACCGGGGTCTGCGCACACAATTGTACACTATAACTATCTCCCGCGTCGATGGCAGAAATTCGATCAGGAGCACTATTTTGCATCTTATAAAACTCTCAAACTTGTGTTTATATGTTAAACATATTTATTGAAAGGACTCTTGTTCAAACCAAAAAACGTCTACCGATTGCTAGGCAGATATTTTTTGTCCCTAAATCGAAAAATCTCCACACAGATCGACCACAAATTGGTCCTACAATCCAAACCTTGTCCTTTTTTTTTTTTTTTTTTTCTGGTCATCAGATGGAAATCATCAAATGACCTCTCCCGCTCTGGGTGGAGCGGAAGGGAGTGTCAGACTCTTACTGACTAAAACCCACCCATGTTCCTTCCTTCGCCCTCTATGTTCCGGGGCAGCGGTAACCCTTTCGGACAATCCCGCTGAAAACCTTGTCCTGAGGTACGGAACCTAAATATGAGCCAAGTCACGTAGACGAGCCAGATTAGCGGTATTAAAAAACAATAAATTAATATTTCATGGCAAAATGAAAAATAATGAATGAATGAATCACTAGATTACTGTGCCATAACGATCGTGGGAACAAGAATCACTCGCATTTCATTCATGAAATCGTGATCATGATCCATAATATCAAGCAGACATGATATCTTGAATTCTTATGGGAAAAGTTTCATCAATACCCACGCAATTGGTGGTTTTCTTGTACAACGAACAATGAATTTAGTTTTATTTTTTTGTCAACCAATACCAACTCATCATTTTGATATGATTCACAATACACCCACATTTCCCTTCCCTTGTCTGGCCCCTTTTGGAAAGGTAGGCCAAGGGACCCTTTACTTATTCATGACGAGTTATAAATACAACTGAATCGAACCAGCATGGATCTGGTGTCCCACTGACCTAGCCTTCAAACTGTTACAAGCTAAATGTCAGGCTAGCCTGGAGTTAGTTTATATTTAGGAGAATCAGACGAATGGAGTTTTGATTGGACGGCTTCGTTCATGAAAATGTTTGATGTAGTGAATGTTGACTGTGGATTTTTTTTCTAGTTTCGTTAATATTTCAAGATGAAAAGAAAATACGTAAAGAATCATGACCACTTTTCATACATTGATTGACCTGTCACTTGATTTTTTTACAGGTCGCGTCTATCTACAACTAGTGTTGTATAAAAACAATTACTATTTATAATAACAAAAAAACTTATCATCTTTTCATTTAGAGGCCAGGGAAAAATACTATTGTGTAAATAAGTTTTTAAGGTTAAGCAGCTGTCAGATAAGATTTGACAGCTGTTATAACCTAAAAAACTATAAGATAGGGTAATTAAAATGAATTCGTTACATTCAATGAGAAATAAAACACTTAATGGTTGCAAACACTAGTTACATTCTCGTCGAAAAATATCCTGCTGATGCCGTAAAGTGCACTTTGTACTAGTTAAAGCAAAGTAGATCGGTAAACAAACAAATCGGTATCCGTATAACACAGCACAAGTAAACGTAAATAGTAAGTATCGAAATCCGTGGAGAATGCAGAAGTTGTAAGGGTATCAGAAAATCACAAATCGCACAGTACAAACGTAGCAAGAGCAAACCGAGCAAAGGAACGACTGCAAAACGTCAAACCAGTGACAGCCTGACATTATATTTTTTTCCGGGCAGGCTAAAGTATTTGAACCATATTGCCAAGTTTTACGAATACTTTATCTTTTTTCAGTTTCATTAGAATGTGGGTGCAGAGCCTGTCATTTATTTAACGATATTTTGAGAATTACGATATTTTCAGCATTCATTACCCACATGACGAGTCATTCGTAATTTGTGAAACACGTTCCGTTTCCAAAAATCTATTGAGAATGAAAACGTAACGTTGCTTTTTTTCCTGGCCTTATTTGGAAATTCTATTAAGCAATACGTAATAAGCAAAAAATTAACTATTTTTTGAGATATTTTCCATCACTAGACGAGTCAGAAAAATTTTAGGTCAATAATGGACATGATTCTTTGTGGTCAACATGACGCTAAGAAAAAGAAAGAATACGAACACTTAAAAAACAAGTTGGGGAAAATATTCGTCACATCCCCGCGAAACGGCCATCGCTCAGAGTAATACTACGACCCTATACGAGACAGAGCCACAGGGCTAGTTTTCAGCGACAGCTGACGAAGAAGGACATACAAGAAATCCTACTAATATTATAAATGCGAAAGTTTGTATGGATGGATGGATGTTTGTTACTCTTTCACGCAAAAACTACTTAACGGATTTGGATGAAATTTGGCACACAGATACTTTATTATCAGGAGTAACACATAGGATACGTTTTATCCCGATATTCCCACGGGATCGAAACTTATGCGGGTGAAACCGCGGGGTGCAGCTAGTATTTAATTATAAGGAAAACCATAAAAGCGCTCTTCCTCTCTCCTATTTATATAAAATGTTGCTGTGCCCGAAAGGGTCCATAATTGATTCTATATTGTCTACAATATGGATGCAATAAAGATTGAATTGAATTGATTGAATCGAAGCAACTTCACTCCTTCCTACGAATTAAAGCCAACATTATGTAGGTACAATTAAACATATTTATTGGTATTTACACAATACAGTTACTAATAAAATAGAACTACCATTAAATGAATTCAAGTTTTTATTTATTTATTTTAATGTTTAATAACTAGCTTCGGCCCGCGACTTCGTCCGCGTTAACATTTCTTGTTCCCCCGACGCACGTAGCATCGCATCGCCTACCCGTGCTATTTATTACTTCGTTTTCGCTTATCGATCTTTCTAACTTTTTTTTCCTTTTGCTCAGCTCCTAAGGGTCTAAGCGTGATGTTAAATCAAGAATCGGACCATCAAATGCACAAAGAATTTACAAATCCGACTGGTAATTCCAGAGATTAGCGCATTCAAACAAACGGTTACAAACTCTTCAGCTGTATATAGATTTTATCGGAACGCTCAAATTACGCAACATTACACCATTTAACAAAAAACTACCAACAATTTATAAATAACGTATTTATAGCTACGCCAAATAACGATCAGATGAAAACCGACAAAAAACCGGCGTTACGAATCACTCAATAAAAGTAAATTAATCGTATCGTAAGTCATTACCGAGGCCGTTCAAAGTCATTATCATTGGCACAGCGTACGGCCTAGTTCACATGACGCCAGTGATTCGGTCAAGTGGCCAGTAGTTTATAAGTGTTGCGCAACATCTGAACGCACCTTAGAATTAACAAATCGTTTTTTGCAGAAACTGCATTGGCATAGAAAAAAGAGAGAGAAATATAAAGAGAAAATAGAGAAATATGAAGAAAAAAAAGAAATATGAAGAAAAAAAGAGAAATACGAAGAGAAAAAAGAGTAATAAAGAGAAAAATAGATAAAAAGAGAAATAAGGAGTATTATATTCTATAGCTGTGCATAAGGACTGCACCAAGTTTTGGCCAAAATCAGAACTAATGCCGCCTGTGCCGCCATCTGGTTTTTTCAATACCAGAAGAGAGAGAAGAGGAGAGTGAAGAGTTTGTATGTTTGAACGCGCTAATCTTTGGAACTACCTGTCGGATTTGTTTTTTTTTTCTGTATTTGATAGGGACTTAAGGAAGGCTATAGGCTAGTTAACATCACGCTACGACCTTAAGGAGCCGAGTAAAAAGAAAAAAGTCAGAAAGAACACTAGGTGAAAACGAAAACTGCATGGGCGATGCGATGCGACGAGGAGGGTCGGGAGAACAAGAAATTTCACGCAGACGAAAAATTACACGCGGACAAAGTCGCGAGCAGAAGCTAGCTCCACGATATAATTCCACAAAAATGTCAGAAACAGCCCACCAGCCCTCCGTCAACGTCATTTGAGTGCCAAAAGATCCGTTTATAGCAGAGTTTCATTGAAGAGATTAATTTCGCGTGGTTTGAATTGATTTCTTAACATCAGTTTTTTTCTGATTTGGTGGCATATTGTGCAGGCATTGGCATGTTTATTAAATCACTGACGCAGCTGCTGCAGACGTCTGAACGTGACAATAGATCACTCATATTGCTTCGTGCTCAGTGAGCGTGTGAAATGAACATCTGTGCTTACTTACGCCTGTGAAGTGTTTAGTGCTAGACTATACTGTCGAAATCACAAGAGTAATGTCAGCATTACTAAATGTTTAACATATCTTAACTATATCTATAAACCAAAACAAATTAAGTAGGAACCAAGATTTGGTTTCATACTCAAACATATAAAAAACCAGCGTGTACGAGTCGGACACGAAGTAAAAGAACAGGTTTTTTGAATGAGAACCGACCCCCTTTAATTTTTTACTTTATTTTATGTATTTTTATTATTTATGGTTATAGCGGCAATAAAAATACACACACTGTGAAATTTTCAACTGTCTACCTATAACGGTTTATGAGACACAGCCCGGTGACAGACAGACGGAAGGACAGCGGAGGCTTAGTACCTATTTTCTTTGGCACCCTTTGGTTACGAAATCCTAAAATACAAATAAACGGAGTTTAGGAAATTTCGAAATAAGTACTTAGCTGTAACTAACAATGATAAAATACGGGAAAGTTGTTTTGTATCGATGAATATATCGACAATCTCTAGAATAAACTAGTGCAGTAACTCTATCTAACTACATACCTACAAAGAGACCAAGCTACCGAATCGTAAAGCCGTCGGTTTCTCAATCCAACATTGCACAATTGGCTCAAATCACCTGTTTATTCTGAACAAGGCTGTATATCTAACTAATATGAGATCATTCCTCATTGCCTGATTAATACATCTACGGACCTATCAATAACAATATCATAATGTTTAACATACTGAGTACGCCAATGTGTTTCATAAATCGTAGTAATCGTAATCGTATCGTGTTCGTCGTAATCGTATCGTAGTAACGTGTTATTAAATATGGTTAATTCCGTGAAAGGCGACTAGGGAATTATTTTAGAAGGAGGGTAGCATCACAGAATCTTCTAACTGAAGAGACAGCTGTGCTGCTGGGGAGTTTGTTGCGCCACTTCTACTTCACAGCGAAAGCACTAGGAAGTGGTGAAGGGCGTTTTGTGGGACTGTCTCATGTTATTTTGACGTTCGAAAAGTGCTGATTCTCAGCCTAATTTTAATACTTAATGACTCTTGATTTTGATTTGATTTTGTTTTACCGCTACTTTTTGTTAGTGGGATCAAAATCAAAAGTCATTTATTCAAACTAGGCCGTGAATCAGTACTTTTAGAGATATTTTGAAAACCTGATAAGAAAAAAAAAATTACATGTTGATTGAAGGTTCAATAGCTAGAATCACATCGACTTTATCGTCATCATCGATGTCTATACGAGAACACTTCTCCATCATTATTACCTTGGAAATCAAAATAATAAGAACGAATCAATTTCATTATCTCTGTCTGTCATTGATAGACAGACTCCTTTGAAAGGAGGTCCTTATAAACCTATTTGCTTTATTTATGCGACTTTTAAAGTAAATTGTAACGTGGGAAGGTACTTGTAGAAACAACTATAAACCAGAATAATAAAGTTTTACTCACGACTTTGTACAACACACGAGTGTTTGTACAACTGTTGTTAGCTTTTAGTAGCCACGTGTTGTTGGATTTGTAATGATGAAACACGTTTTATTATAATACTAGCTAAATGCTCAGCATGCGTTGCAATGCCTTTTTCATATAAATATTTTTTTTTGTTAGGAACCTTCTTCGGCGCGCACACAATAACTTACCAAAGTTTAATCATGAAGCGGTATCTACAACGCCACATGCGAACAACGTGTCTTACTGACGTCACGCAAATCCTGCATCTCGCAAGCAGAGTTTACCGCGCAATTAGCATAGATACAATTTCCCAACATCAATCGTTGGGCAATTGCCCGCCAGACACAACACCCGTCTGGTCGGAGGATCCTCCCTTTTCTATGGAGGATGAGTGAACTTCACACCCTGTTCCTCATACCTCCAAAATCACAATCGGTCGAGCCATTTTCGAGTTTTGTCGAGACTATACAAAAGGCTGTAGCTGAAAAACAGCGCTGGGGCTCTGTCTCGTATAGGGTCGTAGCATTATGCTGAGCAATGCCCGTGATGAAACTTTGCATGGATATGCGTATTTACCACGTCGACAAGGTAGTAAAATAAAATCACGAAAAATATTTTTTTTGGGGTTCCTCCCCTACACGTAAAGTGGGGATAATTTTTTTTCCTCGCGTCTGCCTCATAGTGTGGGGTATCATTTGATAGGTATTTTGAAAACATTGAGAGATTGCTCACACGATTTTTTTTATTTAGGTATCCGTTTGCGAGATATTCAACTTTAAAGCGCATTTTTGTTCAAATAGGGCGTCCCCCCCCTCTAAAAGCTAAACGGCTGGCTCGAAAAATCTGAAAAAATTCATGATGGTAGTCCATGTGATGAACTTTGAAGGAAAAGTTCATCACATGGACTTGTTTGTTAGTTCAGGAGTTATAGAGGCCTAACTTGTAAAGTGCCATTATGGGTGACTACGGAACCCTATTCTATGCGTGGCCTGACACGTACTTGGCCGGTTTTTTATTTGTGTCTGTGTTCTTTCTCTGCATCATCTTCACCGTTAATAAACGCATTTTCTTTCTTTCCTAGATGACGCCTAGTTAAATAAACAATCAATCTAACTATCTCACTGTTTGGTCCTCAGGTACAACGTCGAAAGTAACGGCTGACGATCTTCACTATGGAGACAAATCCTGCATGCTGAACTTAACCCACGTCTCACTGATTGACTTGCCTGTTGTCTGCGAAAATGTCAACTCGAGCGATACGTAAGTACTTTGCTTTATTTTTTTTTTACCCTGTCGAATCATCAAATCAAATCAAATCATTTATTTTTTTTTGCAAACATGGGTAAAAAGATACATAGATGTTTCATATTTATAACCAAGTTCTCCACATTTTGCCGTACAATGGGCATGCAAATAGTGTACATACAGTTTCAGTTTAACATACTTAATTGAGAACATAATACATTAAAAAAAAGAGAAAAAACTTCAAACATAAATACAAAAAAAAATTTAAAAAAAATGTCAAACGGAGTAAAAGTTTGTCAAACCATAATAATAATATGTCAATCAGAGTAATAATACATATGTCAATCAGCAAGTGAATAATCATTAAGAAAGATGTCAATAGTGTAATAGCATTTAGTAAGTAAAATTTCATTTAGCGCCCTTTTAAATTGTAATACAGTCATGTTTTTTATAATATTCGGTAATTTGTTATAAATTCTTCTATCGTTTTTTGATAGGTACGATATGTGGTTATCAAACGGACAGGTACCACTTCTAGCGTTATTGCTCGCTACCTACAAACAAGAATCATTTTGCTTACCAATGGTAGAAATTTCATTGCCAAACTGGGCATATAAATAGATTATAGATTCGAGTACCTTTGATAGCTACTTCCATATTGAAGGGTCTACTATGCAAAGCTATGAGGTGTTTGCTTCATTATTGATAAAGATACAAGAGTCTTACTTTTAATCAATAACGGTCCGCAAATTATATGAAACGACCATAAATTTGAGTTCTAGCACGGAACGATACAAACAATATGATCACTCCAAAATCACTCGATTTTAGAGTTCTACTAATATTATAAATGTGAAAGTTTGTATGGATGGATGTTTGTTACTCTTTCACGCAAAAACTGCTGAATTGATTTGGATTACATTTTGCACACAGATGGTTTATAACCAGAATTAATACATAGGATTTTTTTAACCCGATATTCCCACGGGATCGAAACTTATGCGGGTGAAACCGCGGGGCGCAGCTAGTCTTTTATAATTCTGCAATCAAGCTACAAATCGGAGCATTTGTTGGGGCTTAGCCGCGCGGGTCGATCGATCAGGTTAAGCTTCGCTTACAGCGGTTGGTCCGTGGATGGGTGACCATCTTTACATATCAAGACCCCTACGTGGATCGTGGATCTTTGGCAGTCGTTACGGGTCGTCAGAAGCCCGAAAGTCTGACAACCAGTCTTACCAAGGGGTATCGTTTACTGGGTTGTGCAGGTCAGTAGGCAGTCGCTTCATGTAAAATACTGGTATTCAGCTGCATCCGGCAAATGATGATTTTAAAGTCAATTAACTTTAATATGTAAGACTTCCACATCACTGTATGTACACAAAACGTTTAATACGATAGCCATGCTTTAATACGTAACCATTTCGAGATAAATCTAATGATGTGTTACAAGATTTAACTCAGATAATCTTTTATTAATATCACATTAAGGAGACCGATCGTAACCACCCCGTTCAATAAGGATATCTCTAAAAGTAATTTATTTTCCTCCTTCCTTGAGGTAGCTTTCCCCCTGGTCCCATTATATAGGTATAGTTAGGAGCAAAAGTTAGGTGGCTGTCAACTTGATTAACTTATACATAGTTACTCCAACATCAACTAATTATACTATTAACTTAATTGATGAAATGAAGGGGAGGAAGAGGTAGAATATGCACCATCATTTGTCGCCGTACATAATTACGGACATCGTTAGTTTATGTATAATCTATCTCGCGATAAACTTTCGACAGATTGTGAACTACAACAAACCATTTACAATTTAACGCATTCTTATTTGATAGTTTATAATAGTATATGTCCATGGCAAACCGACAAATTGTAAGCCGGTATACTTGTAAACTGGTATACTTGTGAATTAGTAGATATACTAAACGACAAATTGTGAACTAGTATAATTGTGAACTAATATACTTGTAAATACCAATTCACAAGTATAATTATACTAGTGCAAGTTTACTAATTCACAATTTGTCAGTTAGTATACTAATACTAACCGTCAAATTGTGAACTAGTAAACTTGTATGCGACGGATCGTACCTTGTGCTATACTAAAAAACTAATTTACTGCGACCAACTTGGAAGTAGCGTTCGCGGGCCGCTGATATTGTAAGCAGTATGGTCCACTTCACAATTTATCGACAGTTTACAATATCGCGAGATAGGTTATACTCGTAAGCGAACGGTGTTCAGAATCATACGGTGATATATTATGTTAATTCAATTCAATTCTGTTCGTTGATAAGCGCATCACTGGACCAATTAAAAAAACCGGCCAATATTAAGTACCTTTCGTAGGTACTTAATATTGGCCGGTAAACTCTTTATGGAAAAATTTAAAAGTTGTCCGGACAATTGGAAAATTCGGGAAAAACGGAAAGTGATTTTCTATTAGATTTTTGTATGAGTTGTTCAACTTTGAACAGGACAACGTCTGTCGGGGCAGCCAGTTAAAAATGTAAATGTTAGATCGTAAAAAATCCAAACAAATAATAAAATATGAAAAACCTCTCAGGAAGTAATAAATGCGTATAAATCTTAAACTGCGCACCTTCTTGTGGTTTTAAATAATATAAAATTATTTATGAGTCATAAAGTATGTTATAATTACGAAGGCCACTCATTAGATGCTAGGAATATTAATTATATGACAAATTGTCGGTGTGGACAGGTGGGCAGGAAGCTAGTACATACACCTACGTACATACAGTACCTTATGTACGGTACCAAAGGAGATAAGTAACCAGGTCGTCGAATATATTTGAAGTTTAGCAAGAAACCGATGCACGGTGGGGTATTTGACCCAAAAAGTCGATCAAAAGTCGAAACTAACAAAGTAATAACTTCTAGGTAGTAATTGTTACCTGGTATATGGTAAGGGACCAATAAACAATAGCCCGCCATTTTAAATTGTTTAGCTTCGCTCCCCACTCCACGGTCAGTCGTCTTCTCAGCGCATTGCGGAACGCACGTCTAACCACTCAGTGACTACAAATTTAAAACTCTGTTCATTTATAAGTGTTTAGTGGCAGAAAAAACATATTGTGATTGTTATAACTATGGATATTAGAGAAGCAGGTATGTAGCAAATAAATATTGCCCTTATTTTAACATTAATTCATATGTGTAATTATTTATGTAATTTTTTGCTAACTGCTAAAAACTCTATTTTTTTCTCAACAAATAATGGTGTTCAGAAAGGGTTTTGTTATATTTCCGGACCTTTCCCGACTCTCATTTCTTATTTATTTCATTGCTTAATTTGTAATATTTCCGAGCTTTGATAAAACATTTGCCAAAAAGTGCCTAAAGCATTACAAACCCTAAATAAAGATTAGAGTAATATTACCACAACAAACTTGTTTTTGCGGTCACTTTTATTTATCTTAGTTTGTTTTTATTATAGGGCCATCTGGGTTGAAAATTGTGACTCGAGAATACATCTACCGCAAGACAAAGGAATTTGAAGCAAAAGATTTTACAAAAAAATTGGATTTAGTCGAGCACCACATTATTAATCAGCCTACTTTTGTGACCGAGCAAACTGTGCAGTTTGTTCAAAAATTTTCTCGTTTAAAGTTCAGAAGAAAGAAAGCAACTCATTCAAAACCGATTTAAAAAGAGCTTGGTCTAATAGTAGATGTGCCGAAAGCTAATTATGGCAACAGTAATGATGGCAACACCAGCATTCTTCAGTAATGCTGAAATGTCAGCTGACATTACAGAAATTGATTTAAACTTAATAGAACGATTTGCAATTGTTTTAGAAGTCATATCTAGTGGGTTCAGGATTAACACAGACTTTAGTTCGTATTGTCAAGATACAGCAAAAATATATGTTCAGCTGTATCCATGGCATCCAATGTCACCCACTGTCCATAAAATATTAATCCACGGCCCTACTGTCATCAAACATGCGCTTTTGCCAATTGGAGCTCTATCTGAAGAGGCATCAGAAGCAAGAAACAAACATTTTCGACAATATCGAGAAAAGTACTCGAGAAAATTTTGTCGGATTCAGTGCAATAAGGATATATTTAACAGATTATTACTAACATCTGATCCATATTTAAGCTGCATTAGGCCTAAACCTCCGAAAAGTACAAAACCATTTAAGCCTGAAACAATGGAGATGTTAGTCGCGTGGGAAACAGACAACCAGTCTGAGAAGGATAATATACAGGAAAAGGAGGGCAGGAACACTGATGACTCATCAGATGAAGAAGCATGGAATGCTTCGTCCGATTAGTATTAGTATTTTTTATTTTAATAAAAATATATTATAATAATGTTTTTTTTTTTTCCTTTAATGCTCATTTTTCAACTCCAAATTATTTTAAAATTGATATTTATTAAAACAAAGAGCAAATAAAGCTAAATGAACAGGTAAATAATTTTGATCGACTTTTTGGGTCAAATACCCCACTGTGCGATGGTTGTTTTTTAATGAAATTTAATTTCATAAATAAACTGTTTGTTTTCTATTAATTAAACTAAACTTCATTCGAAAACATCCATCGGTTTCTTATTAAACTCCAACTATACTCGACGACCTGGTTACTTATCTCTTTTGGTGACTATACGTATCAGGTCGTAAACTTCCACTGTTCTCGTTGTTCATATTTACATAATCACCATGCTTCGCCAATTGCTTGCCGCCTATGAACTGCTACAATGAAGATTGCCTTCGTATAAATCGTCATCACCCAGGTTGGCCAAAGCAAGGAAAACCTGTTCAGGTGGAGATTCATAGATGACTCCGCCTTGGAGTGTTAATGTGGTGCTGTTCCACAAACGTTGGGACACTTAATATCGTGTCCTGCGTGTCCTGTCAGCTGCACGTTACAAGAACTGTTGGAAAGAACAAAGATAGAAAGAAAAAGTGTTTATTGCGACTCGTAGAGGGTTATAAACTAAACTAAACACAGTTGGACGCTGGTGATGGCGCCTAACAAGTAGCCGAATTCTGAGCCGAGTCCATTTAGATTGCTATCGACACGCTAACAAGAAGATCATCATCATCATCATCATCATCATCATCAGTCTACAGCAGTCCACTGCTGGACATAGGCCTCTCCTATTGCACGCCATATATTATAATTATTATTCATATAAATATTAGGTAAATATACAGCGTGTAAAGTAAAAGCGGGGCCTGGAGAGCCTTAAATATTGATGCTGCCATTTTTTACTCAAGGGAATAATCGGATTATTTTTTATCTTGCTTTCAATTTATTTTTAAGTAAGTTTCCTGAATCGGGCAATTAACCAAAACGTCAGTAGAACTGTGATCATGAGGAATTCTCACAAAATGGACCTACCCCAACATTTACTTTATCTATCGGTCATAAACACCGGTGTATCATATAGATAAAATCTAAACTATGTTAATTCATTCGAAATATGATATTGTTTACCTCCATAGGTGTGAATACCTGAGGGGCAATTCTTGTCATTTTAAAGAATGTTCACAGTCTGATCTCAGTCTACATCTGTCAAAAATACCTCGATATCCTGTCCATTAGGTTAACCGTTTTTTGACATTGATTGATTTAAGATTACGTAAAAGTTAACTTTTAAATGCGCAATAAAATAAATATATGAACTGCCTTATCTTATTGACTTATCTTATTTATGGCTTCACAATCGATGTGTATCAATCAATGTATTGTGTGTTGCTGCAATCACTAGTTCCATCTGTCAAAAAATTGTTAACCTAATGGACAGGGTACAATTTCCCTACATTGTTGACAAGTTTTCGACATTCGTTTGGCGCCGAAATGAGACTGTGACTAAAACATTCAAAATTTACGTTTTAAATTTCGAGAATTGGCCGTCTGATTGCATTACATCAAGCTATTTTATAGTAAAAAATCGTAACACGTTGAATAACATTATGTAATCAATGACGGAGCTCACAATTATATATTCAAATATATTCTAATCCGTTAAAAAATGGGAGACGAGCAAGAATTAAATTATTCATTCCAATTTATAATATCGATCGGGTCCGACTGTCAGACTAATGAAGATCGGTCGGATCCAACACCGGCCTTGGCACAATAATCTTTTATGAACCAACCTGTGCACAAAGCGTTCTGGACAATTCTACCGGCCCTCCTCTTTGTGCGGTTTCTTAAATAAATGAATGGTAACAATGTGAAAATTACAGAAGTTTATTGGAGCATTTTCCTTGTTTAAATAGTGAGGAAAAGTCATGAGATTAATAAAGGAACCGCTAATATAATTGATAAATTATACTTAATTGATTTTATTTCTGTAAGTAGGTTTATACAAACACCCATATTTTAAAAACTAAATAACGTCAGCGTTTCTTATTCGGCTACTCTGAGAAGAAAGGCCAAAACACATTCAGAGGACACAGTCTCTTTTAAAGTCCAGACATAATCCAGGTCAGATCAACTAAAGACCATGCATGTGTGCGTATATGACTAGGGGCATAATCCAGGTCAGATCAAGTAAAGACCATGCATGTGTGCGTATATGCAAAAGGGGTATGTAAATACCCCTTTTGCCTCATTTACGTTCATACGTCATCGTAGCAGGTGGCGTTCTGGGGTTCTGCCTACCCCCATGGGAAGAAAGCGTGAGTTTATGTATGTCTGTATGTATTATGATCATACAAATAACAGAATAGTCTCTAGATGACAACATGACTTGTAATTGCGGCCGCAAGCCTGTTTTAAACCAACAATATTGTATTATCCTTCTCGTGAAGATGCATTTTTATAACTTCGATCATAAAACTATGATTCATACAAAACTGCGTCTTAGTCAACATTGACTACAGCTTACCTCATCACAGCTGAGCTGAGAACCACAGAGCATAGAATCTCCTTCACCAGCAGCGTCTAAAGACACCAGCCGATCGATTCTGTAAAAATCTCACCGTGAAAAGTTTGGTGAAGTGAGCTTAGAGTGAGCTGTCAATAGTGTCAATCCCTAGCATTAGTTAGTATGACAGCTCACTCCACGCTCACTTCACCTAAGGTTTCACGGTGAGATGGTTACAGAATAGACCGGCAGTACTGTAGGTTTAATAAAACTCGTGGCACCGAAGTGTAAGAAAGAATAAAAGCTTCAAAATAGGTTTATTTGTCACAGATACGTGTATATTTTAATTCAATTCATTATTTGTTTGTTCATGGCAACTAGGCCCAATTGTTAGTAACATTGTTCTTAAAAACTATTCTTAGTAAAAATACGAGTACATAAATAAGTTAATTCTAATAAAAAAACAAAACAGCGGGGTAAAATATACTAGCATTCGCTTTCATTTTGACAGTTTAACAACATTGATTGCGCTATTTACGTTGTTGAGCAGATTTTTTTTAACAGAATTCAAAAAAGGAGGTGGTTCTCAATTCGACTGTATTTTTTTATGTTTGTTACCTCAGAACTCCATTATTTATAAGCCGATTTGCAAAATTCTTTTTTTATTTGTAAGGATATACTTCCAGAATCAAAAACGGTTCAGTAGTTTGTTTTTTAAACCAAAACAAACAACGAAAATGCGAACCCAATGACACCGACTTTCGAAATTAAAGTTATTTTTGGTAGTCGGTTGTTCGAACATAGGAAGCAATGTATTAGCAATATCCTTCAAAATAATGCAGATTTTAATTGAAAGTGTGTTACGCGATTAGGGTGCTGCTCTATAATCACGAGTACTCACGAGCATAGAACAGACATAGTCGGCAGCTGCACACCCTGACTGTGACAAGGCTACCACTCAGCATTATCCGGTGCTATAGCGCCTATGCACCTACAGCACAGCGCTCATTGCGTGTGTGTGCTACTTACGAGTTATAGGTCGTGTGTTTACTTTGTGTAAATTATTTGATCACCACTGCTTTCAAAACGGTGAAGGAAATCATCGTGAGGAAACCGGCATGTCCTAGAACCAAAAATTGGGATATAATCCACCAACCCGCACTGGGCCCGCAAGGTGGATTATATCCCAGCAGTGAGGATATTGTAGGGTAATTATGTGTGCGAGAGTAATACGCTTGTTTCTATGGAAAGTGCTGACAACGCCGCCTCTCAATCTCCATGCTCTATGGCTCGAACTTTACAGGCGGTGACATAAAACAAATCTTTTATTTAGTCAATTGATCTCGATTACACAAGACTATTTAGATTAGTATCTGTCCATTGAAGCGTGACAGACATTTCTGTTCGTTGTTTTAATTAAGACTGATATTGACGGTATTAGATAGAGACCTAATGTAAAGACATTGGTCGGTATCTATGTACCTATGTCCAATTTCCGGCAATAATCTTTTTTATTGATATCGCTGAGTAATAATCGATTGATTGACTGTTCATACAAATCAACTTTTTGTTCGATACTGCTTAGCATAAGCTGTTGCACATGAACGATTGTAAATAGGTAAGTTACAATATTTACAAATAAGAGAACAACAGTTTTTTTTATAGTGTGTCGTCCCACTCACTGGCGAACGATCACAAGAATGACTGAAGCTGTGGCGAGACAGACCATTCGTTACAACCGCTGAAGGCCAACCTGGACCAGAGTTGCTTAGGGTAACCTGGAAGTCTTTAAACAGACTCCGGACCCAGGTTGGCCGAAGCAAGGAAAACCTATTCAGGTCCTTGGAGTGTAAAAGTGGTGCTGTTCCGGATACGATGGGACTTAGTATCATGTCCGTGTTCTGTCAGCTGCACGTTACAGGAACTGACGGACGCTGATGATGGCCCCAAACAAGTAGCCGAATTCTGGGCAGAGTCTATTTAGAACATGAAAAGAAAACAATTAAGACAAGTTCTGGGGTCTACCACTACCTCTTATAGCAGTTTTATGTTAATCTTACTTCAGTGTGGGAAAGAGATAGGGCTATACGTCCTGTATACAGCCCACACTGAAATAAGATTAAAATTCTACTGATATAACGGGTGGCTGTAGAAGACCCCAAGAATGAGCTTGCCTTTTTACCCGACTCCGCGGCGCAAAGGAGGGTAATTTGTTTATCAGCTCTTTCATCATCTGCCGCCTAGCCCTTTCCCAACTATGTTGGGGTCGGCTTCCAGTCTGTCGGGATGCAACTGAATACCAGTATTTTACATGGATCGACTGCCTATCTGACCTCCACAACCAAGTTCCTGGGTAATACGATATGAGCAGACACATTTTTTGAATATAGGAAGCAATGGATTAGCAAGATCCTACAAAATGATTCAGATTGAGATTGATAGTGTAGGTAGTAGGTAGGGTGCTGAAGGTTGAACCAAACAAAACTTATTAGAATAGGGTAAAGTTGCCAAATGACTAGAATTTGGTTGTTAGCCAGCTCATGACAGCGTAGACTATTGTGACCAGATGACCAGGCTGATCCATCATCCTTTAATGTGGAAGCTGTGCCAAATTGAAAACAAAATTATCCTTACTACAGTTTTAGGTACTCCAAGATAGCAGTACCTAATCTCTTATCGCAGTGAACTTTTGCAAAATATTATAACAATTATGATGTTAGTCAATATAAAATATTTGTACCTAATCTTCATTCCCGATGTATTTGCCAAAATGTAAATAATTATATGAGTTTATGGAAAAATTACATTAATTTCTACACAATAAAGTTCAGTTTGCGCTACAACTTCAAACATTTTTATAACTTTTTCAATAGTGCTAGTCACTCTGAAATCAACCTAATAACTATTAAAATAAAGTTGATACTTGTTTAACTTGAAATAACATCAATTTTCAACATTAGTTTGAATAGACTTTACCTATAAACGACAATAGGCTTGAAATGGTTCTATTTAAATTTTAAAAATCATTTATTTGATGATGACAATTTTTTTACTAATATTTGTTTGCAAATAGTGCAAACACTATTATAAAAAGTGTAAAAGCTTAAAAAATTGCCAAGTTATCATTGTCCGTACCACGCGACGAGGACGGGAATAATTCCTTCCAAAAACTTTTAAAGCTACTCCATAATCCCATCTATTTTACAGATTTTTTCGATTATCACATTTTATTATACCTTCTTTGAAATTACATTATTTGTTCGAACATTTTTTATACATTACAAATCACGTATTCCACTTTAGGCAGGTAGATACATAATATTTATAAAAATCATTCCATTTACCACCAAAACCTATTCTGCACGCACTCGGCTGAACGCTGACTTTTTTAAAAATGCATAGTGCTTATACCTTATACATGTATACTTTTATATCGTGCTTGTTAGTGATCCTAAGATTTCTGCTACATTTACTGATTTTACCCGTGAGAACCTGTAATTGGCTTTATATCTCATATATAATTGTTATCCTTCTGTTGGTTCTCCCATAAATAAATAATACGCAACGCAATATATAAAATATTATTAACCTTTTCGCTCAGTCTTCTCGTAAATCATCACGACTAAAGTATTTATGATGAAACTAAAAACTTTTTGAAAATCAAAACGGGTATATCACATGAGATTCTTACGTCGGTAGAGGTAAAAATAAGGTCGATAAACTAATGAACTTGAAAACTGGTTCTTGCTGTCAACGACTTTTAGGGAAGTCCCATGACTTCATTTCACTGCGATTTTATCCTTACCACAGTATCAATTAAGGTTAACACCCAAACTCAAAACCACAAAATGTCCATTCACTTCAAATTCAAAAAAATAAATTGCTGCTTTAATTTGAGGCAAAGAATGTTAATTAAGAACTCATTTAATATCAATATTTTTACCCGTAGTATACTACTACACTTAAGGAGTGGTGACCTAATGGTGTTACAATAAGATGTGTTTACACCAAACTAACATAGGGCAAGAACAATTTAATATAATCTACACCAAAATAACATAGGGCAAGAATAATTTAATCTAATCTACAACAAACTAACATAGGGCAAGAACAATTTAATCTAATCTACACCAAACTAACATAGGGCAAGAACAATTTAATCTAATCTAACTAGCCTATATGGTCCCACTGCTGGGCAAAGTTCTCCCTTTTCCACACACCACAAATTGAAAATAGTGCTCGCAACTTTAACCATAGAACAATCTGTTCCGTTCCGTCCTTTAATGGTTTCGTTGTCACAGCCCGGAGTCTGGATTTGTACCCGGATTAGGCTCGCCCCCTACTACATGGGACTTAATCGTAACTGACGAAATGTGGGTATACTATAGGTACACCGTACACCTCTGCCTATGTACTCTGAGTGGAACGAAATCACACTTAGTGCTAATACACACGAGCGACAGTCATCGACGACAGAGGCAACTGCAGCCGCTGACACTAGTCGACGGCAGCCGTCGACAACGTGCCGCTCGTGTATTTGAGCACCATACTCAATTACACGAGAGGCACTTTGTCGACGACTGCAGTTGCCTCTGTCTTCGACGCGTGTCGCTCGTGTGAATGCAACTTAATCCGACACTCAGGCTCAATTTATATTGCCGTGAAAAGGAATGGAAGCGATTTTTTTTGTACAAAGCATAATGAACTTTATGTCAATAGTGTAACGCACAAATTCGATACACACATACGAACAGGTCGCGCATTTTCTGGAGAATTATAATTCGCGCATTCTCGGGAATTCCCGCAGTAACAAGCTCGTATCTAGTTTGTACGTTAGACTATTGACGTAAAGTTCATTATGCTTTGTACAAAGAAAATCGCATCCAGTCCGTTCCACGGCAATATAAATCGAGCCTTAGGAGTGACTTATTGAAGCAGTTATTGACCATGATTGGTATAACGACTGTATTTACGCCTAAGATAATATAATTTGCGGTAAGGAGCCCAATTACTAGTGTTTATTTTAAAACAGGGGTAATAGGTAGCTATGTACCTAATTGGTTACAAATACTTACTTACTGGTTTTTACTTCATTTTAGTTATTTGGGACAAAGTTTATATTAGACTAGCTTTCAGCCTGCAACTTCGTCCGCGTGAGATTTCTTATGTATCCCCGTCGCATCGCATCACCTGGGCTGCCTGTTGTCACTTAGTTTCTTTTCAGACTTTTTTTTCTCTTTGGTCGGCTCCTAAGGATCATAGCGTGATGTTATAAAGCTTATAGCCTTCTTCGAGAATTGGGTCATCAAATACAAAAATATTTTTTAATTCTTTAAATTTTTTTTTAGTAGATAGATATTACCCCTAAATCCAAACTTACATGCAAACAAATTTTACCTCTTTATAATATTAGTATAAGTTGGTTATTAATATATAAATAAAAATATAGATATAGGAACGTACATAATAAGAGCCAATAAGTGAAAAAACCTTTTACATCTTTTAAGGAAAGATTAAAAAAACCTATTAAAGTTTGGAGCATCACTCGAGTATCCCATTAAAGCCTGGTTATGCAAATTGTATTTTCCAATTAAAAGTAAAGTATTAAATGAAGATAATTAAGTACCTACCTATATCAAATCGTATAATTTAAAATTAAATCTGCAGTTATGGAAAGAATATTGAATATAAAAAGAAACTTGCTTGCACGCGATGCTGATCGAATTGTGATAGCTAGTTATTTAATAAATTACTTTCCTCATAATATCCCCTCTTTTCCTGTAACGTCAAGCTGTTGGTCCCGACGGATGGGTGACCACCTTTACATACCAAGACCCCTTCGTGCCTCAGAAGAAACGTTAAGCCGTTGGTCCCGGCTGTTATTCGTGGATCTTTGACAGTCGTTACTGGTCGTCAGAAGCCCGAAAGTCTGGCAACCAGTCTTACTAAAGGGTTTCGTATTACCCAGTAACTGGGTTGTGGAGGTCAGATAGACAGTCGCTCCATACAAAATACTGGTATTCAGCTGCATCCGGTTAGACTTGAATCCGACCCCGGCATAGTTAGGAACAGGCGGGCAGATGATGATAACTTTGTAGATGAGGACCTGAGAATCGATCCCAGGATCTCATACTCAGCAGTAGCGCTTGCGACCACTATACCAACGAAGCAGTTTACTTATTTAAAAGTTTAATATTATGACTACCTAAACATATCCACAAAATATTTGACCAACAGGTCCCCCGCCCCGGGGTTCGCCCTAGGGGCAAAGCATAGCGCCCTCAACGCATTAACAAATAAGAACGTATAATGTACCTATGTTTTAAAATGAATAAATGACTATGACTATGACTATGACCTATCCTTAAAAGGCAACACCGAACCTTTAAAATATCACTTTACCTTAGCTGTCTTTCATTCATTTCTTCTAAAGTCAGATTAAAAATCCTTTAAATAAGTCGTTGTTTAGCTCAAATAACAGCGATCACAGCAGCAAGACAATTCCCGTAATTAAAAACATTCAAAATCTAGTCGCAATCTCATTTTGACGACAATCGATGTCAAAAACTTGTCAAAAATGTAGGGAAATTAGAGGTATTTTTGATAGATTCAGACTGACATCGGACTGTGAACGTTCTTAAAATTACGAGAATTACCCCTCAGATCTATCTTTATCATACAAAATATTGTAAAAGATTAATAATAAAGCCGAAAAGTTGGTTTGTTTGTTTGAACGCCCTAATCTCAGGAAATAACGGTTGGATTTGACAAAAAAATGCATTAGGTATATAGCCCTATTCTTAAGGAAGGTATTTAACATCATGTAGGTATTTAACATCACGCCAGTATCCTTTGGAGCCGAGCAAAAAGAAAACAAGTCAGAAAACTTCCTTTTTGCTTAGCAACGATAGGTTGCGACGCGCGGTAGGTCGGGGGCCGGAATTTCACGTGTACGAAATCGAAGTCGAAGCTAGTAATTATTTATTTAATGTATACAACCTATTGTAAAACATTTTTAAAAGAGTAACGGTGCAGTTTCTTGCCTATTCTTCTCCATACGAAACTCCTTTTTGGGAGGAGCGAGTAGAATCAATTCAATTTTTTGTTAATTTTGACGTTCAAAAGTGCCTTCTATGTGCCTATTTGAAATAAATGATTTGACTTTCACAATCGATTTGATTATTGATCGATTTTAACATTAACAAGCCGCAGATACGATTATCGGAATTACATGGGTAGATCGAGCCTCTTAATTATATAGGTACTACCATATACATGACGATAAAATATGAGCCACGACTAGGGTTGCCAAGTTTTTTATATCAAATATAATATTGTTGAAGGCATTACCTGTAAAAAAAATGGCTATAAAAATAAATAGTAGGTATTTAATTTGCTTCTTTGTGCCTTTATTAACAGGTTTCTTTTTATGTGTCATAACTGTTATTCCACTCTTCACTCTTCAGCTTTTATGAGACTAATACTGGCCCTATTTTTTAAACGAAGTTGAGAGAAAACTGGTAGAAATCTTCACGGCCGGGCTGCGTGTTTGAACAGCCTCCAAGCGACTTTTTTATTACATAGAAAGAGACAGAGAGAGAAGCCAAGATGGCGGCTGCGATAATTTTGGATTTTTCGTCATTTTATTACTTTCGCAGTCGCCGCCTCTTGCTTTTCTATTTTGAACTTCGTACCTGCGGGGGGTCCCCTGACCCCACACGTATTTGTTTTTTTTTTTAATATATTATGTAGGCCTTTATTATAGCAGGATACTATATTTTATAGTTGGGTTGGCAATCCTAGCCACTTCTCACCATGTATCGCCACTAGCCAGTATTCGCCAGTTACAATATTATATTATCTGTGGCCAAGGTCAGCTAAACAGTAACCTCCGTATTAATCAGGAAACAATAAATTGTAATTAAACAAGTTCCTATTTACCTAACTATATTTATTTTTAATAAATACGTAATGGCTGGACAATAGGTTGTTAAGGAGAAGAATTATGTGTTTTATTTTTTTATGTTAGTCGGTAACGAAGATATTGCTTGAAGTTACGCAGTCATTTAATAATTAAAATACTGTTTATTACAACAGATTAAGATGTTCATTGTGGTAAGGACCTAAAGAATACACATAAAATAAAAGCAGATATTCAGTACCTACCTATACCCTGTCTAATAGGTTAACGGTTTTTTGACAGCTGTCTTAGAACCTACATTTTCCAGATTACGTAAAAGTTAATTTTAAAATGCGTAGTAAAGTAAATATATAAACTGCCTTATTGCTCTTATTTATGGCTTCTTACAGACATTATAATACCGTACGTGTATCAATCAATGTATTGTGTGTTGCTGCAATCACTAGTTCCATCTGGCAAAAAACGGTTTTCCGAATGGACAGGGTATAAGTATATAGATTTGAACGTGATAGAGCATTAAATCAAAGAAAGAAAAGTATTTATTGTGACTCGTAAAATAAATAAAAAAGAAAACAATATAAAAAAGTTAAAAAAAAACAGTAAGTCCTATTCTCGTCTCGTCTCAGATGCTGCGATAAAACACCAAATCACAATAGGAAGTATTCGTAGGTACGTAACTAAAGACTGCTGGAACACAGGCCTCCTCTCTTCGAGAGGAAGTGGACTATAATCCACCATGCGTGCCCAGTGCGGGTTAGTAGATGTCACATGTTTTCGAATTTTTGGTTCTAGGTCATGCCGGTTTCCTCACGATGTTTTCCTTAACCGTTTTGAGAGCAGTGGTGACGAAATAATTTACACAAAGTAAAACGCCTGTCAGGGTTCGAACCTACGACCTACAACTCGTAAGTCGCGACCGTTACCACTGGGCCATATATTATAAACATAAACATAAAATACGTTTTATAAGCATTCCAAAAGTCATCAAAAATCCATCCGCCCATCTAAAAAAGATTAAAAAGTCACGACTAACTTGAAAGTCACGACACAACGAAAACTTTAATCCTATCCTACTTAACCTTAACATTATAAATGCGAAAGTTTGTATTGATGGATGGATGTTTGTTACTATTTCACGCAAAAACTACTAAATGGATTTGGATAAAATTTGGCATACAGGTTGTTTATAACCAGGATTACCATATAGGATACTTTTTGTCCCGATATTCCCACGGAATCGAAACTTATGCGGGTGAAACCGCGAGGCGCAGCTAGTCATTCATAACTTTGTTCAACCACTTTGTGAACCTTCAGTTTTTTTTTTATATTGTCCACAGAAATCTAGATATACTAGATTATTATAATAACAAGGCCAGATAACCTAGTTCTTATCAACTATAATAATAAAAGAAACTATTAAATATTTAGTGTATGCAAACTTTTTGCAGATACGCGGAAGTGAGGCAAAAAAAAATGTTACAAAACATGCTATCGGGATCTGTTTTGTCACTTCTGAACTTCTTATTGCTCCTGAGCTCTCGAGAAACATTTTTTGTATCGTACAGTGAAGTTTGTAACTAGTTTATTGGTAGATCGTGACTTGGCAAGCTCGGTTCTCCAAATTAAATGGCGCGGGATAAAAAGCTTGTCGCGTGCTCTTGTTTGGTGTCAAATTGGTTTACTCGAACTTTGCAGTGTGATAGACTTTTTATTATATTATGAGGGGCTAAATGATGATAGCCGCACGGGTCGATCGACGGTTAAGCTACGCTAGTCGCGGATGGTTCGTGGATGAACCATCCGTTACATATCGAGACCCCTCCGTGCCTCAGAAAGCACGTTAAGCCGATGGTCCTGGCTGTCATACATAGACCCAAAAGTTTGGCAATTAGTCTTGTCAAGGGGTATCGTGTTACAGAAGTATATACAAAGATAGTCAAAGATTGGAAAAACGCATAATCGACTAACAAATTAGTTTGTTTGAGAAAAAAACATTTTTTTATTTCGATGTTCGATGCAGGTGTTGATGTGTTTCGATGTGTGTTTAGTTTCGATGTTTTTGTTTCGGTGTCTCTTTGTGGATTTATTTAAAAGTTTTGAAATATGAAATGAATATCGTATTGTCGTCTCCATATTGTTGAATCAACTTTGATAGGAAAGTATATATTTTATAGGCGAAGTGGTAACCAAACCGGCTGCATGTTTTCTAAAACTCTGCTTAAATGCTCTAGAGCCTGTGTGACATTGTGTATTGTATATTTATATGTGTATTTCAACATTCATAAATACTTCTGACTACCATAATTAGTACCCAATTAATATAATACAATATAATTACTACAAAAACACGTAGGTACGTTTATTAAGTTCGAGTAGTTTTTACTTGTATAGTAATACTTACGTGCTACCCATCACGCGATTTATTTTTTTAGGACAGTAGGTACCTATATTAAATCAGAACCTAGCAACTATTAACCTATTATTGATACTGAATTAGAAATTGATAAGGCACTGGCTTATGTCAAGGCTGAATCCTGAAGTATTGATGACTTAGCTAAGTAGTCGCTTCTTGGTTATAGAACCACGGGATAATAGGCATCTTCTGAGGCCGCACATTCTATTGTACATCGCTTTTCTCCAGAGAGGCAATTCTTGTAATTTTAAGAACGTTCAGAGTCTGATCTCAGTCTAAACCTCTCAAAAACACCTCTAATTTCTCCACATTTTTTGACAAGTTTTTAATTACGGGAATATGCCATCATAACGAGGTTAAGCCTTGTACACTCAGGGAAATTAATTGTTAAGCAAATTGACATCATACGTCAATTTGCTGTGCAACATTTGTTGTGTTTTTTGATACGGACAATTTAAGTTGATATTCACCAACCATCCACCACCATCAACTCCTCTGACATTACAATACTCAGGGTGACAACATTCAATTTATATCTTTAACCTGGAGCTAATTAAGTATCCCACCAATCAACTAAGATAATCAAGCAAGTTTATCATCATCTGCCTGCCTTTTCCCAACTATGTTGGGGTCAGCTTCCAGTCTAACCGGTTGCAGCTGAGTACCAGTATTTTACATGGAGCGACTGCCTATCTAACCTCCACAACCCAGTTACTGGGCTGGGGATAATCAAGCAAGTTATCATCAAATTAATTCACAACTCACCTCGACCCGCAGTGCACTTGCATATTGTATATATAACATGGGACCAATAAAGGCAACAAGTAACTAGTTATTACAACTAAAGTTGAACGAAGTTACAACTTGATTAGACCGCGCCCCTCCGGCAATGCTGCCATATTAAATTCATACTGTTTTGATAACTTGCACAAAGCTTAAATTTAAGACTGTGTGCAGACGACCGACTATTTCGAAACGACGATTCATAAGCATAAGTAGTCTTTAATGTTCCCACTGCTGGGACTCAGGCCTCCTCTCTGTGAGAGGGAGTGGGCTGTAATCTACCATGCGGGCCCAATGTTGGCTAGTAGATGTCACATGTCTTCGAATTTTTGGTTCTAGGACATGCCGGTTTCCTCACGATGTTTTCTTTCACCGTTTTGAGAGCAGTGGTAAAGAAATAATTTACACAAAGTAAAGCGCCTGTCTGGGTTCGAACCTACGACCTACAACTCGTAAGTCGCGGCCGTTACCACTGGGCCACCTCTGCTCCAAACGAAGATGATAAAAGAAGCAAAATAGAACATTAGAACTTTCGGATTTCTAAATTTTTTCGGAGAAATTCAACGAAGTGATTTAACAACTTATTTTGTACTTAGTAAAGAAAAATAACAAAGAAAGGTACAGCCCGGTCCAAACTTTATGGCGGCTCGGAACATGAGGCGTGTCGCTGCGCAGTAACAAAATTCACGTGACAGCGGGGGTGAGGGGTGCGGTACTGCCCAGCGGGTAGCGCACGTCAGAGCCGCCATAAAGTTTGAATCGGGCTGTAACATGTTTTGCTTCGTTTAATATTTTCAACCCACACCAATTTACACGAAATTGGGAAACCAAACCACCTAGCGATGCGCCCCGACACTAGTCGTAGCTATGCATCTACTCCCCGTGGCCATCTTTTTCGCAGCCCGTAGAAATGTAGCACTACGGCGTAGCACATACTGTACTACGAGAAAACAGTCGCGTAGCATCTATGAAACTTTATTTATTAGTGAAATTCAGGTCCATTAATTTAGTTTTCTGCCACTGTACAAATTTCAATGGATCAGTGTACTAAATCTGTTAAAGATATTAAAACTGTATACGTATAATTGTATTTTTCAATTCAATTCAATTGTTAGTTCCTACAAAAGGGAGAGATTTAGATAAGATATTCATTTAAATCGGTCGTCTGAATAAGGCTTTAGTCCCTTTCATATTAAAACGACGCGGTGAACGAACTTCGAGACGCTTGTTATGACTATGCAGTATCAATTTGAAGATCTCTCTCTTCATCATTATAATTAGATTGCTATTATACTTGTATACTAACGAGGAGAAACTTGTGGCTAAGTAATAACAGCCTTACGGGTCGATCGATCAGGTTAAGCTACGCTTGCCGCGGTTGGTCCGTGGATGGGTGACCATCTTTATATACCAAGATCCTTCCGTGCTTCGGAAAGCACGTATACCGCTGGTCCCGGCTGTCATTCGAGGATCTTTGACAGTCGTTACGGGTGCTCAGAAGCCCGAATGTCTGACAACTAGTCTTACCAAGGGGTTTCGTATTACCCAGTAACTGGGTTGTGAAGATCAGATAGGCAGTAGCTCCGTGTAAGATACTGGTACTCAACTGCATCCGGTTAGACTGGAAGCCGACCCCAACATAGTTGGGAAAAGGCTAGGCAGATCATGATACTTGTATGCTATCAAAGAATAACATACCTAGTAGGTAGCAATTCCGAATTCCACGTATCCTGGCTAAATTACCCTAGACATGCAACATGGTTTGCTTTTCCTGCAGGCTGTGAGGAAATTCTCAGAAACGGCTCAGAATTTGTTCCTAGTAAATTGCCTTATAAGACACCGCGTATGCTACATACCATGTAGCATATAAACATTTCATGTTGACCTTCATCAAAACTGCCACTGACTGTGCTTAGACTACCAACTTTCGGAAGTGTAGGTTCCGTCACGCCTGAGGGGCAATTCTCGTAATTTTAAGAACTTTCACAGTATGATTTCAGTCTCAATCTGTCAAAAACACCTCTAATTTCCCTACATTTTGCCAACTGTTTGACATTTGTTTGTCGCCGAGACAAGATTGCGACTAGATTTTGAACGTTTTAAATTACGAGAATTGGCAGTGTGGTACGTTCTCTACCCCTGCTTCAACAAATTAAGTATGACAACCCCAATTATGTACATACCTTATATGGCATAGAACTCAGAACTATGACACAACCGAAAATCTACTTCCTATCCCAAAATGGACACCGCATTTCCTCGATATTTATCTTCAGCATAAACACATAGTATTATGGCATTCAGCAAACAGTTTAACACGCACCAACTTCGTCATCACACACACACACACACAATTCTCACTAACACTCTCTTTAAGTAAAATGGAGATTATTATCTAGTTTAACTAGTCTTCTTCTTCAGTCTTTCGCCTCCCATAACTGAGTGTAAGCATCCTGCAACGCACGCCACTCTTCACTGTCTCTAGCCTCCCTAAGCCAGAGTTAGACTAGTCTAGAGGAACCATAATTGTTGTTGGGGCGGAGACTTACTTTGGGCACCCGTCTCCCACAGTATTTTTCTTTAATCCCATGACTGGACTGTATTGTTTTTTGTTATTATTTTATAAGGATACTTGATGATTGATAGTGTTACGAGCTTCGGGGTTCGTGACAAATGAAACTGCCAATAAAAATTACCAAAAATTACACTTTAATTAAACAACACTAATAACAACTCAAACACCCTAATTATAAAACACAATCGCACTTGAAGATCACTTTCGATGTATTCGCTTGTATCGCTTATCCAACTCTGTGTCTCGGTCGTCTTATCCCGGCCTTATATAGTGCCGCAGATAGTTCTAGAACCTTCTATTGTAGAAACATCTAGAATGTTCGAGTACATACCGGCCTCGACTGACCAGTAGTCGATAGTTCTAGAAAGTTCTAGCTTCGAAAGTTCTAGAAGCATCTTGACTCTATTAGTTCTGCTACTCGATACGAGATGGCGCTAGTGGTAACTAATGTCACCATTAATTGTGGCGCGCAACAATAGATATAATTTAAAAATAGCACCGTATTCAGTATTATATAATTCAACACTAACATAGCACATGACCACAATTTCTTACTACTTCACTAACAACTTATGGACTAATATCTACATAAGTCTGAAATAAAGAAGAAGAAGAAGAATGAAGCAGGCGTGAAGCTATGCATATTAATAAACACCTGTTTTCACCCGCGTCTTTTACCACATAAAAAATGTAATATCAAGGGGTCCCATCCCACCTTGCTTTTTAGAGTAGCACTCTTCAATGGGAAACGAAATCAAATATTAAACATCTGCTCCCTAATTGAGTAACACAATATCAATCTCAATCTGAGTCATTTTGAAGGATATTGCCAATCCATTACCTCATATGTTCAAAAAATGTGTCTACTCTACAATGTAAATAACGCAATGGATGTTGTTGAACTGTCAAAATGAAACGCACTGCTACTGATAATGTGTTACGCAATTACCCCGCTGTTGCCAACTCCTTAATCATTAACGCAATCTAATTGGATTCCAAATTTATATTATATAAACTTATCTGATTGGAATCATCGTTCAACCGTCGTCCTCGAAACTTCGATCAAGTTCCACCCCTCCACTCCTCGGCTTTGTTAAATGTTTGCTTTCTCACTTTTGTAAGGAATCGGAAGTCTTTTCATACTTGTATCAAAAGATATTTCTCGGAGGCGTTTAACATGGCGGATACTATCGTAGTATTGCCAGATTTTGATTAAATTGAGTCCAATTTTTTCCAAATTTTAGCGTAATTTAACTACTGTTTCAGTTTGGAATGGTATACATTGTTTTTTTAAGTTAGTGATAAGGCGGTGGCGGCGGTAAGTAATAGTATGCTTAGATGGTTTGGTATGTATGTTGAGAGGATGAATGAAAGGTGACTAACAAGAGGTATTTACAAGGCAAATGGTGAGTGGAAATGCCAGTAGGGGAGGCCCGAGGAGAACCTCGGGCCCTCAAGAACACCACCAATAAGGTATAACTATATATCCTCATATAGCGACCTTATTGGTGATGTTCTTCAGAAAGGTCTGGGGGTCTACTCCGAAGTGGTATCGGCCGAATGTTCGGCGGTTTCCTGCTACGAAGTTACTATTCGGTTCGGTCGGTCCCGATCCTACACTCCTACACTCTTTCGAATATTGACTATGGTCCCGACCCAACTGAGCCGATCCGAACCATTTTTGCATTTTTCAATAATATTCGGTTCGGCCATGTGTCGGTCTGATCCGAACATTGCACTTCGTAGTAGACCCCCAGGTGGGTAGTACTCGCAACCGGAGCGCGTGTAAAGTCCGTTTCACAAAAGAAGTCTCGTAGACGCGGCGCCACTGTCGTAGGACGGAATCACAAATATTGATTTATTTATTTATCTCGACATCATATACGAGTAGCAGGCTTGGTTATTGGTTAATAAAAATAGAGAAAGGTGTCTGGGGTAGGAGAGTTGTTGTAGGAATGTTGCTAACTATATAATAATAATTAGTTCCACTTATTGCCGCGGGACTTCTTTCGGGAAACGGACTCTATAAACGGAAACAAGGCAGAAGGACGTTCTGTAGTTTCTGCCTACCTCCATGGTAAGAAGGCTTAAGGTTATGTGTGTATGTATGTACATAGTTTACAACCTGTATTAACACATATGATACTTTTTATCCCGGTAAAATCCCACGCAGACAAAGTCGCGGGCAGAAGCAAGTAATAAAGAAATTAACAGAAACTTTATATACATACCGCAGGCAAGAAAAAATTAAGCTCACCTATTCATAACTTAAATGTTAGGTACTTTATAAAGCCATCGCAATACGCAGCTTTATTTACGCGCACGTAAACAGAGTATAAACTAGATCTCACCATGATTTATCTCCAACATAAACAGCGTTTCGCGACACCTGCCTTGATTTACAAGGTGTAATAATGCTAATAACATAAGCAGATAAATTGTAGGCGTTTTACGGAGAAGATATATCGCCTCCTTACCCTTGGTCTAAATATTTGAGTAGGTACACGCCTGTACGCCCCCATCCATAACCCAGCGGGATAATTGCGGAACACTCTATCAGTAGCAGATTTCATTTTGACAGTTCAACAATTTTCATTCCGTTATTTACGTTGTTGAGCTGACAAATTTTTCGAACATATGAAGCAATGTATTAGCAATTTCATTCAAAAACATTCAGATTGAGATTGATGGTGTGTTACGGAATTAGGGTGTAGGTTTTGAGAAGGTGCCCTTTACCAAAATGTTAAACAAAGTTACATACATAATCAGCCTATAATGTTCCCACTGCTGGGACACAGGCCTCCGCTTGGTGAGAGGGGGCGGGCCGTAATCCAGCACGCGGGCTCAGTGCGGGTTGGTAGATGTCACATGTCTTCGAATTTTTTGCTGCTAGGACATGCCGGTTTCCTCACGATGTTTTCCTTCACCGTTTTGAGAGCAGTGGTGATGAAATAATTTACACAAAATAAAGCGCCTGTCTGGGTTCGAACCTACGACCTACAACTCGTAAGTCGCGACCGATACCACTGGGCCACCACTGCTCTTTCAAGTAAACAAAGTTAATTTACTCCTATTTCCATAAAGTTAGACAGAAATAACAAGAACACTATGTACTACACTACGATCTTTGCTCACTCCTTTTGCTTCGATCACTCACCGCGCTCTAACTGCGTAATACACCTTCAATCACAATCTGTATCATTTTGGAGGATCTATTGCTTCATATGTTCGAAAAATGTGTCTGCTCAACAACGTAAATAACGCAATGAATGTTGTTGTACTGCCAAAATGACAGGCATTGCTACTTTTAGGCCCGTATTACAGAACCTTACTCAAAACTTAAGCAGTATTTAAAACTCGTTTAAACTAGTTGAAACTAGTTTTAAGTAATACTTCAGTCTTGTGATAAAATAATAAATTACAATTCAGAAAGACATACCATTCCTCTATCAATTCCGCATCAAATGAAAGATAATAAAGGATAATGGTACAGGCTATCCTCCGGCGATTGAATCGCTTTCTGCAAATCCCCACTTTCCTTTGATTGAATTATCGTAGTATTAAGGGTTCATCCATTCGTGTACCTACCCATTTATTTATTTTTTGTATACGTAATGGGTAATCCAACCCGCACTGGGCCCGCGTTGTGGATTAGGGCCCACTCCCTCTCACTGATAGGAGGCCTGTGTCCCAGCAATGGGAAAATTAGAGGCGGATTATGCCAATGTATACCAAATCATGTAGATATCTTATTGGTCACTGTTTGTGTATATACAATGTGTAACAAAAACCCTATTGCTATCCTTAAGCACTAAAGATAACAGCTGGTATAGAATCACTACACATAGCTTCAAATCACAAAAAAAAATACTAATTATTGATACCAAATTTTCGGTTTCATATGTTTCTTAAATTCAAATCATAACAAACGTCGCCGCACTACGTAGGCTAACTTTCCACGTTACTTGCCAATATCACGATAAATCTCTTCCGTAATTTTGCGCGCCTAGTTTGGTTTCTGGTATCAATGTATTAAAAATTCTCATAACTTCCGAACATGTAGAGTTAGGATTAAAAAACCCTTCCAATATCGTTTGATTTCATCCAAAGAAGGCGTGTCCTTGGTATATATACCAAGTACCCTTTCCGTTACACATTGTATAAGAGTTTTCAGCTCACTTCAAATAAACTAAATACCTTCACATTTTCTTGTCGACCGTATAAAGTTCAATTCAGGCAATAGTTTGATCGTACCACTTTTCATTTCGCCTCCTCTCCTGGCTGATTTCATCAATGAATACCAGGATCAAACCAGTGATACCAGCAGGGTTATTGCGTAACACTGGCAATGTCTTTCATTTTGACAATTCAACAACATCCATTACGGCATTTACGCTGTCGAGCAGACAATTTTTTCAAACTTGTGAAGCAATGGATTAGCAATTTTCTTCAAAATCCTTCGACTGTAGTTGAAAGTGTGTTACACAATTAGGGTCCAGGTCCTAATAACAATACTTATCTGCTCATTTCCCTCTACAGATGCGCGACTCTCGTGCTGAACGGGACGCGGTACTGCGAGTGGGGCTACAATGGTCTGGGCATAGACTACCAGGTGCTGGCCGGACCCGCCTTCATGGCAGTCTTCACCGTCGTCGGAGTCATTCTCGGCGTGGTCGCTGACAAGTAAGTAACAATGGTATAAATATCATTAAAATTAGGTATGACCTGATTTGGTCCTGAGATGGTAACTTAAAAGCAACAGCTCTGACATTACAACCTGTCGCAAATGTGGCTGCTGGTCAAGAAGCCGTATTTAAATTCTAGAGTATTCGCACTGATTTAACTCAATCATAATTTTCGTATTACACCTTTGCTAAAAGATATATTGGAAATAGCCAAGAGATAACTGCTACCCGCAGGATGGAACCACCACAGCAGACCAATTAATTAAAAAACTATATTAACGAATTTATGTCTACCCTTATATATACCATATGGCAGGCGCTTTACTTTGTGCAAATTATTTCATCACTACTGCTCTCAAAACGGTGAAGGAAAACATCGTGAGACAACCGGCATGTCCTAGAACCAAAAATTCGAAAGCATGTGACACCCGCCAACCCGCACTGGGCCCTCCCTGAGGTGGATTATGCGCCCTCCCTCTTACAGAGAGGAGGCCCGTGTCCCAGCAGTGGGAACATTATAGGCTGATTGCTTATGCTATATGCCATACCTGAGCCACATTTACATGAAGATAAAACTTAATATTTATTATTTCCTACTGGTTCCCACATATCTGAAAATCATGACCCTGACCCTCAATGTCAAAACAGCAATTCACAATTTCACAATCCACTTTGCCTCTCAACAGATACAACAGAGCCCGAATCCTCTCTTTCTGCACCCTAATCTTCGTGATCGCCATCCTTATGATGGGTACCGTCAAAGAGTACTGGCACCTCGTGATCCTGCGTATGATTATGGCAGCAGGAGAATCCGGCTGCAACCCCCTTGCCACAGGGATACTGACAGACCTGTTCCCTGAGAAACAGAGGGCCCTAGCGCTGTCCATCTTCAACTGGGGAATCTATGGAGGATACGGTATTGCCTTCCCTGTTGGACGGTATATACCGGGTATCAATGCTTGGGGTTTGGTGAGTTTCACTCTTTTAGTATTTAAAACTATTATGATATGTTAAAACTATTTTAATTTTGAAGTTTAATATTATAATCGTGTTACATTATAAATAAACAAAACAACAAAATCATAGTGTTGAAATACACAGTCAAATGTCACAAAACAACCCGCCCCTGATCGCACCCGGCGCAAAGGTGCCCATAACACTCGCCGCATTGCCTCGCTGAATAGCGATGGCCAACCTTTGCACCAAGAACGACCCAGAGCGGGAGTCACCGGTTGCCTCCCTAAGCTTACGGCCCAATTCCGCCACAAAAACCTTCGCTGCCTTACTCCAACAACCCAGGGTCTCCACAGCTACCGGCACAAAATAGTAAGGCTGCTCCAAGGAAGCGTACTTGAGCCTTTTTACAGAGCAGGCGTCTTCAGCTGCGGCAGAGGCAGCATTTTGAAGTTGAATTCTACATCATCTATTTTTGTAAGAGTAACGGCTATTTTTTTTATTAAATGATCATTTGATGACGTTGAAAAGGTTCTGACTCTACCTTCAAATCTTAGAAGTTCATTTTTACACAATCAGCATCTACTAAGTAGCTATTTATAACCTGCTACTCATAACATGCATGCAAGCGACATCGCGGCAGGCCCAGATGGAGATAGCGGGATGAGCTGGACTCCTACAATATTGGTTAAACATACTAGAAGTGTATTTTCAATACCAAATATGTCCACAGAGCTGGCGTGTGTGTTACTTCGGAGCTGGTATCGTCGGTTTGATCATCACAGCATTCACCTTCCTCACTCTTCGGGAACCTTCCAGAACTACTATTGGAGAAGAAGGTACGAACTAACGGATTTTTATGTTGTTCATTGGCTGATTACGCACACCAAGTGTTCCATTTCCGCGTGGGTCAAACTTCTTTATGTCGCATTAGGTTTGTGGAAACCGTTCAGATGGTATCCACAAACCGGTTTACCGGGTACCGGTTTTTTTAGATTCAGATCTACAAAAACCTGCGGGCTAATTGCGTAACACATAATCAGTAGCAATGGGTTTCATTTTGACAGTCCAACAACATTCATTGCATTATGTACGTGGTTGAGGAGACAATTTTTTCGAACATACGCATCAATGGATGAGCAATATCCTTCAAAATTACTCAAGTTTAGATTGATACACTACACAATTAGAGTGCTGCATTTACTCTAAAAACCATCTAATATTCACCTTCTGTTTAGGAACCAACAAAGCGGGCGATAGCACGTTAGAGTCCGGTAAGAAAATGCCGCAGGTGACCATCTGGCACGTGATTGCGCAGCCCAGGATCATACTGCTGTGCCTCGCCGCCTCCATCAGACATTGTGGTAAGTCCAATTTGTTAATAAGACACTCACAGAGCACGGAATCTTGAGACGGCAATATTCATCATCATTCTCCTACCTTTTCCTCACGACATTTTCCTTATTACTGCGAGTTTAGTACACCCCACATTTTGAGAACAAGCCTGTTCCCATTAACCAGACACGAAAAATTCCTGTTAGATAAACCACTTTTCCCGACTTTGGTTAAATAATAAAAGATTTTATTTCTGTAAGTTCATCAAATTGATTAAATTTTTATTTTATCGTGTTTAGATATCGGTACTACCTCATCATGTCTGCAAAGTTTCGCTAGATAATTTCTTTTGACCATGTATACATAGTTTTTAAATGAGTTATTATATGACTACCTAATTAATATCATCGAACATAAAGTTGTAAGTACCGCTAGTACCTACAAGTTCCTACAGCTATATATGGTGTATGTACAGTCGCCAAAGGAGATAAGTAACCAGGGTCGTCGGATATAGTTGAAGTTTAGTAAGAAACCGATGGATGTTTTCGAATAAAATTTAGTTTCGTGAATGAACTGTTTGTTTTATATTATCATCATTCTCATTATCCCAATTTATTTGGGTTCGGCGCAACATATCTTTTTTTCCATACTCCTTTATTAGCCGCCATCTCGACAGTCACCCCCTTTCTAACCATATCATCATTCACACATTCCATCCATCGTTTCTTTGGTCTTCCTCTACTCTTATAGCCATCGAAATTCATACTCAAAACTTTCCTCACAACATTTTCCTTATTCCTCCGTAACACATGCCCATACCATGACAACCGATTTCCACACAACTTTTCAGTTACCGGTGCCACTTTCAGACTTCCTCTTATATACTCATTTCTTGTAACACCACATATCCCTCTTAGCATTCTCATCTCAGCTGCATGCCTTTCATTCATCCTTTTTGTGGCCCAACATTCTGATCCATACAAGACAGGGTCTAACCATGGTTTTATATTTCTTCCCCTTAAGTTAAAACATCAATCCGTTTCCTTCTTAACATCAAGTATATCCGACGACACTGGTTACTTATCTCTTTTGATGACCGTACCTACCAAGTTTATATTCGTCATCTAAGAATATAAATAATTACATTTAATTATATAGTTAGGTACAGATAGGTACATGGTATGACTTGTTACACCTACCTACATAATACGGTAACACGACAAGACAAGAGCTTTTATAACAACATTATAATGTTCTATTCGCAAAAACCCTTATTTTTATTCATAAGCTTTAAGACCTTACAATAAGAATTAAAATGCGAAGTTTATATCTCACGGCGAAGTTTTTTAAGTGCAAATGTAAGTTTGTAGTTAGTGTCCTGCCAGTCACGGCAATAGACTTGTCATGTCGCGAAATCCAAGGTCGCATTAATGTAACTAAAAATGCCTTTTGAAGTACTTAGGTACGCCGGTACGCCGGATATTTAGATCATTGTTATTTCTTCTGAGAAACAAGACTCCATAATAATAGGTAGGTACACACGGCTACACATCAAGCTATGAATTTCCAGTTTTAGCTGACCTCGTATTGTATAGGTTTTTCGTACAATCAGAAGGCAGCTTATACTGGTTTTGTATAGCTTGATGTGTAGCCGTGTGTACAGTTAACAACAAGCATCGATCAAAACTTCAGAGTTCTAAATCTCAATTTTTGAGCAAACTATTGAAATAATATCGAGACGGAAGTATTTTGAGAACATTGACTCTTCAATATTCTCAAAATACTTCCGTCTATTCTTATCTAACTAGCTGCCTTCCGTGGTTTTACCCGCATCCCGTGAGTATATCGGGATAAAAAGTATCCTATCCTAACCCATGAGCCAAATTTCATCAAAATCCGTTCAGCCGTTTTAGCGAGAAAACGTAACAAACAAACTCACTTTCGCATTTATAATATTAGTTAGGATATGAAATCCTCGTTCCTTATCCATCGCTCTCCATCAGGCGAGATCGAGGTCAAGAGCTTGCCCACTGGGCAATAAAAACAACATAAAAACCAGATTGTATCGAATCATTTTTTGTCAATTTAGTTGGTGTGTAAAACTATGTGTTAGTCGACTTTTTACGCTATACGTACCTACCTCTTTTCAGTGTCACCAAGATTATATATATTTTTTTTTAATGGGATTGCTCTTATAAAGGAAAGTAAAGTTAAATTGTCGGTATAAGTAATCTAGTTGGTAGTTTAGTTCCATAAGGGTTGATTTTTCCAACGCCAGATAATTTTATCCGAGGAATAATGTTGAATTTTTGACAGTTCTTCCATACAAAATCTGTCAGCGGTCAATTTTATTCTACGAATAAAAATTACCTGTCGATTAAAAAATTTGCCCTCAAACATGCCTACTAAAAGCATTTGCAGATACCTAGACTGGGAAATGAATTTAATTGTTGTTGTTTCTTCCGTAACATCTAAAATTAAAATTAACAACTGTTTTCGGCGATTTTCTACAGTTCGGTCATGTTTAATGTTTTAAAACCACAATAAATTAATGAAGAAAGTTATACTACTATGCTAAAGTTCACTGTGGCTTAAGTGGTATCGTAGGGTAGATATCTACTTACCTACCTAGTCTGGTTCCTAGAAAACACCTTCGTAGGTTGAACTATAGGAACCTAGGGAGCTATGACAATATTGATGACCTATAGGTAAGTAGGATCCAGTTAAGGGCAGATTTTTTAATAGCCAGACAACTTTTAAGTATCTAAAGAGTAAATATATGACACAAGGCTCCATATTTATTCCTTAGATAAAAAAACAGCCAAGTGCGAGTCGGACTCGCACACGAAGGGTTCCGTACAAGGCAAATAACTCCAGAAAAAAAATGTTTTGTATTTTAATTATCTGTTGTTATAGCGGCATTAGAAATACACACTCTGTGATTTCAACTGTCTACTTATTACGGTTCATGAGATACAGCCCGCTGACAGACACACGAACGGACGGATGGACGGAGGAACGATTAAAGTAGATGACGATTGAAAAACTAATAAAAAATAGTAAAATAAATTTGAAAAGCAGCATAAGGTACAAAAAAAAGTGAAAAAGTTTTCGTATTCAAAAATGACAGGGCCGTACTTAGGCCCGTTGGAGCCTCGAGGGGCGCAAACCTCTTCGCGTAATAGGGTCTGTCACATCCAATCCTTTGTAGTTGTTTAAGATGTCTTTGTTTGTTAGTTATTCAACGTTAAAGTATCTTCGTTTTAGCCTAATTGTATTTGTTACGGCTGAAAGAGACAGCCCTTTTAACTTTAATAATTTTCTTGAAACATGATAATAATGTTTTTGTTTATTAAATATCGGTAGGCACATACATATTAATGTATTGGTAGACGTAGGAAATACATTGCTGATGATAACCACTATGTAGACGAATAGACAGATTTCAACGTCTGATATTATCATAATTGTCAATATTAAGGGTTTCTATGTTAATGACTGTAATTGCTATTGTACCGTTTTAATCTTACTATCCTACTTCCTACTAATATTATAAACGTGAAAGTTTGTATGGATGGATGGATGGATGGATGTTTGTTACTCTTTCACGCAAATACTACTGAACGGATTTGGATGAAATTTGGCACACAGTTGGTTTATAACCAGGATTAACATATACGATGCTTTTTATCCCGATATTCCCACGGGATCGAAACTTATGCGGGTGAAATCGCGGGGCGCAACTAGTGATATTATAAACGTGAAAGTTTGTGAGGATGGATGGATGTTTGTTACTCTTTCACGCAAAAACTACTAAACGGATTTTGATGAAACTTTACAGTAATATAGCTTATACATCCGAATAATACATAAGATACTTTTTATCCCGATATTCCCACGGCATTGACACTTATGCGGGTGAAACCGCGGGCCGCTGCTAGTTAACTATAAATAAATAAATCACTAATCTTAGACTAGAAGGATATTTAGACTGACAGAAAAAATCCACTGGCACATTATAAAAAAAGGAAGTCATCTAAAAAGCAATATAAAAAGTCATTTTATCTTACACGTTTATTTCGTAGGCAAAATACCTAATATTGACACGCAAATTAAAACGCTTCCCTTGTAACAACTTCTTCCCCGTGTAACACAAAATTTGTACACAGCCGCGAATCAGAATCTAAATCATAAAGTAATAACGTCAAGTCGACGTCTTTGAACAAGGAGCAAGAAGAAATTGCGCAGTGCTAATGTTTTTATTTTACCTTAATAGAATTTAATTTTGGCAAAAGCGAGATTCGTAATACCTTACGAATAAAATAATATATGCTATTAGAATAACAAGAGTACAGCCGATCGATTCTGTAAAAAATTCACCGTGAAAAGTTAGGTGCAGTGAGCTTAGAGTGAGCTGTCAATAGTGTCAATCCCTAGCATTAGTTGAACTGACAGCTCACTCCAAGCTCACTTCACCTAAGTTTTCACGGTGAGATGACATCTTCTTTTTTTTGTAGTGCTGCTCCAATAATAATTGCTGAAGCCATCACCTGATCATAAATCTACTAACAGCTCTATTTCTTTCAACTCTCTCTCCAAACATCGCATAAATCTACTAAAAGCTCCATTTCTTCATTTTTACTGACTCATAGTAAAGCGGACTCGTATAGACGGATAAGTCAGTCACAGAGACATTTATATCTTCCTTTTGACCTTATCTAGGTCAGCAAGGAAACTCATTTAATAAAGCCATTGGAAGGAGCATTAGTTGCCAACATAATTTTCTTTCCCCGACGTCTATTTCAATTACGAATAAGTAGTAGGAAAGGCTTTCTCAATGCAATGTGGGAAAAGTCCTGTATTTTAGATGTTACTTAGTAAAGCTTAGACTTAAAAGAACTTACTTAGCATTTTTGTGCTAAGTAAGAAGCGAATATGAATGCTTAAATTTTGTGCAAGTTTTCCCCTGTTTATGCTTCATAAAACAATGAGTATGATTATTGGTACCTGAGCATGGGTAATTGATGAACATGAGTGCCTGATGAGCATGAGGGCCTGATAAGCATGAGTGCCTGATGGGCATGGATACCAGATGAGCAAGGGTTCCTAAAAACGTCCAACGGCATCGCGGAAGACTCAGGCGTAGATGGTGGGACGAACTTGACGCCTATATGAGGGATGGGGATTGGCTCAGGATCGAATTGAATGGAAAAAGGAAAGGGAGGCCTTTGACCTGCAGTGGGACATTGCAGGCTGATTATTATTATGATATGATCAATATTATGAGGATCGTGGAAGTATAGCTTTTAGCCTTTAGTCTTTAACACCAACCAAGTTCGCCCTAACATTATCACTCCATCATGTCCACTGACTGAACTCGTTCCAGCGCTCTCATCCATCCAGTTATCACTGTATCCTAACCACACATTCATTTATTTTCCAGGAGGCATGTGCTTCGCCTACAACGCGGACCTGTACTACCGTGACTACTTCCCTGATGTAGATCTAGGCTGGTGGCTATTTGCTGTCACTGTCGGTATTGGTTCCGTTGGAGTTGTGGCTGGAGGAGTTATCTCGGACAAGTAAGAACATTTAATGTTTGTATTTTTTCTTATCATTTAGGTACGCGGTTGTGAACCTAGGATACAATATTTGGTTGGAGTGGAAGAGAAATATTTCGAATAGACATAAAAAACTATTTAGGGGCTCGTGGCTAAGTAATAACAGCCTCACGGGTCGATCGATCAGGTTAAGCTACACTTGTCGTAGTCAGTCCGTGGATGGGTGACCATCTTTACATACTGAGAGCCTTCCGTGCCTCAGAAAACACGTTAAGCCGTTGGTACCGGCTGTCATTCTTGGATCTTTGACAGTCGTTACGGGTTGTCAGAAACTCTAAAGTCTGACAGTCTTACCAAGGGGTATCTTCATATCGTGTTAACCAGTAACTGGGTTGTGGAGGTCAGATGGGCAGTCGTTCCATGTAAAATACTGGTATTCAGCTATATCCGGTTAGACTGGAAGCCGACCCCAGCATAGTTGGGAAAAGGCTAGGAAGATTGATTGAAACATAAAAAACGATTGTTAAAAAAGCTACAGAAATACAGAAAAAGGAACGTATTTTTATATTTTGGGGGCATAGCCCTCATAACCTGAATGGGCGAAAGCTTGTTTAGCTCCGCTAATTGGACCGCCCACAAAATGCAATCTCATCGGCACATACATTATGTATTTTCATTATTCAAAAGTTCAAAACTCAGCATAAAAATTCAATCTGTATTTTTTAACACTGGCATTTTTTATTTCCATATCTAATCTATTTGGTTTGTGCAGGTACGTGGAAAAAATGGGCGTTCGTTCAAGAGTACTGATACTTGCGGTATCTCAGCTGATTGCTACTCTGCCTGCGTTCGGATCCGTTGTGTTTGGACCTCTGTGGGCAATGATCACTCTTGCTATTTCCTACTTCTTTGGTAAGCACATATACTAAACTATAGCTGCTTAAAACATGTTCTGTCTGATGAAATGAGGTTGGTTGGAAAATGATTTTTTTTACAAGGTCTATACGATGTTCTCTACGTCTTGTATTGGTCGAATACATTGCAGTATGACTACTCAGATGTTAAACTAGCGAGTTTTAGGACCGCAGATCTGTTTCTATTGGAGCAAGCAACCTAAAAACCAACTTAAAAATAAACCCCTCTCCTCATCAACGTAAAGACGCAAATCCTAATACAAAGCTTCTCCCTTCCAGCTGAGATGTGGTTCGGCATCGTATTCGCCATCCTTGTCGAGATCGTACCGCTGTCCGTCCGCTCCACCACGGTGGGAGTGTTCCTGTTCGTCATGAACAACGTCGGCGGCAACCTGCCCATTCTCGTGGACCCCGTGTCCAAGATGATCGGATACAGGGAGGCCATTATGATCTTCTACGCTGGATTTTATGGCATAAGTAAGTTGATGAAACAAGTTTCTAAGAACTACAATTTTTGTGCAGGGTTTTTGCCTAATTCTGTATAAATCTGTAGTGCTTAGGTATAGTCATGGGAGTTACAAAAAAGTTATTTTTTATCGTGAATTGTATAGACCGTGAGTGCCAGCAGATCAAGCTACCCGAAACTGTCAAATTTTCCCAATCAACCTTGAACCTATTAAGGTTTAAGGTTGATTGAGAAAATTTACCTACACTTTATAAATTTAAAGTTGGAAATCTATTAAAGAAATTTGACAGATTGTAGTACGTTGATGTGCTGGCGTCTGTACTATAGAAAAGTGGATACAATATTTATTTGGAGAAATGAGAAACGATATTTTCATTCAGCATCCACTTTTTGAATGATATTACCTACATATATCGACGTTTTTAATACCTAAGACCCTTTGTACACGGTACGGTGTATAAACCGCTTCGTAGAAAAAACGAGTCTGTCAACAAGCTTCCATAGTAGTCCATACAACACTGACGACGGGCGAATAAACCGTAGATTTTCACGGCAAGAAAACCGTGTATGTACAGTCACATAATACATACAATATCACGCAAAAGCAATCTGTACGGGGTAATGTCCAATATTTACATACGTAATGTAACTAGAATAGAATAGAATAAAATACTCTTTATTATGTACAGTCACCAAGAAGAATAGAAAGAAGAGTAAGAAACCGATGGATGTTTTCGAATGAAATTTATTTTGATAAATAAACTGTTTGTTTCCTATTCATTTAATTTCATTTCATTCGAAAACACCCATCGGTTTCTTACTAAACTTCAACTACCGTATATCCGTCGACCCTGGTTGCTTATCTCCTTTGGTGACTGTACAAAGGGCCTTACCCTTTTAAAGCAACCTCTACCTTTACCTCTCTTACTCAAAACTTAATCATATTTTTTCTAACCCACAGGCAGCATAATGTTCTTCCTAACGATGTTCTTAATGGACGGACCCGTTGAGAAGGCGGCAACCACGACAGAGGAACCCGCGGACAAGCGCAGCGGTCTCGACAACAGAGCTTTCACTCAAGACGAACTGCCCGCCAGACACGCAGGAAGAAGTCTACCTACCGCACCTAGCGAAAGACTATAGATATTAAACGAATTGTTCGAACTTTGAATGAAAAATATCGGGGACCATAAACTCTACAGTCAAGAACTGCTAGCAAACAGGACCAGAAATATTAGTTTGTGGAAAGCCCCCAGAACCGTATTCAGGATGTCTATGGGTGCAATAAAAGTACAAATAGGTGCATGACAGGATTTTGTGAGATGGCTTTTACGACACAGCTCGATATTGGTAAATTATGCGTTCTTTCCAAAGTTAATAATTTTTTTTAATGTAATAAAATGTTTTTGTTTTTTTATGACAGTTGAATCTCTTACCCTGAAAAATGAATATATAAAATCTATAGGAATTCTTAAAAAATAAGTACCTACCATTTTACTTGCTCAAGAAATATTTGGATATTTTGATCCACCTAAGAATGTCGCGAACAAACAAAGCAATTTCACGCGGCTGTAACTTATACATGACAAACAAAATTTCAGGTGTTTCAGTTGATAGAAAAGCCTAAACATGACTCTTTCAAACAATGCGTGTTCCTTTAGGAGTAAGCAAAACAGTTCATTTATCTATGAATACCTACAGCGCGTAAAATGTCTTTGACTGAATTTGCCTGCAGGTATGAAGATGATTGATTCGTCACTATTATAATATGCATTGTCGTTAGTACCAGTAAGTTATGTCTGAGTGTTAAGTTTTAGATTAAGTTTTTCTAAGTTTATTTTAAGCTCAGTGTCATTGTGTTGAATACATTTTATTTATTTTCATGGATATACAGTATATTCGAATGGTCTGTTTGAAAATAAACGTTTCCTGTTACATTGTATGAAAATATTGCAAAAATATAGGTTTTACACCTTTTACTGATTGAATATATTTTTATAACAGCACCGGCAACCGCCTGATCTGTTATCTAGCAGAAATTGATTAAATTTCTATTACTCATACAGAAAAGGTTTTTTCAATACAGACTGTGTAATAAACTGTAATTCATTTACCCAAAAGTTGTTACATAATTTTCAGTTTATTTGCATTTAATTGCCAAATCAATAAAATTATGTTATAAAAAATGTACAACATAATATATTGGTAGAACAGGTGGAGTCTAGATGTTTTTGTGAGTTTTAAATAGCTTAAAAACTCCTTTGACTACAGAAAAATCACAAGTGAAATAACATACAAAAGACTTTCATATTGTATGGAATAGGTACTGCAAAATGTATTTTTTCAGTTTATTCATTCTGGTTGTTCTATCGAAACTATAAGAAAAATCCTTAGTGGAATGCAGTTATTATGTGATAATGATCTTTTGTACATATTTATTTCGTAGTTATGTGATTATTGTAAATAAATGTTTAATGTTTTACAAGTGTTTTATTTCTTCCAATTTACAAGTTCGTATACTTGCTATATTTGAATAGTTACTTTCAGTTATCATTGTCAGTAATTGTTTGTATGTACATAAATATCTAAACGACTTCAGTCAAAACCTTACTTTTCTTATGACCTTTATATTTAAAAAGTTTTTCTTTTCTTCTCGACTTCCACAATTTTGTTTCTTCTTTGGTTAAAATAGATTGGCCACTGACTACCACAGCGTTTACTTTATCTGCAAAGAAAAAGATTAATAAATTAATAGCTATCAAGATCTGTTAAACGTGCTTGAACTAATGGCAAAATAATAGTTTTAAGTATCTCTAAAAAAGAAAGATAAAAAAAAAATTAAGACATGTTAAAACTGGAGATACGAATAAGCAGGTGAATTCAACTACATTAGACATAAAATAAGTGATAGTAAATATTGCTACTGGATTTAATTTCAGGAACCTTGCAAACATTAAGAGATTGTTACATAAACAATTATGTTGAAATCTGTAATTTAAAAAAAATATGATGGAAAAATTATTTACCATCTTCAGTTATATGGTCTTCCTCATCAATTTGTCTTTTTTTATTTTTGAGTTTTTTCGATTTAATATTATGAGTTTCAGTGTAGGTGTCCTGTACCTCTTCACATGACATAAATCCTTCAGAAGCCTTAAATAGTTTTACACCACCTTTGATCTTCCGTTTTCTAGAAAGAAAAATATTACAAAGATATTTATTACGGACCCCGATCCACTGCATCACTCTCGTATCGCCCGCCCGCTCTATTACTTTGTTTTCACTTAGTGTGTCTTCTGACTTTTTACTTCTTACTAGACTCCTAAGGGTTGTTGCGTGATGTTAAATAGCTTATAACCTTCCTAAAGAATTGGGCTATTAAATGCAAGAAGAATTTTCCGAAATCCGATTGGTAGTTACAGAGATAAGCGTGTTCAAACAAACAAACAAACAAACTCTTCAGATTTATTATATTAAGCTTGTCCTTCTTCATCTGCGCGTATTTTTATAGGTTTTTTATTTTATTTTCTGGTATTAAAAATAGATAGGTAACACATTAGATTCTACTAAATCTTGCGGTACAGTCAGTGAGTGAAAAACATTTTTAGTAGAAGCTTACTTAGGTTTAATTTGCATGTCCACAAATTCGATTTTTTTCTGTATTATTTCAGATACTTTGGCACCAATTTTGTTTTGCATTTCTTTTGGTACTTTCACATCGTTGTAGTGGGACGATACTTCCAAATATCTTTCAGATTTACGTTTTTCTTGACCTGAAAAAAGTATTTATATTTAATGCAATAATCCTTTAAATGTTTATTACAGTTTTAATGATCCAACGATACATGAAAATTATTCTAGTTTTCTAGCAAAATATTTATAAATTGAGTTTTGCGGCTGACTGACAAATCCTAAATACAGCCCTGTACGAAAGTGAGGTTATGTGTACCAATTTAATCAATAAGAGAAAAGAGTGATATTAAACCGAAAGCAAACGTTGCATTGTAGTTAAATATTACAAAATTAAGCTAGCTAATACAATTATCATTACATGTGACAGATTGTCTTACCATTGTCACTGGCTTCTTGTTTCGTCGTTAGCCCTCGAGATTCGTTTATCAACTTAGTAAAGGATGTGTCCACTACTTCTCTAAAACGTGAAAGATCCTCATCTTCGGAAGAATCAGACATTATTAACCTATAATGTATGTAAATATAAAATTGAGACCGACTGACACAACCTCAAAACTTTTTGTTTACTGTTGTTCACGAATCTTGCTGTGGAGCTGTCAAAACAGCATGGTATTGATATAGATAAATAATTAAAGAAAACAGATTAGAAGAAGTTTAAAAAACAAAACTCATTTACAAATCAAATAAATCTATTTTCACTATAACAAATCAAACATTTCATCACAAATAACATTGTAAAAATAAGTTTAGTAAAAGTTCTGAAGGTAAGGTTCTTCGTTGATGTAAAAAACTAGCTGTCAAAACCTAGAAGGTTCTGTCAGTGTCAGCGAAGTCATGCCGTGCAATGGTCCAGTATTTCTTGATCCGCGGCAAAAGTAGAAACTGAGCTGAAAAGTACTGAATTTTGCTTCCTCTGACTGCAAGCAGCGCCACTAAGCACACGCAAAAGTACCAAGTTAAGACGTGGAAACAGTGTCAAACCAAACTCACTCTATCAATGTCAAACTCACAATGTCTCGGACGTAATAATGGAATTTAGTTTGATTTTATTACCTACTTCATCTATAAAACAATATCAGCTGAATATTTCGTAGGTCATAAAATTCAATATCGATTGTTGTGCAAAAATTATTTTATAAGAATTATTTTATGTATAAAAACGAACTCTTATAATCAGTGTCCACAATGTCTCTAGTATTCCGACCACCTACAGACCCGAATTTATCAAAATTTATGGAAGACAATGACTACGATTCACTCACGAAGTACCTTGTCGGCAACAACCACAGATTTCGCGAGAATATCATAATACCAAGGATCCTCGGGCCTGTTATCATTAAAACGAATGAGGAGAAGATGATAGAAGCCACTATTGAGAGCTGTCCCTTCAAATCAGTGACCAGTTGTGTTATTGGTAAGTTGAGTGATTTATTATTTTATTTATTACATACATACGCTACCATTACAGTCTCCCAGTGCGGTAGTGTGTAGTTAATTAACAGCTAATGGAATAGTTTACAACATAAGATTAACAAATTACCAACATATCACATGTAATGTTACCTTTGCGAACTCGATCAGTGAACATGAGAAAATATCTATTCTATTTAATACCTGTTAATGTCGACTTTTGCCTACTATTTGAAGTGACTAGAGATTTACTATGAGCTTTTAGTCAGGCAATAGTTAACCTAACTGCTTGCAGAGGCAGTAAAAGATAAACTCAATAGGGACAGTGTAAGCCACAGGGCTAAATTAACTGAATAATATACTAATTATAACTATAGACAATACAAGATGTCGATTGCCATTGACTGCCATTCTCAAATCTACTCATAACATAACAAAATAGTTGGTCACTGTGATTAACTCAAGACAATGTTTATATTCTTTCTCCAGAATTAGATTACCTACGGACAGGTTATATATGCTCATATAATTGTATACTTTATTTGAATATATAAGTCAATTCAGTTTAATCTTATTTTAATTTTTTATCGACTTAATCTACTCAATAATTGGTTAGCTAGCGACCTCAACAATTGATCATATTATTCTTGCCTGAGCAACCGGCAGCAAGTTCGTCATACACCCTTATATGTCACTGCTTCTGGTAGCATCGGGGGTTGGGTTACCTCCTTCCTCCAATAATAAATTTCACCAAAAAATATTCTCTTTTCAGGATACGGTCTTGGATTAGCAGTGGGTCTCTTCACATCCTCGTTAATGCCAAATGTAGCCGTAACAGACCCCATGCAAACACAAACAGCCAGAGAAATACTACGGGAAATGAAAACATCTATGTTCAGTTACGCAAAGAACTTCGCTATACTTGGTGCTGTATTTTCTGGCGTTGAATGCTGTATAGAGTCGGCTAGAGGGAAAACTGACTGGAAGAATGGTACCTATGCTGGTGGAGTCACAGGCGGCCTAATAGGGTTAAGAGGTATGATGCATTGACATGCAGAGATATTGTTACGTAGGAATGAGGAAAATGTTGTGAGGAAAGTTTTGAGTATGAATGTTGATGGCTATAAGAGTAGGGGAAGACCAAACCAAACGATGGATGGACTGTGTGTATGATGATATGATTAGAAAGGGGGTGACTGTCGAGATGGTGGCTAATAGAGGAGTATGGAAGAAAAAGACATGTTGCGCCGACCCCAAATACATTGGGATAAGGGCAGGAGAATGATGATTAGATTAGCAGGACGCTGCCCCCCTAGACAAAATCCCTAGCTACGCAAATGCCTTCACCTTATAGGTTAAAAAAAAAGTGGGGGTCTACTACGAACTGCAAAGTGCGAATGATTGGATCGGACCGATACATGGCCGAACCGAATATTATTGAAAAAATGCGAAAAATATTCGGATCGGCTCAGTTGGGTCGGGACCGTAATCAATATTCGAAAGAGTCTAGGAGTGTAGGATCGGGACCGATCGAACCAAATAGTAATTTCGTAGCAGAAAACGACCGAACATTCGGCCGATACCACTTCGGAGTAGACCCCCAGTATTTTCTGTTTTAAAAATAACGTCTATTAATTCAACTAGCTTCTGCCCACGGCTTCGGCCGCGTGGATGTCGGAAATTATCCCACAGGAACGTGCTACCGCAACAAAAGTAGCCTATGTCCTTCCCAGGATGCCATCTATCTTCTTGCCAAATTTTATCAAAATCCGTTCAGTGGTTTAGGGGTAAAAACGCAACATATTGACAGTTGCTTTCATATTTTATTAGAAGGAATCTGTTAATATAAAATCGGCTTCCAGTCTAACCGGATGCAACTGAATACCAGTATTTTACATGGAGCGACTGCCTATCTGACCTCCACAACCCAATTACTGGATAATACGATACACCTTGGTAAGACTCGTTGTCAGACTTTCGGGCTTCTGACGACCAGTAACGACTGTCAAAGATCGCGAATGACAGCTAGGACCAACGGCATAACGTGCTTTTCGAAGCACGGAGCGGTCTTGGTATGTGAAGATGGTCACCCATCCACAGACCAACCGCGGCAAGCGTAGCTTAACCTGATCGATCGACCTGTGCGGCTGATATTACTTAGCCATGGATGTCATTAAAAAATTGTGTCTGCTATTCGGTCTTTCCGCCTGCGCGAAAAGCATTTAAATACTATAACCAATTTCTTTTTTCTTTTCAGGTGGCATGAGAGCGGGTTTGTTTGGCGCGGCAGGTTTCGCGGCATTTTCGACAGTCATTGATTATTACATGCATCAACGTGGATAATTATAAAAAAATTAATTATTATTATATTTAGTACTTCTTAGCAAATAAAGAAAACACTTGGATATTAACTATTTGTCTTTGATTTGGTAAAACGAACAGTATCAGTATGAACTCAGAATCAAACCCCTGCACCCATTTTATCAGGGGCATAGCTACCGCCGTATCAATGATACGGGGCCCCCGTGCTACAGGGGCCCCGACGCGACTTGTAAAGAAGATGAAGAATTGCAAAAATTTGTAAAATAATATCGAGAACCTAAAATTCTTATTGATCAATAAGAGGCATGTAATAATTGAATCTATAATTATATATATATAAGGCCGTAACTATGATTCTATGTACTTTGAGTGAGACGGAGAGTGTCGTTTTATGAAGTGTGAGCGAGACAGATAGTGACGCTAACGTAAAAGAGACGGAGAGAGTTATTTTACGAAATGTGAGCGAGACAGATAGTGACGCCATTTATTCGCTATTGCCCATACTGCCCATACATATTATCAGTACGTTACGGTCCTTCGTTTACTGCGCATCTTTCTATATTCGTTCGTGTTGATTTCGTACTTACCACTTTTGCTTTGTTTATTGGACTCGATTGCCTGTGATTTGGATTTGGACCGTTTAGTTTCTCTTTGACGACCTTTGCTTTTCGTCGTTGATCGTGTGATTGTGTAGTGCCACCATGTCGTACACTACACAAGAATATGCAAACATGCACCTAATTTATGGGGAATGTAGATGCAATGCTAGCGCTGCAGCTAGACTGTATCGTAAGAAGTTTCCAAATGCAGCACGTTACCCGGATCATCGAGTCTTTACAAATGTGCACCGTTTACTCTTCTCAGAGGGCCGACTCCCAAGCCAAGCACATGGTGAAGGAACCGAGAAACCAAGTATTTCTATCGTAAATATCTTTTGTATTAACTATTGTGTTTTTGTATTTTTGGAGGCACTGAGATATCAGAAGGTTGAAGAAAATACTCGTTGATTTGTGGATGTGTAAGATGTATATTTGGTAAAATAAAGCGACTTATATACTATTTACAATATATGACATAACCAATAAAAACGTGTACATTAAATTAGTCCGCCGCGCCGCATGACAGCGATTATGTATCTACTTTGTATGAGTACAGTTGGTGATAGCAAATAACTGACCCCCCTAAAAATTACTCGATTTTGCACCCTCTGCTTAAAACATATAAAGTTTATTCAATCTGTATGAGTTTATCAGACTAACACTACTCGATGAACAGAAACAATAAATCATTTTGATACGAATACAAACTTGATCTTTAAGATGTTGGTATTAGATCATTTACTATGTATGGGTATTTGTTACGCAATTTTCATTTTAATGCAGCAAGACCTATAGGTTAGGTTAATGTTGTCGTACGTAATTTGTGTCATTGCTACTAATACCTTATTTCATCTGTCTTACCTAGGGTTGCCATATTTGGCAAGGATCGTGTCGGGACGCAAAGAGAAAAAAAAAATTAAATATGAATACTTTTTATTAAAAAAAAAAAATACAAATTCTACTGTATGGAAGCAGTGCTAGACGTAGCTTGGTCATATTTTGCTGAAGACTTTACCTTTTTAAGTAATTCTTTCTGCCGTTTTACATATTTATAAAACTCCGTGCAAGTCATATTGAAGTTAACCTGACACTGTAATATCGACTCCACAGTCTCCGGCAGAGTAATTTGGCGCGCGTATTTGAATTGCTTTGACCGCGCGATAAAACGGGACGTAATAGTGTTTTGTCGGGAAGTCGGACCAGAAGGCCTAATGACAGGTGACAGTCCCGATATATCGGGACGAATGGCAACCCGTCTTACCTAAGTTAATCTGGTGTCGTGGTTCGTGTGTAAGGTTGTGGCTGCGACGTGCAAGATGCGAGTTCAAATCCTGTCTCAATGTTTCATTTTGTTTTCAATATATCAATTGTTCGTTAAGTATTTCTTGCATTATTGTAAAGAACAAGCACATCAATTAAATTGATAAACTTTCCACCTTTTTCAATAAGTGGGTAGTTAGACGTCAATATGCGTATTCCACAAAAACTGCTATTGAAATGATATTAGGAATGTGGGGTAGAAGAATATATTGAACAAGAAATTCTATGCACAAATAGCAGCGAACATTTTTACCTTGCCTTACTAAATTGCGAAAATCCACGCCTTTTTCCTTTTTATTAATTATCAGTTTTGATGGTTTAATCGTCATGTCTCAGTTGAGTGATTATTTAAAATACAAAATAATATATTTGCATGAGGAGAATGTTGGTATTAATGCGATTGCTAGGAAACTAGTGTATTCTTTTTTATGCTTCATTTATAATTACAGCTATTCCATAATTCGTTAGTTGGCTTAAAACGCTGGTGAATGTAGAATAATAGAAAATTAACTGTGTTTCATTATGAGATCATTCATTTGTCTAATGTGGTTTATCTAAACGTACTTTTGCAAACTTATTCGAAAAGTTATGCTTACTTTGTTACTAAAACTATGCTTATTGTGTTGTTTCAGACAAATGCAGTCAGATTGTGGCTAAGACGTTTTGAAGAGACAGGGAATATTCAAAAGGATCGTCCTGGACCATAACCTGTAATGTATACTCCTGTGTCAGAACGTCACCAAGCAATTGTTATAAGGCATACTGAACACCCATTTTTGCCTATTCAATCAACTGCAATGCAGTATAGTTTCTGTTCAGACAGTCAGAAAACATTTGCATGTCGCTGGACTGAAACAATACAAGCCAGCACGTAGAATTCAACTGACTGCTGCACATCGCCAAGCAAGGATCCGCTTTGCCCAAGAATATCTCAATTTTAATTGGGAAGATAATGTTGTCATATTTACTGACGAGAAGTCCTTTAAATCCGATAAGGTTGGACGAAGAATTTTATGGCGAAAGAAAGGTGAACGTTATAATGAATATTGTTTACAACGTGTAGAACCAGTGGTAGAATAACTCTGGGCTACTGGGGCTGGATGTCTTCAATGGGACCTGGTGAACTGGTAGAAGTTGGTGGCCGCTTTAATAGTCACCAATACTTAGAAATATTACGGGACGTAATGTTACCGACTGTGCGTGTAGCTTACCCAAACACGGACATTTACTTCGTGCAAGATAATTGTGCCATTCACAGAGCTGCTGTGGTGCAAATTTGGTTAGCCAGTCAAGAATATGTCAAACTTATAAACTGGCCATCTAAAAGTCCTGACCTTAATCCAATAGAGAACTTGTGGGGTCAAATGATTTTAAGTTGGGACTCATCTGAGGTGCAGACAAAAGAAAATTTGAGCCAAATTGTGACGTCAACGTGGGAATTCATGAGAGGAAGTGATTGTTGCTGGAATATGGTGCGCGGTATGTGGAACCGCTAGCAACAAGTAATAAAAATGGTACTCCACTTTGCTATTAAAAGCACCACTGAATGACTTCAGTGACCAGTGTTGGCTTATGGTGTTGGCCACAAACAATAATAACGTGTCAGTGTGTGTGTTAAATTAACTATTGTTATAATTTCTAACGAAGTATTTCGCATACCTAGTTTTTTGTCAAAACCTTATTTATTACTAAAAATAACTACTTACAAAACAAATTGATATATAGTATAGTAGGTAAAACATCAACGTATAGTGCTAATTTATTTAGTTAAATGATATTTAATGTGGTGATGTTATTGTTATGAAATAGAAATACATACCTACCTGTATTTCTAAATATTATAACATGTTGATTCACTACATTAAACTCTGTGAAGTATGTAACAACGTTATTAGTAAGCAGGTAAATGTTATATCATTTACGTTATTCTTATAATAATTTTATTTATAAAATAAAATCGTTTTTACCATCATTATCGTTTTTTTATTTCGGTTCAGCTTTTTTTGTTGCTAAAGTTATAATTTATTATTTATAACTTAAAAATAAATATTATAAAACAAAACTCGTAACAGAAAACACGTTGGTTTCGAACTAACAACCACGTTCTTGTCAGCTCACTACAGCTACCGCTAGACCACACGAACATAGTCGTTGAAACGTCGTTGAAATTAGCAATTATATTACAAGTTAAAAGAATATTCAAGATCATACCTACCTTAACACTGCGTGCTAAAGATCAAAATAATTCGAATAACTATTTTATTAATCGTAGACTTTGAACCAGTTGTTCTAGTTCGATAAGCTTAGGTACTGCTAACAAGCAGAAGGTTCAAATTCGTTTAATTTTTAAGGGGGTCAGTTAATTGCTATCACCGACTGTACGGACGCCAGCACATCAAGTTACTACAATCTGTCAAAGGTTCAAGGTTGATTGGGAAAATTTTACAGTTTCGGGTAGCTTGACCTGCTGGCGTCTGTACATACTGCGATAGTCTTGTTATTTAGTCAGAGGACCTACAAAGGCATGTAATTTAATAAAAATAAAAAAAATCATTGTTACCAGGAAATGATGGCTGAAAAACCGAAAAGACCGATGTCAGCATACATGTTGTGGCTGAAGAGCGAGCGCGGGAAGATCGAAGCGGACCACCCCGGCCTGAAGGAGTTCGAGGTGGCCAAAAAGGCGGGCGAGATTTGGCGCTCCATGGACGACAAGACCACGTGGGAGGAAAAGGCAGCCATTTCCAAGAAACAGTACGAGCGCGACCTGGAGCGCTTCAACGACAATGGCGGAGCATCTCCTCCCAAGAAGGCGCTGAAGAGAGGTGTTGCCAAGGCCAAGCCCGTGAAGGTGAGCCGGAGCAAGGTACAGAAGGAGGCGTCCGAAGACGAGCACGACGACAGCGAGTGAGCGCACGCGCCGTCCGCGCTCGCGCCCGCGCCCGCGCAGTGATACGCGCGTTATTTTTGTGTGTATTTTTTTTAATGTAAAAAAATGTACTATTGTAAGTCTCACATTTAGAAAATAACAAAGTGAGCCGGTTGTTTCGTTTTGGGCTTTGAAGCAATTGGGAAGACGATCTCTGATCCTAGATTTTTGACTGAATTATTTTTATTACTTATCTAAATTTTGAAGTTCCACAAATATCTGAATTATGTAACGTGTAGCAGAATGTTGTTAGACGTTGTATAATAATGTGTGTGGTTAAATCGAGGTATTATTAGTAATTAATACTTACTTACTTAAATCAACACTGTGCTGTGGGTCTCCACAGCATCATGCTGATTGGAAGCCTTCTTGTCACAGTCATGACGTGCCGCGGTCGACTATTTCTGCTTTGTGCTCGTGATTAAAGATATACGTACGGACGCCAACACATCGAGTTACTACAATCTGTCAAATTTCTTTAATAGATTTTCAACTTTATTGCTAAAACATTAAGGTTCAAGGTTGATTGGGAAAATTTGACAGTTTAGAGTAGCTTGACCTGCTGGCGTCTGTACATACTGCGATAGTCTTGTTATTTAGTCAGAGCACCTACAAAGGCATGTAATTTAATAAAAATAAAAAAAATCATTGTTACCAGGAAATGATGGCTGAAAAACCGAAAAGACCGATGTCAGCATACATGTTGTGGCTGAACAGCGAGCGCGGGAAGATCGAAGCGGACCACCCCGGCCTGAAGGAGTTCGAGGTGGCCAAAAAGGCGGGCGAGATTTGGCGCTCCATGGACGACAAGACCACGTGGGAGGAAAAGGCAGCCATTTCCAAGAAACAGTACGAGCGCGACCTGGAGCGCTTCAACGACAATGGCGGAGCATCTCCTCCCAAGAAGGCGCTGAAGAGAGGTGTTGCCAAGGCCAAGCCCGTGAAGGTGAGCCGGAGCAAGGTACAGAAGGAGGCGTCCGAAGACGAGCACGACGACAGCGAGTGAGCGCACGCGCCGTCCGCGCTCGCGCCCGCGCCCGCGCAGTGATACGCGCGTTATTTTTGTGTGTATTTTTTTAAATGTAAAAAAATGTACTATTGTAAGTCTCACATTTAGAAAATGACAAAGTGAGCCGGTTGTTTCGTTTTGGGCTAAGAAGCAATTGGGAAGACGATCTCTGATCCCAGATAAATGACTGAATTATTTTTATTACTTATCTAAATTTTGAAGTTCCACAAATATCTGAATTATGTAACGTGTAGCAGAATGTTGTTAGACGTTGTATAATAATGTGTGTGGTTAAATCGAGGTATTATTAGTAATTAATACTTACTTACTTAAATCAACACTCTGCTGTGGGTCCCCACAGCATCATGCTGAGTGGAAGCCTTCTTGACACAGTCATGACGTGCCGCGGTCGACTATTTCTGCTTTGTGCTCGTGATTAAAGATATACGTACGGACGCCAGCACATCGAGTTACTACAATCTGTCAAATTTATTTAATAGATTTTCAACTTTATTGCTAAAACATTAAGGTTCAAGGTTGATTGGGAAAATTTGACAGTTTAGGGTAGCTTGACCTGCTGGCGTCTGTACATATTTTGTTTTTATTTTTCCTTATTATTAGAATTAATTATATTTTTGTATGCACGTGTCTGTGACAAATAAACCTATTTATCTTTCTTTCTTTATTATGGAGACTACATTACTACAAATTATTAGATAATATCTAAGTTCACGTCGCCGCTGTATGTTTCAGATTTGTATGCATTTATAGATATGTAAGAATTTGTAAACTAAGCTATTGGTCGTATGAAATAAACAATAATTTCTGCTCCACTAAAATGCTTATTATTCTTCCTTTAAATATAGGCTGCGAGGATTTGGTAGATTAGCAAGCATATAGAAACATGACTGCTAATCTTTACCCGAGCAATAAGCAGAGACTGCCGCCATGGGATCTGGAGGCGATAGTCCTCGCGCGCCTGTATGAGTGGCGCGCGGAGGCACTACGTCGGGGGGAAAGTCCGCTCCCGCGGCAAATTGCTGCGGAGCGGACGGACCTCCGGCTCGATCTCATGGCGACATGGAAAGAGCGACTGTCGCAACCCAGCGCAGGGCACGCCGCGATAGCGGCGATAAGACCCATCTTTGAGGAGTGGCTAGAGAGGCGCCACGGCGCCCTCTCCTACCACCTGACGCAGGTCCTCACCGGACACGGAAGTTTCGGGAGGTTCCTGCACATCATTAGGCGGGAGGAAACGCCCGGGTGTCACCATTGCCAGGATCGCCCAGAGGACACGGTGGAGGTCTGCCCCGCTTGGGCGGAGCACCGCCGTGTCCTCGTAGAGGCGATCGGCAGCGGCGGCGGCCTCTCGCGCCCGGCCCTGGTGCAAGCCATGGTCCGGAGCGAGAGGGAGTGGGAGGCAGTCGCCTCCTTCTGCGAAGCAGTCATGCTAGCGAAGGAGGTGGCGGGACGGATGAGGGAGAGAGCCTCCCGTCCCAGCCGCCGCGGGAGACGCCCCTGGCGTCGGGAGTCGAGTGACGACTACCGGCCACCGTAGGCGCGGGCCTGCGGGCGGAGAGCAATGGGTAGCTCACCGCCCGATCAGGACCAGGCCTGTGCCGGACGGCGCGTAAGTGTTCCACGCGCGCCTCAAAGAGATGTCAGCATAATTCGAGGGGCCCCCTTAGGGCCGAAGCCTGCCGGGTCAGCGGGATTGTCCGAAAGGGATACCGCTACCCCTGAACATAAAGGGCGAAGGAAGGAACATGGGTGGGTTTTAGTCAGTAAGAGTCTGACACTCCCTTCCGCTCCACCCAGAGCGGGAGCGGTCATTTGATGATTCCCCACCAGAAAAAAAAAAAAAAAAAAAGCAATAAGCAGAAAAATATTTTTTATCTACCATATTTTTTTTTGTACACATACTTAGGCTGTAGGCAACCAGCCACAACCGTACGCTGGAATGACAGTTGCTTTTTTTGCAGATTCAAAGCGCCCCGCACGGGCGTCTTAGGAACTAAATTTAACACATTCCGCAAATGGCCGTCGTTTGGTTTTAGCATACATACGTCTCTGATGATTTAGGTCTAAGACGTGGAATAAGACTATTTTGTGTTTATTACGAGATATTTAGAACATTTTTATCATGAGAGTAAAACTCGCTATCAAAAATATTAGGTCCACGGGCGCTCACGTTGCTGTCAGCGCCAAAATGGCGAAAATCAAATATCTTCATTTTGTCAACGATATTATGAAATCCAGCGTACTTGTTTATTATAGGTCAGTGACTGTAGGCTGTGAAATCCTGAAATCCATACTAAATCACTTGCTAAAAATATTACAAATTCGGGCTATGGAACGCAATACCAAAAGACAGCTATTCAAACTTGAAGCAAGAAGAAAAGAGAAGTTTCCGTTTTAAAAAAATCAACAAAATCAACGGTCTTTGCCGTGTTCAGCTTGATTGATTTTTTACTTAGAATTATAACGAAAATGTGTATCGAAGTGTGAGTTTTCGTTAGATTTTTAGCAAGATATTAGTGTTAGTGGTCAGCTAGTGTATTTATAGCAGTAGTGCGACATACAAATTCTTAAAAATGAAGGATCCTTTTGTTAAGGATTCGGTTATCGATTCGCCGGCCAGGGAGAGTCTTAGGAACGTGGAAGGTTGCTACAACAAGAATATATTTAAGACTAGTTCGTTCGCGAACTCCCGTCGTGCTTTACAGTCGGGTGCTGATAAGATATCAAGAACATTTCGAAGCGTAAGAAACACCTTCGGGAATCTGTCACAGGTAATTCCGCTGTCATATTTAAAGACAAAGAATTAAATAAACCTACTAAAGTACGAGCTAAAACTCAACATAAAACCTTTAATTATAATTACCAACACCGATATACCTCATAGATTATTCTCTTCTTTACAATTAACGTCGAAAGATATGGCCGAAAGTTCGATTGCAACAACGATCTTTTCCAGGGGCTGCAGTCTCGACATTCATAGCGATCGCTTTACGATCGAATTCGGTCGCCAAGCCCCGGATTAACAGGTGTAATGCACGGAGTGACACTTGACAGGACTTTGCCACCGAATTCGGTCCTAAAGCGATCGCTATGAATGTCGAGACTGCAGCCCCTGTAAGGACCTCATACTCTAAAAGTTCACCTAGCTTTATGTATTTCCAATACTGTATTCAAATGCACTATGTAATCTACTATGTGGCCCTGTCCTATGTGGTCTCTGACATCAAAACACTAAAACAAACTTCAGAATAAAACTCAAACATCTAGTCAAACACCTTTGTAGGAACAAAAACCAGGGGGCTTACTACCATCTCTTAAAGCAGGGCAGAAGTTGAACTGAACTGCTTTTTTTGTTCTATGACTAAGTACAAAAAAGCAGTGTATTTCAACTTCTGCCCTACTATGAGAACTGGTGGTAAGCCCCCTGAACTTGTTTCTCTGTTTTATTCAAAGTTGGGTCTACCTTCTAAGCTGATAAAAGCTCTTATCTTTCATTTTTAAATCATACTTTTGCTTTTCAGCTTAAGTAGTAAGTACTAAGTAAAGTCAATGACCTTTTCAATTTGTCCCTTCCTACAAATCAATGAGCTTAACAAAACATTTCAAGTCTGTAGTTAGAGACTGTATTTTGTCACAACATATCCCTGTTCAATTTCAAAATCAGTTAGTATGATTCTTGTCACTATGACTATATTGATAAATGACAAATGATTTTATTTTGTAAGTAGGTTTGTACAAACACTTTAAAAACTAGATGAGGTTGGCGTGTCCTATCTGACTAGTCTGAGAAGAAAGGCCGAAACAAACTCAGGGGTCACAGTCTCTTTTAAAGTCCAGACATAATCTTGGTCAGATCATACGAAGACCATGGAGATTGATGTCTGAGGTCATTTGAGAAAAGAACCACACAGATTCAAAGGATCTGTCCACTCAGTGCACACATATATTTATAATCTGATATTTGCAACTTAGTCAAGATACATTAAGTTTATAACCCCTGGGAAACTTTTACTGAGATACAACACATTGTGTTTTATTATGCCATTCGAAAATGTAAATTTTCTGTGTGTGGGCATCAAAAGCAAATGGGTAAATCAAATGAAACAAAATTACTAAATTATAATAAGCTTGCCAAGCTTGGACCCTGTTTCTGATGCTGATGGGCTCCTATTATTATTATTTTTTTATACAAAAAAATGTAAATAATATGTACTGAATATCGAATAAAGGAAATAATAAAGAGCAATATTAATCATGAGCATCTTATAAAAAAGTAAATTCATTTTCTCTCAGTAAATAAAAATGACCATGTGGAATATTTTAATTCAGCATTTCAGACTGGGAGGCAGGCGTCGTCACCGGCTTACAGACCCGGTATCTCCATGCAGGACACCTACCACTCCTGTCATGAAGAAGAAACAGGTATGAGCATTTATATTAGAAAATGTATCTGTGATGCCAAAGGTCCATATTCAGTCATGTATAAGTTTTTGCCCTCAGACAACTTTATTTGAGGAATAATTTTGAATGTTTGACAGTTCTTCCATACAAAAACTGGCAGACGTTAATTTTATTTCACAAATAAAAAATATCTGTTGATTGAAAAATCAGCTCTCGAATAACATTTTCTCTAGCATTACTAACTTGAATAACATTTTGTCTGACATTGCTAACTTGAATAACATTTTGTCTACAAATACTAACTTGAAAAACACTTTGTCTGACATTAATAAGTTGAATAAAACGTTTTGTCTGACATTGCTAACTTGAATAACATTTTGTCTGACATTAATAACTTGAATAACATTTTGTCTGACATTAATAACTTGAATAAAATATTTTGCCTGGCATTGCTAACTTGAATAACATTTTGTCTAGCATTAGTAACTTGAATAACACCTTGTCTGGTTAATTCCAGATACTTGGCAGGAGCCCCACTAAGCTCTACAGTCCCTTTGGCATAGAGACACCTCACAGCCGGGACTTTAGAATGTCCCCATACATGCCTGATACACCAGACCACGGGTAAGCAATCAGTACCTATTTTATTAGTTCTTGGTTTATTTCAGTTCTGAGAATTAGAAGGTTTATTTATATTTACTAGTACTAGGAAAAGGCCTAGTAACTGTAGACTGTAGTGAATGGCCAATGGTAGTGGCTGGCATCAATTGTGGATGTGCTATGCTACAATCGTCAGCCTGCAATCATACAAATAAAGGATGCCATTTTGGTTGAATCACTGAATCCCTTACCGAATGTTACCACTTTCACTCATCTTTTTATCCTATTAGTAAGGCTCCGCTGTCTCGCCGGGGCGTAACTCCGCTGCCGCGAGAAATCACGGGACAGCGGACAGAGCTCCGGCGGGATCTCATGGCGACATGGAGAGTGCGATTGTCGCAACCCAGTGCTGGGCACGCCACAATTGCGGCGATAAGTCCCCTCTTTGAGGAGTGGCTGGAGAGGCGCCACGACGCCCTCACCTTCTGCCTGACGCAGGTCCTCACCGGACACGGTTGTTTCGGGAGGTTCCTGTTCAGGATAAGGCGGGAGGAAACGCCAGGGTGTCACCACTGTGTGGATCGCCCGGAGGACACGGTGGAGCATACGGTGGAGGTCTGCCCGGCTTGGGCGGAGCCCCGCCGCGTCCTAGTGGCGGCGATCTCTCGCGTCCGGCCCTGGTCTAGGTCATGGTACGGAGCGAGAGTGCATGGGAAGCCGTCACCTCCTGCGAAGCAGTAATGCTCACAAAGGAGGAGGCGGAGCGCGTGAGGGAGAGGCAATCTCTGTACCCTCACGCCCCTAGTCGCCGCAGGAGACGCCCTGGACGTCGGGAGTCACCAGCCGACTCCCGGCCACCGTAGGCGCGGGCTTGCGGGCGGCGAGCAATGGGCAGCTCGCCGCCCGGCAAGGACCAGGCCTGAGTCGACGGCGCGTTGTGTTCCACGCGCGCCTCAAAGAGATGTCAGCACAAACTGACGGGGTCCGCTAGGGCCGATGCCTGCCAGGGCCGCGGGTTGTTCGAAAGAGATACCGTGGTCCCTAGCATAGGCAACTGAAGGAACACGGGTGGGTTTTAGTTAGTAAAAGTCTGTCATGCCCTCCTGCTCCGCCCAAAGCGGGAGAAGTCATATGATGATTTCCCACCCTGAAAAAAAAAGAAAAAAAAAAGGCTCCGTTGTCTGTCCGTCCATATGTCTGTCACAGGGTTGTATTTTTTTAATCATATTAGTGAGACACATGAAATTTTCACAGATTCTGTACTACTATGGCCTCTATAATGTTACAACAAAAATAAAATTAAGTTAAAAATTAACGGGGGTCCAAAATCAAGTCATTTACATATTCAAATTGGCTGAGAATCAGCACTTTTCGAATGTCGAAATTACAAAAGACAGTTTCCCAATACGGCCGCCCTTCACCACTTCGTAGTGCTTTCTCTGGGAAGAAGAAGTGGCACAACAAACTCCCCATCAGCACAGCTGTCTCTTCAGTTAGAAAATACTTGATTGTATACAATACTAGGTATAAGAATCGTCGTCCCATACAAGAATCGTGTTTAAAAAAAAATATATAGTGTTAAATATTGTATGGTGGTACGGAACCCTTCGTGTGCGACTCCGACTCGCACTTGGACGGTTTTATGTCACATCTTACAAAAAAAAAACCGCTGTATTTGCATGAATTTATTTGTTTGAATTAATTTCCAGTTTATCACCGAAGCGGCGCAAAGGTGTCACCCACTCGTGGCATATCCTCGCCAAGAAGAGACCCCGAGCGCTCTTCCACTGAAGCTTATATTACAACTTGTAATAACTCAACGCACAAATGTATCCCACCGCTTAATGTAAGACTTGCTTCAAAAGGCTACAAGAGATTGTTAGACGCGAATGTCAATCGTAAAGAGATTTGTTAACACGTTGACTGCCAGACAATAGACACATAGAGAATCTATCCTTGGCGGTCACCGGTGACTACGATTGCAGTCAATGCCTTAGCAACAAAAATGTTTGTTTAAAGATTGTAATGTATTTGCTACATGTGTGTACACTGCATTATGATAAAGATTACTGAGTGATGTTTTCAAATAATGAAATGATGTTTGTATGGGTAAATCTGAATAATAAGAAATGGCAAAAATGGTCTAAGGATCTTGAGAACCAAACTTTCATTGTTTTGGGAAATCTAATTACCGAGATTTTAAATAAGAAATTTGCAAACAAGTGACACTCGTAACGCATAGCATTATTTGCTGTATTTCGTGTTTAATTAACCTTGCAAAACTATTTGAAAAAAAAAAAAATCCCAGTCAGCTGACCTCCTTGCCAAGTATACGCTCGTGCCTATTCAGGAAAATGCTTATGTCCAGCAGTGGCCTACAATAAACTGGTTTCGTTATAATGCTACTAAAACTTGGGTAGCTTAATTGACATTAGCGGTTAACAATCTCCTGTCGCCAGTATTGTCGATATTTTGTATGCAATTGGTGCTATACTCATAGTATATTCTTATTATTGTATTACATCCGCGATTGGCTTTTCCCATCGAATAATAAATAACTTAAGATAGAGGACAATTAGAATTATTAGTACATGAGATGTTTATTTACCATCAGGTAAAGAAAGTACAGTGGTGGACCAGTGGTAACGGCTCCGACTTACGAGTAGATCGTGGGTTCGAACCCTGACAGGCGCTTTACTTTGTGTAATTTATTTCATCACCACTGCTCTCCAAACAGTGAAGGAAAACACCATGAGGTAACCGGTATGTCCTAGAACTAAAAATTCGAAGGCATGTGATATCTACCCCTAGGTGGTGGATTACGGCCCACTCCCTCTCACGAGAGGCCTGTGCCCCAGCAGTGGGAACAATATAGGCTGATAATGCTAAAGGAAGGACTGATTTGCGTAGTTTTAAAAATAATGCGAAGTTTGTATTAAATAATCTTTAATGTACTAATAATATTTAACTTTCCTATAAAATATGTATTTCTAAGATAACTACAAAATTCCTTTGAATTAAGTTCTAATAGAACTATTCGGTGATTTACGTATGTACTTATATCCAATTGAATTGTATTAAGGTAACATGTATTATTGCATATTCAGTATTATGACGCCAAATTGTATAGCTTTGAGTACAAATTGTATAAGTATACTGTCAGACAAAATGGAGTAGTGGAAATGTAGAAATAGTTCAAATGAATTACAGAGATGGTCGAATAAGGCGTATTTTGTTAGGTTACTAACTTAGAACAGGACTATCAGTTATTCTTTACGTTACTAACAAGTTTAGATATTAAAGAAGATATTTGATAGTATGCCAAACTGTTTATAAAAATGTAATAACTGGCAAGCGTGGTGATCAATGCTCAATTGCACATGCCTTCTCAGTATGACAAGAGGTATTTGCATACGCTGGTATAATTATTTATTACATAAGGTTTATTGAAGTACACTGCTGGACATAGGACTCAAAAACTTGTACAATTAGGTACAAAATTGTATGCTACTCCATTTTCGTTCGACTAAACACGTACGTATAGATTTTTTTACACTAATACGCTTCGCTGTGACAATATTGTAGTCGCCTATCAATATTTATACGTAGGTTAGGAATGTGTGATTTTTTTTTTCAGGAATCTCCGATGTTTATACTTTATTGTCGAATACAGTCCGCGTCATGAGAAAGTATAATAATTTTTGAAAATTATATGAAAAGATTTTTGTAGATGGCAACTTTTTGAATAAGCGTAAAATGGCGCCGACTGTACTTTTAAGACTGATTGTCTTGTAGTTGTATATTTTTACTTTTAGTTTCTTAGTCGAGGAGGCTCAATGTATTTTTACCCACCAATTTTTTTATATTTCAATACAATGGTATGTATTATTATTTTAAATGTATTTTCATCAGTTGTATGTCATGCATTAGCTATGAGACACTGTGGTGTCATTTAATTATATTTGGTTTTCTATAAAAAGGGTTTCATTTCACCTGCTAAAATATTTTTATATTATTTGCCATTGACTCGGAAAGCAGAAGTAACCATTTCAATACCGCTTGTGTATCATGAAGACAGCAAGATGAGCTTGTCGCCTACAGACAGGATTGGTCCACACTAACTCAGGACAAAGAAGAGTGGAAAGGAGAAAAAGAAGCCTGCTCTGCGTGGGACAACATAGGCTAAAAATTAATCATTGTGTATCATGGCGCCTTGAACTTCTACACTAATTTTACCATATTACACAAAAACATAGGGGCTGGTACCACACTAAACAACTAAAACCGCCCTTTGCTAGGAAGGGCGCTGTCAATAGCAACCCGACCGGAATTTTCATCTATGAATTGAGAAAAGTCAAATTGTAAGTTGTGTCCTGAAATTGATAGCATAGCATCCTCTTTTTTCGTAAACATCTAGAATAATAGACGTCTCGAGGTCAAAAAGAGTTTAAATAAAATTTTAGTGTCGTGAGTAGGTACGGTTTATTAGAAAATTAAAGACGAAAATAAAAACTCAGTTGTTTATCGATATAAGTTTTGGAATCCCTATTTTTTATGAAGGTCATTTGACAGAAAAGTGGCCTGGCGTCAGGGGTATGGCGATACGTATAAACTCTGGCGTTCAAAAGGTTAAAAAATATAGCCCCTGACATTTTTATATAGATTAATGGATGACTAAAAATCAACCAACCGATCTGTAGATAAATCGTAAACTTAGTTATACCCTATCCATTAGGTAAACCGTTTTTTGACAGATGGAACTAGTGATTGCCGCAACACACAATACATTTATGATACACGTACGCTACGGTATTATAATGTCATGAATAAGATAATTCAGTTTATATATTTATTTTATTACGCATTTTAAAGTTAACTTTTACGTAATCTGGAATATGTACGTTCTATCACAGCTGTCAAAAAACGGTTAACCTAATGGACAGGGTATAGTCGATTACTTCAGTGATCAAATCTACGCAAACAACACTTTTCTAATGTACTGACGCCAGCAGGTCAAGCTACCCGAAACTGTCAAAAATCTCCAATCAACCTTGAACCTTAATGCTTCATGGATAAAGTTGAAAATCTATTAAAGAAATTTGACAGATTGTAGTAGCTTGATGTGCTGGCGTCTGTACAGAGCTCGCAACCGGTGATGATGGTGGGTTCAAACCCAGGTAGTCGCTTTATTTTCAAAACGGTGAAGGGAAACATCGTGAGGAAACCATATCCTAAAAGCTGCGCAACTATCCTAAAAAATTTCGTGCCGTATTTCCTTCGTTCGATGTCCCGCTTCCGCCACTTCGTGGTTTGTCTAAACCTAATCTACGTCTAAACTCATTCTGTACATACGATTTCCTATCTGCAAAATAAAATTTTGATTTATTTCTACAATTTTTCAAAATCAATCAAGACTTTTGCATAAACTGAGTATCTTACTACCTAAGTTCCTAATGTCTAGATTCTCCACCTCATCCAGTGAAGCTAGAATAGTTTCCAACACGTGTTCATGTTTCTGAGAAACACTTCCAGTTACGGCAGACCAAATCTCAAAGAAATGCATCCTTGAGAAAGTACATTTAATCAAAGTACTTATCTGAAAAAATAATTTAATATATTTTACGTATGTTTCGTAGACCGTGCTACGCCTGAGCCTACATATAGCAACTAAAGTCGCAAAAGAACACAAAAAAACCTTTTATATTTTCAAAATAGACAGTTCAAGCTTTAATTTAAGATATGTGAGAGTATTTGATTATGGTTGAAATTGGTTTAAATCATTTATTCTCATAAAAGACAAAAAACGCCCCTCACATGAGAACAGACAAGATACATTCAGTAAACTTATTTTAGTTAACCGTCACCAAAGTATATGTACAGTATTATAATTATATAATTATTCTATACTCATTCAGCAGTTCAACTCTCAACCATTTATGAACATTGGAGGACTTTAGTCAAGGCAGTTTTCAACGATGTGTTTGGATAGCCGAGATTTAAAACTGCTGAGAGAGCTAACATTTTTTATGTAAGTGGGTAGATTAATAAATAGTTGTGCTCCTTCATATGTAATATTCTTTCTAGCGTAATTAGTACGTATTCTTGGCAAAACAAGTAGACTTGGTCGACGAAGACTGCGTTTAGTAATTTGAGATTTTTTAGTAAATGATAATTTAGTGTGGATGGTTCTGTCTACATTTTTTCTAATCAGAACGCAAGTATTATATGTGTAGAGTTGTTTGATATTCATTAGTTTTTCTTTATAAATTTTACAGGTTGATGTAAGATATGGATAGCGAAACAATATCTTTATGACCTTATTTTCTACTCTTTGTAATTCTTGCAACTTCGTTTTTCCGGCACTTCCCCAAATTTCTATGAGAAATTGGTTTTAAGTCTATGTGAAGTCAACAATAAGTGAAATATTTGGTAGAAATCCTGTGTGGCGTAGCACGTAAAAACACGTCATAATAAGTCAAATAAATCTGAAAAAATATAACTAAATAGTAAGAACATACCTTGATCTTGGAAATCCATGTCACAAACACCACTCAAAAACAATGCAATTCTGAGAATTCACCGTTACACAAACAATATGTGCATATCAGTTACTGATACGGCGAGCGCAAAGTAATGATGTGTTCACTTCGGAGGTCGAAAAATAAGTGATAATTAGGTAAAATGGGTGACATACCATTTATATTTTTGGGTAGCTTGTTTATCGGTTAACCGTTATAAGTAATTAAAGTGGGGGTAATTGATGATGAAATTGCATTTATGACCTAAGGCGGTACCACTGTGCAGTGGGAACATTACAGGTTTATTATAGTGTCTCGAATGTAACACGGAAATTATAATCACGTCAACGCCGGCTGTCGCTAAAAACTAGCTCTGGGGCTCTGTCTCGCATAAGATCGCAGCATTATGCTGAGCGATGGCAGTTTTACGTAGATGTGACGCATATATTCCCCAACTTGTTCGTTTTTGTGATTGCGTTCTTTCTCAGCGTCATATTTACTGCAAATAATCGTATTTTCTTTCTTTTATCCTAAATACGTTCCAGAAAAATGTCGATTTAGTATTTTAGGGGAGTTCCGAGTTAAAATGGTCGCAGAGCTAGCCTGTCAGGTTTCGTACAACAGGACGAAATGAGAGGAGAAGAATAAAAACAAAGTTATTAGAGGAGAAGAATAAAAATAAAGTTATAATAGGATCATATTTTTATTATAAAAATATATTCACAGCTCTAACTTATCAAAAAATAGAGGGGCAATTCTCGTAATTTTAAGAACGTTCAGTTTGATCTCAGTCTAAATCTGTCAAAAATTCCTCTAATTTCCCTACATTTTGACATTTGTTTGTCGCCGAGATGAGATTGCGACTAGATTTTGAACGTTTTAAATTACGAGAATTGGCCTTCAGATTTAGAATCGAATAAGTAATGTAAGAATACTTCGATAAAAAATATCGTTAAACAAAGTCTTGCCAAACTAAATAAACTTCAAGAAGTTTTTATCTTTTGTGGAGTAGATTGCCTGAAACTTGCCAAACTTTTGAAAACCATTGCTTGGTAATTTAGACAAAAAAGATACAGCGCTTTTCAAAATTTTGGAAATACATAATTACACACATCAAGTCGTATCATAACTATAGGTTATAACACAGACGAGCAGCACTTTGCTGTCGACAGAGCGAACTTCAGCTGTCGACAGAGGCAACTGCAGCTGCCGCCATTGGTCGCCATTGCAGACGACACGTGGATAGCAAACGCCGACCAATGATGACAGATACAGAATGAGCGCGCCTCTGTCGACAGCTGAAGTTGGCTCTGTCGACAGCAAAAACAACACTGTCAACATGGTGGGCAGCAGTCGGCGTGTCGAATACTGCAGCAGTTGCTATTGTCTACAGTAGCAGTTGCTTCTGTCGACAGCAGTTGAGTCTGTCGACAGCTGAAGTTGGCTCTGTCGACAGCAAAGTGCTTCTCATCTGTTTGACGCCTAACACTAACAACATGAGATGAGAGGTGGCAATCTGACTCGCACAGAGGCACATACTGTTTAAATATTATAGCAATGTGGCCACTTACAAATTATAAAAAATAAAAGTGATATAAGATAATTTACAGTTAAAGTAGACGAAGTTAACAGTTTTCACAAATCACTTTTTTGAACAGACAACTTAACATTTATTTTCTTTGTAACTCAATAACCTAAAAATTAACGCGTTTGTTACATAATAGCAAACTTGATAGTCTTTAGGACATAAAACAAACCTACTACAACTAAGTATTTACAGATCGATAATGTAAAACTAGGTGCCTTTAATGTTACTTAGATGGATTGGACCTTGCAGAAACGATCAACATATTATGAGAAAATGGCGCCTTAGATTTACTATAATTTACCTTAGAACAAGGGATGTTCACAAACTAAACTAAATTTAAGTTCAGTGCATCTTTTTCTTTCTATTTCACTAAGAAAAGGACAGAAGATAAATATTAGTTAAGTCCTGTCAAATTCAAATAGTCCATACAGTTTAGACGTCATTAAAAATGTGCAACTAAAAATACGTCAATATACGTCAGCCGCTGAATTATTTGACAGGACTAAACTAATATGTATCTTCTGTCCTTTTCTAAATGAAATAGAAAGAAACAGATGCACTGAACTTAAATTTAGTATAGTTTGTGAACAAGGGAATCGGCGCCATTGTAGGAGTATTTATTGTACAGTAACATTAACTTTATGCAATAGGAATATGTATACTATATTATATATGTGTGTGATTGGTCAAATATAAATAGTTCTTGTCCCTAAACGTTGACGCAATGGTGGGTGTTGGTTCGGTCGGTTTGGTGGTTATCACATGCACGTGTGCTTAGAGATTCCTAGATAGGCTATCCACCCAGTTAGGCATGCAATGATAAACCGCAGAAAATTCTATTATTAAAACAATGTCATATAGGATTACAGCCCACTCCCTCTCAGAGAGGAGGCCTGTGTCCCAGCAGTGGGAACATTACAGGCTGATTATGCTATGAGTTGAAATTGTTTTTAGTAAATGAAATGGAATTTAATTGTATAACAATATTAAAGTCAATTTTTTCATAATAAACAAGATTTTATTGTTAGCTAGAATAGTCCCATTTCCACAAACATGTCAATATTTCTTATGAATAACGAGGTAATCGCAATATTTACATTTTTACCTAAACTAAGAAAGAAATAACAAAAAAAAAATACGAAACCTAATAATTACTGGCACTTTTGAATAGTCGACGTCAACGAATTTTAAGATACAAACAGACATTTTGTATAAATTGTATACATAAAAATAAAAGTAGGTACCTTAATCTTTTCCCGGAAAATATATCTATTGGTTAGTGTTGTGTAAATATAAAAAAGATTTCGACCAGCCAAAAAAAAAAAAATATCCAAAATGTATTTTTCGACCACAAGACAACAATAAACAGACCACCGCAGTTTTATATTTTACGAGATTTTTATAGAAAACCTGTCGAAACATCAAAATGAACCCTACTACCAGCTTGACGAACAACCAAACAACCCATTTGTATACTATATGCAGAACATACACGGGGAAATACTTAAAATCAAGCCAACAGCAAGAAACTCAAACCAGGTTAATTTGCACGAGCGATGTTTTTTAGCAAGTAAGTAAGTAGTAACGTAGACGTTAACGAGACCGATGTAGACAGAGAAGGACATCCAAAACCGAATCTGTAGTTTTCATTAAATTCCTTTTTCTCTTGTAGTTAACTTATTTTCCTAAGATGCTATAAGCAGACTATATTTTTTTAAGTTTGATCATAAAAGGAGCATTTAGACTGAAAACTAATTAGATAACATCACACCTCTATTCTCCGAGAGGCTCAGTTATAGTACACCAACATTTCGTCTGTTATATTCAAGTCCCATGTACCAGGGGCCTATTGCCATCAATCGAGCACAAATCCAGACTCCGAGCTGCTACTGAGAAGTTCTAGATTGAAAAACCCAATAACACTTTGCCCGAGCCGGGAATCGAACCCAGGACCTCACGCTCAGCAGTAGCGCTTGCAACCACTACACCAACGAGGCAGACAACTGCATTTCGACTGAGTAAAAATTGATAGCCATATTTGAATACTTTGGGTACCGTAGGGTTCCGACCCTATTACTAAGCATATTTCATCTGTCTAATACAGCCATGTCTGATGTCTTAACTGCAATATGTAGCCAGTTGCAATGTTTTCACAAAATGCATGTGCCTCTAAGAAATCGCAGAAAAACGCTGGACTGGACTGAATAGGAAACGAATATAAAGTTATTAAAACAACAAAAAGAAGGTCAAATCATCTGCCTAGCCTTTTCCCAACTATGTTGGGGTCGGCTTCCAGTCTAACCGGAGGCAGCTGAGTACCAGTATTTTACATGGAGCGACTGCCTATCTGACCTCCACAATCCAGTTACTGGGTAATACGAAACCCCTTGGTAAGACTGGTTGTCAGATTTTCGGGCGTCTACCCGTAACGACTACCAAAGATCTACGAACGACGGCCGGGACCCTTGGCTTAACATGCTTTCCGAGGCACGGAGGGGTCTTGAAATCCACCCATCCACAGACCAACCTCGGCAAGCATAACTTAAGCTGATCGATCGACCCGTGCGGCTGTTATTCCTTAGCCAAAAATAAGGAAAAGTGTTTATAATAATGTTGTTGGTACAGAAACCTTATTTTAAATTGCTTGCAACTAAAGTTTGTCAACAGGGTGGCTGAATTGGCTTTAAAAAAATAAAATATGTCTCAATGTTTTATGTGGTTTTTGCAACACACACTTTTTTTTTGCAACACTCACATTTGAAATACTAGACAACTAAACTCCATTTAGAATAAAATAAGACATTTAAATAAACCTATTTTAAAGTCCGTTCAACAGATTTTGACTTTACATGACAAATGGCAGCTGCAGTAAATAGTTGGTATTGTAACCATTTTTTTGCTTTTAATGCCATCCTTATGCCTACGGAATAGAAGTTAAAATCGGTTGAACGGACTGTAAAAAAACGTTTGTTTAATCGTATTTCAAATGAAGTGTACAGTCGTGCTGTCGAAAGAATCCAAAAGTATAGTTTAAGTAAAATAAAAAGTCGTCAAATTTGTGATTGAACTAAATTACTCCCACCAGCTGCATCACTGCTTGAAGTGTGAGCTTGTTATGAACTGTTTAGTTGCAGTCTGGGGTTTTGAGGTTTCTTACTTACGACATGCTGAATTCCAAAAAATCTCTACTTATGGCCCACCAGACTGGATATTTTGAATTTGAACAGCGTACAAATTAACATATGATACAAATATACATGTTGTCTTTCAAAAATGCTGGTCTGGTCAAGTTCAAAACATTACATTAATTTGTTTTCACTGGGTATATTTAGTTTTTTTTTTCGGATATAATTTGTGTCCAACATTTATACAGCTACTCAACTACAAGTTGAGAATATGAATATTTAAGCAAAAAAAAAACAGACAATTACCCCATTGAAGGTAGTAGTCAGAAAAATGAATTGTTAAACAAATTGACTAGCAACTTAAATTGTCCACGTACAGCACCCTAATTGTGTAACACACTATCAATCACAATCCGAATCATTTTGAAGGATATTACTAATCCATTGCTTCGAATTTTCTAAAAATTGGTCTACTCAACAACGTAAATGAGGCAATAAATGGCGCCGATTCCCTTGTTCACAAACTAAACTAATTTTAAGTTCAGTGCATCTTTTTCTTTCTATTTCATTAGGAAAAAGACAGAAGATAAATATTAGTTTAGTCCTGTCAAATTAATCAAAGCCTGACGTAAAACGACGAATTTTTAGCAGCCATGTTTTTAATCACGTCTAATTTGTCTATGGAGTATTTTAATTTGACAGGACTAAACTAATATTTATCTCCTGTCCTTTTCTTAATGAAATAGAAAGAAAAAGATACACTGAACTTAAATTTAGTTTAGTTTGTGAACAAGGGAATCGGGACCAATGTTGTTGAACTGTCAAAATGAAAGCCATTGCTACTGTTAGTGTGTTACGCAGTTACCCCGCAGGTTTAGCTATCGATACTCATCATGTCTGCAGAGTTTCGCTAGCTAATTTAATTTGACCCTGTACTGAAGTCACAGCTGTCATTCTATGACAGTTGTGACTGTGTGAAGTGGCTATAAGACGGCAAATTGGCGTAAGGTATAAATTTGCTTAACTATTAATATCCCTGACTGTATTTGTAATGCTAACTTAACAATAACTTACTTAACGAAGTGTAGAGCTTCAATACTGTGGACCAGGCTGTCTGTGTGCGTAGTTCTGAAAATAATGGTGAAAAGTATTAGTAAAAAAAAATTGTTCACCTTGAAATCTCAGTCAATTTACAAGGAGTAATTTAGTTGTCAGCGATAATTGGAAACAATATTTCAATTTTATAGATGGGACGACTTTTATTACGTCATCAAGTTATTGAATTCAAAGAGCAATCACAATGCTCGTTGTACAGTTCGATTTAACAAACAAATCGAAAATTCATGGCGACTCAGAACATCAGGCGAGTCGCTGCGCAGTAACAAATTCACGAGTCAGCGGGGGTGAGGGGTGCGGTACTGCGCAGCTAGTAGCGCACGTCAGAGCCAAGTTTGAATCGGAGTGTAAATGACGGTTAATGTTACGTGTTAGAATATAGGGGGAAAACGGGAATATCAAAGTTCAGTTCGGTAAAGTCTGCCTATCGGAGGGATGCACAGATCAAAAAAAAAAATATTGACAAAACTTAACAGACGTCATGTGAGGTTTCGCTACTTCATTTATTTTGACCTTTGACTTTACAGGGGAAGCGCCAGAGTAGTCCGTGACTATTTCATGATATACTCGTATAACAATCAATCGGGTTAAGTATATAAAATTACGAGGGTTGTATTAATGATTATAATTCTCTAAATACATACTTGTTACGGTCGCAAATCATACTTTGTTCAAAATAGAACCTGACACCAGCAAATTTCAAGAAACGTAAGAAAACTTGAATTTTGCGGGCTACCCTGAGGCTTACCCCTTAAGTCCAAAGATTATTCTAAACGTGGGAATAAGCGAATGGATTCATTTTGAAAGAGTCTTCGATCGTCGATGTTGGGCTAAAAAACACGCAAGGCAAATTCGCAATTTATCCTACAGGAGTTATAAAATCAGGTATACATACAGACGGGCCCTTGAACGTCACCTGCCGTTGATTATAGAGCAATCTTTGAGGCGGTCTCATTGGAGGCCACATCGGAGGCCTCATATTGCCGCGTGTAGGTGCACCACGTGTACCACGTGTAGGAGTGCCGTGCCTGAAGGCCTGATTCACCATCGGAGGCGGGAGTATATGGGGGAATATCGATCTATTCCGCCATTTCTTGACGTTCGGTTTGTTAGAGTCGTCGCTGGTATCCGATTCTGTGTTGACGTAAGATTTCGAAGGGCCGGGGTTGGGCAAAGATGTCGAGAGGCCAGGGCTCACGTGGGCTCGCGAGTCACCGGAACCCAACGCCGTTCGGTTGAAGATGATTGCCGGATTCATGCCTATAGTCCTAGTTATAACTGGCTTCGAAAATTCTTCGGCCGCTTTGTTCTGTTGAAATAACAGTATATCAATAAAAAGATAATTACTTAATTTCCAGGTGCTTTTAAAAAATTAAATTTAAATAGTTTTAGTGAAAAGTTATTCTGTGTGTAGAGTGATGATGTGATAAGGCAATGTTGCTATTCACAAGATGTAGTGACAAAATTAAAGAGTGCTAGTTTGGTAATTTTGAGAGGAAGAATGAAAGGCGACTAACAAAGATATCTAATACAAGGCAGATGCGAGTGGAAATGCCAGGAGGGGACGCCCTAGTAGGACATATAGGGACCTTATTGGTGATGTTCTTCAGAAAAGTCAGGTGCGTAGTACTCGCAACCGACGTGCGTGTATGACCAGAGAGGCAATTCTCGTAATTTTAAAAACGTTCACAGTCTGATCTCAGTCTCAATCTGTCAAAAATACGTCTAATTTCCCTACATTTTGACAAGTTTTTGACATTTGTTTGTCGCCGAGATGAGACTGCGACTAGACTTTGAACGTTTTAAATTACGAGAATTGGCCTTCTGATATATGAACGTAAGCGAAGCAAAAGGAGTATATAAGGATCGTAGCATGTGGCGTTTTGTGGTTTCTGCCTACCCCCCGTGGGAAAAAGTCGTGAGTTAATGTAATAGTTATTGATAGTTGTAACCAAGTTGCGTAAATTAATATACATCTGCAAAACCATAAGACACGAGAAGACCGATAAAGTAACAATTTTTATTTTCTTCTAAATATGCAAAATACTTATTCAATTACAGACTACACGATAGTCTTTGCAACTTTATTTTACTACATCTGTAACCCAAAGTACTAAAAAGGACTCACCATGTTATCCAGGTTTGTGGTATCGGGCGAGGCGGCCGGGGGCTGCGGCTCGGGCACATCGGGCCGCGCCGGCGTCGCCTGCAGCGGTGGACTGGGCGACACCACCGATGACGCCAGCATTGATGAGAACGCCCACTGGTTCTTCGCCAACGTGTAGTCCTCAAACACATCCTTGTTCACAGATATCTGCTTCTCAAAGTGCCCAATCATCGAGTTATTGAATATATCTGACTTTGTCAACCGCATCATCTGTATCAAGGCCCGCGCTATCGGCTCCTCGAAAGGCAGTATACACGCGCGCTCCAATATATGCTCGACAACATCTTTGTTGAATGTCCTGTCGTTGTCCACCATGAAATACGTGAGATTTAAAAACACTATTTTGAACCTCGAGAAGTTCTGCGTTATTGACATCGTCGCCATGAACACGTCGCAAAGGAGCGTCCTGTTCACCTGGTCCGAGTGAATGGTCAGCTTCAACAAATCTTCACAGATACTCAAATCGACGGTGTTTAAGTGTAATAAAGTCAGTTCTATCGCGTTAACTCTAAGCCGCGTGTCTTCCTCGCACTCGTTTCTAGCTTTTACAATGAAATCGTAAGCCATTTCTATGAGTATCCTCGTGAGCCCCCTCTTCGCGCACTCCTCCACGTAACAGATCCCATACCTTCTTCTTAGCTCCGACCAGTTCCTCAGCAACAAATACTCTTGTATTAACATTCTCTCGTCTAAATGATTAAGTTTGTCTTTTATTTGTGCGCTGGTCGGTACCACGTGCAAAAACCGACACTGGCCGTAGAATATTTTCCGGCAACAGTTCATTAGGTTGTAGAAACATAAAGCGTTGAACACGACGCTTTTGGATTTAGGCAACACTTCGTAGTACGAGTCCATTAGACGCGGTTTTTTAATCATATCCGGGGGTCCCAATCTTGTATCTAATTCTATGTTTTCAGTAAAATCTTGGTAGCTTTCGGCGTCATCTGTACTGTTGCTTTGCTTATAAATTGAAGTTGAATCAGCGTTTTGCTTTTCGCAAACGTTTACTACTTTTGATGCTATCATTTCAGGGTCTTCTCTTATTGTCGTTGGACAGTAGGTTTGCTTTTCTGTGTTTGCTACGTAGCCTTCCTTGACCGGTTTAGGAATATATTCCTCGATTCGGGGTTTTTCGGTAACGCCGACTGAGGCAATCGACGCGTTAATTCTAGAAGATTCAAAACCGCTTATGCTTTCAGCGAACAGAGACAGGGTATCGTCATCATCATGGTGGTCATAGTACGGGTAGGAGGGGCCTGGCGCCGTCTCGTCGTCTGAGGATTCTTTACTGCTCGCGTTTGAAATACTACACTCACCCTCAGAAAGACTTGATAGATGTCTACTAGTTCTTCTTTTAGGTCCTGACAAATCTTTTACAAGTTCTCTAGTGTGGTTTTCGATTGGAGTATTTTCTTTAACAGGGTTCTTTTCTACAACTGGGGCATTTATCACAACTGGGGCATTTTCTACAACTGGGGCATTTCCTACAACTGGTGCATTTTTTACACCTGGGGTATTTTTTACAACTGGGGCTTTTTTTACAACTGGGGCATTTTCTACAACGTGGGCTTTTTTTACAACTGGGGCATTTTCTACAACTGGAGCATTTAGTAAAACTGGGGCCTTTTCCACAACTGGGCTATTTCCTACAGCTGGGGTATTTTCTTCAACTATGTCGTTATTGGCACTACAATCTTGAACCTGCTTGGTAATACAATTATCATCAATACTACCTCCTTTCTTTGGAGGGTTTAACATTTCTTTCAGATGACGACAGTGCGTTATAACTCCAAACTCTCTATCCAAGATATCGAACATTTTATCTCTAAACTTCACGAGATTCGCATTGACGTTTTCACTATCCGAGTTCATCCATTTTATTATTTCCAGGTCTAACTTTTCCATTGTCAAGGTTAGTTTGTTAGCTGCTTTTCCGTAATCTGAACTACTTCCTTTTGGGTAATCCGAACTACTTTCTTTTCTACGGAATTGTGTAAACTGACTACTAGACGAGGCGCTCAAGTGTAGCGAGTTTGCACCGAATGAATCATTTAACTGCTCGAAAATCTTTTTTTCTCCGTCCGAGCTATCAGAGTCATAAGAGTCTGATAGATCTTCATCCGTGTCATCTACAGCAGCAATCTCTTGCGCCTTCTTCTGCCGTTTCTTCACTTCGCTATCTATGTTAGTAAGTTTAAGTACCGGCAACTTCTTATTAATACGGACAAAGTCATTGGAACAGACTGAACCAATGCAAGTGATATTGCTCGAACTGGATATGTCTCTAGTCCATGATTTGTTTGAGCTGCTGCCAATAGAATTCTTACGAGAGTCTACTAATCTTGGCGAATTTAGTTGGTTTTGGTTGGTTTTTACTTCAGCCTCTGTTACTTTGTTTCTCAATAAGTTCGGGCTGCTACCAACATAATTCTTTTGAGATTTGGCTATCCCTGGTGCATTTAGTTGGTTTTGGTTGGTTTCTACTTCAGCCTCAGTTACTTTGTTCCTCAATAAGTTCGGGCTCATACCGACAGATTTCACTAATTCTGGTGCAATCAGTTGGTTTTGGTTGGTTTTTACTACAGCCTCTGTTACTTTGTTTCTCGATAAGTTTGGGCTCCTAACAACAGAATTCTTTCGAGATTTGGCTTTCCCTTGTGCATTTAGTTGGTTTTGGTTGGTTTTTACTACAGCCTCTGTTGCATTGTTCCTCAGTAAGTTCGGGCTGATACCGACAGATTTCACTAATCCTGGTGCATTCAGTTGGTTTAGGTTGATTTTTACTACTGCCTCTGTCGCTTTGTTTCTCGATAAGTTCGGGCTGCTAACAACAGACTTCTTTCGACATTTCCCTAATCCTGGTGCCTTTAGTTGCTTTTGCTTGGTTTTTACTACAACCTCTGTTAATTGGTTCTTCACTAAAATCGGGTTGCTACCAACAGAATTCTTTTGAGTTTTTGGTGCAATTAGTTGGTTTTGGTTAGTTTTTACTTCAGCCTCTGTTACTTCGTTTCTCGATAAGTTCGGGCTACTACCAACAAAAGTCTTACGAGATTCCACTAATCCTGGTGCATTTTGTTGGTTTTGGTTGGTTTTTACTTCAGCCTCTGTTACTTGGTTTCTCGATAATTTGGGGCTGCTGCCAACAGAACTCTTAAGAGATTCCACTAACCCTGTTGCATTTTGTTGGTTTTGCTTGGTTTTAACTTCAGACTCGGTAACTCTGTTCTTCAATAGGTCTACTATTGACGGTGTTTCAATACTAGCCTGTACATTTTGTTGCTTACCTTTGGATCCTCTCCTCCTTCCAGGTGTAGGTTGTTTCATTGGCGGTGGTTTCTTAGCTGTAGCTGGCAGCCCCTTGACTGAACATTTACTTTTTTTAAGTTGACGTCGTACCACTTCAGATGTTGGTTGTACGACTACAGGAGTTAGTTGTAGGACTACAGGTGCGGGTTGTACTACCGTAGGTAGTGGTTCCACAAAAGAGTCACTTTCAGGTTCAACTGGTTCATCGACAGCATTGACTTCCAATTTTATGATAGCGTCATGGGTTTCGGTGTTAGTTTCAGTTTCGACTTTTGAACGCTTCGCATCTTCGTGTGCTTTTGCATCAGCCAGTCGTTTTCTAGTAACTATAAAGAAGAATATTATATCATCATCGTCATACTATCATATGTACTCCTATCATAATGGGAGAACCTCGCTACAGCCTTGCAGTGACCAATGTGTTAACAAAAGGCCACTGATTTCAATAAAAATGTAAGAATATGAAATATCTTACGAATTTTTCGTGTTGGTGCTCGATTTTTTGTGGGAGATGGCTTCTTTGCAGGTGAAAGTTTCTCTGGTGATTTAGTATCCGTTGAAGTCACATCGACTTCTGTAAAAAAAAACAATATTGTGACATTCACATCTGTTAATAGGTAAAGTAAGGGATCGAAAAAAGAGAGAGGTAGTGGGACCCTTCTGCGAAGCAGTCATGCTAGCGAAGGAGGTGGCGGGACGGATGAGGGAGAGAGCCTCCCGTCCCAGCCGCCGCGAGAGACGCTCCGGGCGTCGGGAGCCGCGGGCCGACTCCCGGCCACCGTAGGCGCGGGCCTGCGGGCGGAGAGCAATGGGTAGCTCACCGCCCGATCAGGACCAGGCCCGTGCCGGAGGGCGCGTAAGTGTTCCACGCGCGCCTCAAAGAGATGTCAGCATAATGTGAGGGGCCCCTTAGGGCCGAAGCCTGCCGGGTCAGCGGAATTGTCCGAAAGGGTTACCGCTGATGTAGCGTCTGTATGAAGCTTTAGCTGCTTTGCAGATATTTTTAAAAGTTTTAGAATAAGTAGCAACATACTTATTACGGCTTAAGACCATACAGTTTCAGCGGGATTGTCCGAAAGGGTTACCGCTACCCCGGAACATAAAGGGCAAAAGAAGGAACATGGGTGGGTTTTAGTCAGTAAGAGTCTGACACTCCCTTCCGCTCCACCCAGAGCGGGAGGGGTCATTCGATGATTTCCCATTCGAAAAAAAAAAAAAAAGGGATCTAAAAGAGACAGAAAATACATATACAGACTTTAACCCTTTACTTTAGAAAGAAAGAAAGAAAAGTATTTATTGCGACTCGTACAGGATTATAAACTAAACTAAACACAGTTAAAAATAGAACAAATATTTATAAAAAAAGTAATAAAAAATAAAATGAAACAGAAAGTCCTATACGAGGCCAAAAGGCTCCTATCTCAGCATGACGCTTCGACATTTAAAAATAAATGTCGCAGCGCTGGTATTCTGATAGGGCCCGCTGTGATGTCACGGGCAATCACAGTAATAAATAAATAATAAAATAGATATAATTATGTAAAATATTAACAATAAAATAAATATTATTTGTTTTCAATCTGCGCCAGACGTAACCTCATTACTTGTCTATGCCCTGAGTGTCAGAAGTACTCTGTGGCATAGTTGTGACAAGTGAGCGGTCGCATACGCCGAAAATAAAGAACCGGCGAAAATTAATAAATAAATTATATAAATTACGGCTGTGTAGTGGAACAGTACTACAGTAAATATACAATAAAAGTGGAATGCTATTAATTTATAAAAGTGGAATGCTATTAATTTATAAAAGTGGAATATAGCTAACCTGCTGTATTATTTTCCATAACTACACGGTTTTCGAAAAAATCAGATACCACTTTAACTTTTTTTTTTCTCCCCTTGGACTTTGGAGTGTGAATAACAACGACATTGTCCGCTTCGAATACAGGTTCTTCTTTAACTAATTGTAGTCTAGCAACTGAAACAAAAGAGCGGTATAATAATTATATTACTCATGCAATGATGTTTATCTGGCCATCGAACAAGCCTTCTACTGAGTAATGCACAAAGAAACTCACTAAAAAGATTTGTGATCTCGCTAAATTATCCAAAATTAGTTACAATAGTTTGGAGACACTTGTGTTACTCACTACAACGCCTTTTATTAGAGTAAAGATAATTAAAAAAATGCAATTATTTTAAGAATTACTTCGGTATCCCCCAAGGTTCAATCTTAGGTCCTCACATAAGCTCAATTTATTTTTCCAACAGTCAAACAAGTCTACATAAGGGAATACAGGCATGACATTATTTATGTATATGTTTTATTTAGGGAGTGCAATCTCGATTGAATCGAGATCTCGAGCGAGATTCAGTCGTGACAAGACAATCTCGTTCTTGAAATCACGTTCGATTTTGAGACAGGATAAGCAAACATTTATTTCAATTAAACCATTTACAGGCACTTTTGAATTGTCAAAATTAAATAGTCGGTCAGTTAGTCAGAAAGTTGCCCATTCCAAAACGTAGATCTCTATGGAGAAGAATGGGCTAGAAACTCCATGGACACTCTTTTAAATCAGGATATTATTACAAAATCCTGGGTACATTATTATTATTGCTTCTATATGTGAGAACAATGTAAAAAAAAAAAATAAAGAAACAATTTCAAATATAAAATTAAAAATAAGCCCTGGCAGTTAAGAGATGACCAGTCTCAAACGACGGCGCCCATTCACGAACATGACGCGTGGATCAGCACCACCCAGCTCAACCATTTTGTAGGGAACCGAATGATCCAACACACGCGCCACCACCAGTGAGACATTTAAGTGAGCATGATATTCTCAACTGCCATGCTCTTTCAAGTCAACATCAAAATATCATAATAAACGGATCCATGGTTTAATTTACAAAAATTTAAAAAATGCTTCTAAATTATACAAAACTATAGTTCGCTTCACTTGGGGGAGGCCTATGTCCAGCAGTGGACGTCTATCGGCTGAAATGATGATGATGATGATGATGATAGTTCGCAATTTAGTTAAGAGATGAAAAATAAATTACTACCAATCAGGAAGAGGTATTTAATATTGAAGTATTCAAGAATTAAATCTTGATTGAATAAAATAAACATTAAGGTTCCTAATGTCAGAAACACAAAAAAAAAAGGGGGGAGCATCTCTTCAAAATATTGAAATTGTGATCAATTTGTGAGCCCAAGTGCCTGTGGAGCAGGACCAGCATTAAGCCAAGCATTTTTATCTATAATATACTCATCCAACTTATAATATGCTTGTCTACATAGTGTGCGTTTAATGCATGTTTTAAATTTCTTCTTATTTAGTTGAAGAATATCGAGTGGTATTTTATTATAACATTTTACACAGTAACCCATAAAATAAGTTTTTACTTTAGACAATCTGAAGCGCGGTTAATCTAGTTTGTTCCTATTCTAGGTTAGTTTTTAACTCTATTGTTAATTTCTAAGTGACTTTTTAAATGAATCAAATGTTTGTGAGATATTTTTGGTTAAAATAAATAACTTAGTTTTCATAGAAAGAAATATAAGTACAAGGAAAATAATTATAGTATACCTGAATTTGCTAGATTTACTTTGGTTGCAATGTCCAAATGCTTTATAAATTGTGGAGGACGACGGCCTCTGACAATAGGGACATGTACTCCATTTTGTTCTGTAAGAAGATAATTATTTTAAACTTAGTTACTGAGTTGTAACGGTTTGTTTGTATTGAAATTAATTAAAATCTATTATATAAATTAATCCCTAGTTCCCTTTGTCACACCATAACTTGAGAACGACTTTACCGATTTCACCATTTTTTTTTTTAAGTTTTCTAATACTTTGTAGAGGGTTCTTACGGAAAAAAAAAATAAGAAAGTTGCTTTACGTGGACGAAGTCGCGGGCAGAAGCTAGTAAGGAATATTTTTGATATCTCTCTGTCTGCGCTGAGGCTAAATCTAAATTAATAAGTAACAAAATTTGTTGACCACAATACACTGATCTGTACCTAAACTATACCATTACGGAATTCGTGGACAAGCTGCTGATCTTGTTCTTTCCTATCTCTCAAAGAGGCAGCAAAAAGTAAACATTAACGGTGCGAGGTCACCAGTTAAAATGGGCGTGCCTCAAGGCTCAATTCTTGGCCCTTTCCTATTTCTAGTATATATTAGTGAACTTCCTTACATGATGGCTAACTTATTGGATATAATTTTATTCATTGATGACACTTCCCTTACTTTTAAAATATATAGAAAAGATATGGATGCCTTAAATTTAGATTAACAAAAACTAGCAAGTCATTTCTTATAAACAGCATCTGCTTTTATAACAAGTTGCCAAAGCCGGTTACAGAATTAAGCGATGGAAAGTTCCAGAGTTTTTATTTTGTCAAGTACCTGGTACTTGTTGACAGGCCTACGCCATCCTCCCATACCTACTGTAATTTGAAAACATTGTAAAAGCCAATTATTTTTAAAAGAGTAACAGTGGCTTAACAGTTCTTTGTGGCTCTTCTCCATAGGAAACAACCAATTGGAAAAGTGCACCTAGCTTCTGACATTTCATAAGTGCTCATGTAGGTTTATGTGAAATAAAATATTTTGATTCTTGATATATCAGTTAGGCTAGTAGGTATAGGTAAGTTAATTGTTTTGGATACTTGTGGGACTGCCCCATTTCTGTAGTGCGTCAGGGATGTTCGCATTTAGATTGCTTTTATGCAATAATGCGTAAAAGGTGCGCATCCCTGGTGCACAGGGTGCGGGGCGGCTCCAATGGTGTCTTAAGCATGGTTGCGACTCTCCTGCACTGTCTATATGTGGGTCACTGCTGTACTGCCTCTCATGATGTCGCAATGGTGAACAACCATTATTTTTGTTTAATGTAAATAAATAAATAAATAAAATAAATAAATCCCTGGACATTTTCACACAGCACCATTTGTCCCAAGCTAAGCAACCTAATGCTTGTGTTATGGTAACAAGATGGCTGATAAACTACTTATCCACTGCGCCAACCGTGCCGTCAGAATGTCTGTGCTTACTAACATAGTCGTAAGTTTTATTAACAATCTTGTTGAGTTTTGGTTACTTTATTAAAGAAAAATGATATTCTATATTATTTAAGGCGCACTTCTGCCCTTTAGGAGTTTAGGGGATACAGGCATGATGTTATGTTATTATTTTATGATACTAGTGCAACCTACTTGTAGAGTATGTTAGTTAGTGTTAAAGAAGGGCCGGTGAAAGTAGATTTGTATTGCTGACAGTGCTGTACCATGCCATTTTGTATTCAACAATAATTTGTTGATGTTATTATTGGCATCAAAATAGAATTGTTGCCAAAGTGACTCAGAAGTGACTGCACCATTTTGGTCTAGGGTAAACCAGATCCTAGGGGGATATTTAAGAATTTTATACAAGGTTACCTTATAATTTCTTTTTCATTCATAAAACATTCAACAATACCACAAACATGTTATTTTTTATAATAATAAATAGTGATCATACCAAGTCCCACCTCGAGGGAAAAATAGGTGGTCAAGATACGTTTCTAACAAGTTTAGCGCAATTTTGCAGAGTTTGCAAATTGTTGGATTCAAACTTACCTGTACCTTGTAAAGGTATGCTAATTTTTAAGTTAGCAGGCATATCTAAATGTGATTTTGGTTTGCGAACAGATCGCAGTTTTCCTGTACTCTTCCTATCATCTTTCTGTGGTGGCATTTTTGCACACAAAAATATTTTATTTTGCTTCAAAGTTCCAGTTCTCCATTTCTTTCACAGCACAGACTAAAACACAGACTACTAACTTTTTTTTTTTTAATAATATTTATTCATGACCATAGATACAAGTCTTTCAGTCGAATATATAGAACCAACTAACGTTAAAAGAAGCAGTGTTGCCCGATTCGATATTAAAAAGTCCGGCGTAAATTCGCATCACATCGCCCATCCGTGCTATTACTTTCTTTTCGCTTAGCATTCTTTCTGACTTTTTTGTATTTTTGCTCGGCTCATAAGGATCCTAGCGTGATATTAAATAAAGCCTATAGCTTTCCTTGAGAATTGGATATCTTATGCAAAAAAAAAAAAACTAATCTGACTGGTAGTTCCAGAGATTAGCGCATTCAAACAAACTCTTGAGATGTATTATTAGTATATATATAGATAGTATAAATAGATAGATAGGAGCACAAGCCTTAAAACTAATCATTTGATGAAGAAAGTCAGAAAACACAAATAAATCTAGCGAAAATAAATGTTCAAGTTATGGATGCAAAAAAAGTGGAAGGAGGACGGGCTCGTGAAAGATGAAAAGTTCTTAATTTTAGCGAATAGATTTTTAGTACCCAAGATGCAACTTGATGGTGTTGGGATCGAACCACAGAATCAAATCATGCTATTGTTTACTTTGCACTGTTCGATTAAGGCGCGTCCCCACTAAGGCAACGCGGCTCCGTGAGGCCAAACCGTGCGACCGAGCCTCATGAGTTGTTATAATGGGGACGCGTTGCAAAACACGGCATAAGCCTCGCGAGGCTTTGAGGTCGCACAGCCTAGTTGGGACTCCTCTATTGGGGCCACGAGGCCCGTCTTCGCGTGACTTTTGCTGGTTTTTGCAACGCATCCCGATTATAAAAGCCTCGCGGCCTGCCTTGCGGTGTTTCTTTCGAGATAAACGAAGAAGAGGATGTGCTATTAATTTTAGCAGTATTTATATTAATAAGCATGTAAAAATCTCTATCAGGGCATCATTTCGATTTGATTTTATTTTAATAAAAACAACTCCGACAGTCCTGTAAAACACCGATACAAATCAATGAGTAAATCGAATTTAATTATCAGTCCAGTGAGTCCCGTTTAAGGGTAAGCGACATCGCGGCAGGTCTAGACGGAGATGGCGGGGTGAGCTGTTTACTCCTCTAATAAAGATTGGTCCTTGGCAGCTCTGGACAGAGAGAGATGGAAGGAGAGTAAGGAGGCCTTTGCCCAGAAGTGGGGCATTAACGGATATTTAAAAAAAAATTGTCAGTACACTCCATTTTGGTGCGAATACAAACAACTCTGTGTAGTTGCGATTAAGGCGCGTCCCCAGTATGGGCCGCACGGCCACAAAGCCTCGTGAGGCCCGGCCTTGTAAAGCCGCCTGACTCCGTGAGGCCAAGCTACACGCAAAGCTCCACTAGGCCGGGCCTCGCGTGGCTTTCAGGCCTCTCGGCCCGTAGTGGGGACGCGCCTTGAGGCTTTTGCTATTGTTAGCAACGCGTTCCCTTTATAAGAACACACGAGGCTCACACGCGCGGCTCGCCCACACGGAGCTGCGCGGCCCTATTGGGGATACGGCTTTACAAGCGCATTGACCAGCCGCGCGACCCGTCCCCATTAGCCAGAGCCACGCGGCTTCCTATAAAGTAGACCGAGCGACCGGCGAGTTCAGCGAAGCCAGCCACGCGTCCCTGTTCGGCCGTGCGGCTCAGGCCTCACTTACTTCCACACTTACGAGACTCGGCCGCGCGGCTCAGCGTCACAGAGCCGCGCGGCCCTAGTAGGGACGCGCCTTTTAGTGTCAGTTGGTTTGGTATACGGTCAAATCCAAAAATAGCACCCATATTTTAGTCGATTTTTTGGAATCAATGCTTAAAATACTGAATTCTCTAATACTGTTCAAGATAGTATGGAACGCGACTTTGTATTGACTTTGACTAGAGGTCAATCAGGTTATTTACGTCAGAGGAAAAAGTGTCGGCTTCTATTACATCGCCGGTCTAGATTTGTAAATTCGGTAAAAATGCCTGCAAAATACAAGATTGTTATGATTCGCCACGGCGAAAGTGAATGGAACCAGAAGAATCTATTCTGCGGATGGTTCGACGCTGACCTCAGCGATAAGGGTAAGTTCAAAACATTTTTACCTATAAGATCTTTTTATTTTTATCATACTTATCATTAAAATATATCCCTTCTAGGACGTGAGGAAGCAGTTGCTGCCGGAAAGGCATTAAAAGCCGAGGGCTATGAATTTGATGTTGCCCACACTTCGGTGTTGAAACGCGCTCAAATAACCCTGGGCACAATTTTGAAAGAGCTCGGTAAGGAAGACTTGCCAATTGAGAAGACCTGGCGATTGAATGAGAGGCACTATGGTGGCCTCACTGGTCTTAACAAGGCCGAGACAGCTGCCAAGTATGGTGAAGCTCAAGTGTGTATACTAATAATACTTTATCCTCAAATAAATGTATTGTATTTGAATTTGTTATCAACCTCTAATAACTTCCAATCCCAGTAAAATGTTCTCATTGATAAGTAACCATTTCGAAATTTGAATGCCTGATATTTGAAAAAAGTCAGGATATGTTACTCAAAGTCCGGATGGTTGATAACCCAAAATAGATGACATAAATATTTCTGCATAGTTTTAATCTTGACATCTTTTTGGCAGACCTTTATTTGACCTCATAAAAGATAGATATAAAGTATGACTCAAGTATTTAAAGATTATCTACTCGTGTTACAACACTTTTTTTAATACAGATACAAGATAACAAATAGACCTTTGTAATCTTATTAGAAAAAAGCAGTTGTCTAACTTCTTTCTTTAGAATTTTCTTTCAGTTGATGTGCGATTTACGATTTAAATTATTTTCGCAGGTACAAATCTGGCGCCGTAGCTTCGATGTGCCTCCTCCCCCCATGGAGAAGGACCATCCTTACCACGACACCATTGTCAACGACCCCCGTTACGCCGGAGACCCAAAACCTGATGAGTTCCCCATGTTCGAGAGCTTGAAGCTCACCATTGAGAGGACACTGCCTTACTGGAACAATGTTATTGTGCCTCAGGTATGTCTATCAGTTAAATAAAAAAAATATCATAATGTGTATGTATAAAGATGTAATGAGATGATGACTAATACAGAAGTGTGGAAGACAAAGACATGTTGCAAAAGCCCCGAAATAAATTTGGATTAGGGTGTGTGTAGCATGATACATGCCCAATTTTACGAGGAAGAAATGCTTGCAGTTTGCTAGAAAACAACTTAGAAATAACAAGAAGACATTACTAATAATAATTAATTACGGAGGATTTCTCTATAATTATAAATGTTAAAGTACAGACGCCAGCACATCAAGCTACCCGAAACTGTCAAATTTTCCCAATCAATCTTGCACGTAATGCTTTTGCGTTAAAGTTGAAAATCTATTAAAGAAATTTGACAGATTGTAGTAGCTTGATGTGCAGAACATAATCTGGTTTGGTTATTGTTTATTTAAGTAAAGCAGCCGGTCGATTCTGTCAAAATCTCACCGTGAATCAAGTGAAGTGAGTTTGATGTGAGTTGTCAGTAGTGTCAATCTTTGGAATGACTGCATCAGCAATATTTGGAATGACCACTCCACCCTCACTTCACCTATGTTTTCACAGTGAGATGGCTACAGAATCGCACTGCAGGTTTAGATGTGAGTTCCCAGATTAGTGCAACTCGCTTTATCTACATCTCATAAAATAACAGTTATCATTTATTAACTTTCTTTACCGCCTGCTATAAAAGTTACTTATGATAAGAACTTCATTTTACTTTGACTAAGTTAGTGATAAAGATGATTATTTTATTTTAAAACAGTAACTGATTAACAATACATTATTTCTTTATTTTTTCAGATTAAAGAAGGAAAGAGGATTATTATCGCTGCCCACGGTAACAGCCTCAGGGGTATTGTTAAGCATTTAGATGGTAAGTACCTACATCTTATTGTTACAACACTACTTATTTGTGTCATTAGGAATCATATAGTTGATAATAGGGTTAACCCATACGATGTTGAGACTTTTGTCTAATCTTGTAGAAATATACAATGATATTAAAGCAAAAGCCTCAAGGTACAGACGCCAGCACATCAACCTACCCGAAACTGTCAAATTTTCCTAACCTTGAACCTAATGCTTTGGTAATAAAGTTGAAGATCTATTAAAGAAATTTGAGAGATTGTAGTAGCTTGGTGTGCTGGCCTCTGTACACGAATTTCAAATGATCATACATTTTTTGCAAATTGCAGGTCTGTATCAAGTTGTATGATAGTAAAATAAGAATTGCCATAACAAATATCTATTAACGTAATTATAATTAGTTCAAATTACCCTATCGAATGACTATTTCGTGAAAACATGACATTTGAACTGAATTCTAACTTTATTTATTCTAACACCGCTTCCTCCTTTAAACATGCTAAATTGTTCAGTCCTATAAATTGATCGTCTTGTTCGCAATTCTGCAGTCGGCCTTCGGCAGACCGTGACGGTCAAAAGGTTGCTAAATGACAAGAAAGTCACTGAAGGACATTTCAAAGGTCAATAGGAAATATATCTGTGCCGTGTATATTTCCAGGTCTAAGTGATAAAGCCATCATGGAACTGAACCTGCCCACCGGCATTCCATTCGTGTACGAATTAGATGAGGACATGAAACCAGTCGACTCCATGATGTTCCTCGGAGATGAAGAAACCGTGAAGAAAGCGATGGAAGCCGTAGCCTCCCAAGGCAAGGCCAAGTAATTTTAAGCAAAGATCAGTAATTTATTTTGTTGTAGTCGTTAAATATTATCATGACGGTTGACATTATTTATTATACATATTATACTTATTATTAATCATGTATGTATTATATAAATAATAAATTTCGTTCAACAAACAATAAAAAATGTGCTAAGGAATCTCTACAAAATGTTTAGATTGGTATTCAAAATCAGCTGCTGTATTCAAGAAATTATTTATTGGGTGTATGCCAAGAAATACAAGTTGTTACCATAGGAGTTTACAATATTAATCAATGTAGAGTGCTTGAGGATAAACATTAAAACGTAATTAAACATACTTAAAATTTATTTTTATTCCGGCAAGCATTCTTTGAGATCTGCCATTACTTCATCAATATTCACGTCTTTTGGGTTTTTATTACCATCATTTTTCGTAAATTTTTTGCCACTGTATTTTGAGAAAGTTTTTGACCTGCTTGTAGATAGTACTGTAGTGTTTTTAGCTTCACTAGTACTTTCGTTCTCGACTTCCATTGCGGAGCATGCGGTGGACATTGCGTTTTCATCGATAGTTGCCTTTGATTTTCTCTTTGTCCTTGTTTTCGGTTTATTGTCGAACCGAAAATCTTTTGGCAGTTTGTGTACGTCTACACAATGTTGACGTCGATCATTGGCGGTCGCGAATTTTAATTTGCAGTCTTCATTGTAGCAGGAGTACTGTAAAATTGTAGTCAAGACATAAGTCACATTGCCTACAGGCTACATGCAAAACATTTTACTCTTTTTAAACCTGTATGTACGATGACCGCTGGGCAAAGGCCTCCGCACAATGGGTGCCTGAAGATGGACGGCGCCGCCGAGGCCGGCCCAGAAAGAGATGGCGAGACGATCTGGACGCGTACCACGAGGGCTGGTTCGATGTGGCGCGGGAAAAGAGTTCCTGGAAGGATCTGGGGGAGGCCTTTGCCCAGCAATGGGACAAAAAAAACTTCTGTCTTACCGAAGGTTTCTTCTCAGATAGAACTGCGAAGAATGAGTCGTGATTTTCTTGTACATGCAAGTCCAACAAATGAGGCGACGGTAGAACTTTTTTGCATCGAGAACAGGTATACCGATGTGATGCGTTATAGTGATTTTCGGCTTCCAATACAGTTTCAGATGTGAACTCGCATCCAGGAATGCTGCATATGGATCTCATGCTAAAACACATAAAAATCTGCTGAATAGTTGAATAAAATTGCTTACATCATTGCTTATAAAAAAGTCGTGCTTTATTCAACCTTGAAATTGGCAGAATAACATGTTGAAACCTAAATTGGACGGTTTGTCATAAGAGATACAGTGCAAATTGTAATAAACGACTTCCACTTCTATAGGGTGACTGCTCGGCTCAAATTGATGTTCGAGTAACAACTAACGGATCGTTGTTCAAAGACGAATTCACTAGATGGCCATGCATACATATGTATGACCTTGTTCAGTTCACAATCTAACAATTATTGTGAAATAAATTGAATATACCTCTAGAGAACGTTATATAACAGCTTATATAACTATATAACTTCTCATGGTTTTTATGACTTGACAAAACATCGAGATTTTTTATTGTGAGTTTAATATTAATTTATTCTTCTTAGGGCTGATTTTTCCAACGCCAAATAATTTTATCCGACGTATAACGTCAACTTTATTCCACGAATAAAAATTATCTATCGATTGAAAAATCAGCCCTTAATTTAAAAAAAAAAACCCGGACCCAAAGCCAACCGGAAACCTTCCGGAATAAATCTTCTAAATGATGGTCAAAACCTTTATCACAATCCATTGCGTTTTTAGGGAAAACACAGACAGACATGAAAATGGACTTTGTTTTATACTACTCATATATGTAAATTATAGATAACAAATGTTTTTGTACGTTCGCACAATTGTGTGAAGCAATTGCATCATACAGTTAGTTTGCGGGGTGTGCAAAAATATCGTAAGTATTGAGCCTCAATTCTTCTCTAGGATGGTTTTGTTCAATGCTCTTTACTGCACTACACTTCCCTTAATCATACTTCAAAAATTTTGGGGAACAGCTACTGGCAATATTTAAGAACAAGTTCGAGCTACATTATGTTCTACTCTACCTTGTGTAACGTCTAATTATAATTACGAGAAGACTAAAAAGCTTCATTGGCTAGGGGTTGAGTTAGAAAGCTTTGTTGGGGTGTCGGGTAAGCAGCAAGATTTGGACATAAGCACAAACCGCTACAGTGTACTTAATTTGTCTACTTACACTTCATGGCAGAGATTTTCTTCATCGAAGTCGTAAACGCCAAGTCTGGGTGGCGGTTTGTCGTTAATAAAAAGTATATCATCCAGTTTACGGCGACCGACGCCATACTCTTTTATTTTGACAAGGAAGTAGTTGCTGACGTCCATCCTGGAAACAAGATTAAAGAAGAAATCAATCATTTGAATTTAAAGACAGAATACTTCGATTGTTATGTATTGTTAACGTGACATTGGCTAAATGCACAAACCGTGCGAAGCCCAAAGAAGAAAAACATGTATTGTTAACTGCTCAATCAGCCTGTCCGGGCCAGCTACAGAAAGTGAGTATGAGGCTGCCCAACCTGAGATAATTAGTAATATATGCTTTAAGGACTACCAGACCGTGTAAATGTGCATCTACTATAAAAAACGTGCAATAGATAACGAATGACACAGGCACGCGAAGTATATTGGATTGATTACCGGTTAAAATAGCTTCACCTTGAAGGTAAGGCGGTAAGTGCACAAGCACACCTACAAGATAATAAGGGCTTCATTCCTGTATCTCTTCGAAAAGAATAGCCTATTTCTCAGTGATTAATTTTCTATAAGAATGGATAAAGTCAAGGGCGAGGTTTCAGGCCAGGGCAGTAGGGCAGACCGTGCGTGAGGATGAGGCAGCACCCTATTCCTCCTAATCCTGACAAGTCCGGCAAGCTTGACAATTTTGGCAGTTTACCGCCATTACAGTCATTTTTATACGTCCCTGTCGAACCGTATAGACTTGCCAAGGCTGACATGATGAATTAGTTTTATTTAGTAGGTCAGTAAATATATTGCTAGTCAAGTAGTCACTAAATAAGTACCAAGGTAGAAAGTAGATAAAAAACTGAATTATTGCGTCATTTCTGAGAGTAGTCTCCTGCTTTTACACCTTATTTCTAGATCTAGATGAAAAAATGTCATATCGACCATGTTTGTCAAGAGGAGTTTGATTGCAGTATTATAGCTCGAAGGAGGATGCTACTGCTCTTAACAAACTCGTAAGAAATTCATTATGTATCCAGCGTTCTAATACTGTTTGTGATTGATTTATGTTTTGCCGAAAATCAGACGGCTAAATATGTTAGCTATTAGGTAACTAAGTTACCAGTTGATTTAAAAATCAAACAGGTTTTTAAGAAATCGGGTATAAAAACAAATACCCATTCAGTAGTCATTATTCTGATCAAATAGTACATATATTATCCTTATATTACCATGTCCGGAATGATTGCCATAAATCTCAAACCATCAAAATATGTACAACAATTCCAATAAACTACTACAACATAAACAGTCCCCTCGATTGATTAACAAGGTCAAAATAATTTTTCTATCAACGTATACGTATCTGCATGCCCTTCTTATCGGTGTCACATTTGAAACGGCATATTGCTAATTACTAGACGGCTACTTCATTGTTAATATTATCGCGGTTTGAACGACTAAGAAAAATGCTAAGTCATGATAAATCAACGATAAACTTGCCTGTTATATACTGCTACCAATGATGTTCAGTCATCAAGATAAGTTTCAGTAGTAAAGTTGTCCAAATGCCTAGTTGTATAGTCTGTGGCTCTATGTGATGCGCACGTCTGTTATGTACTTGTTATTACATTAAAATACCTACCTACGTAATATTATTAACAAGGCCAAGATAATAACTTGATATAAGTAAAGTTAGTTTACGTTCGGCATGTATTGAATGAGCTGCATATATTAATACATTAAATTTAAGGAATAACATTGAATAAACAAGTACCGGAACTTTTTTAATTAAGTAGTTAATTATTTGTGGTTAAAGTGATCAATAAAATAAAATGAACGTACGCCAAAGAAAGGTAAGTTACTAAAGTTGTAAATTTATTACGCACGATATTTACTTGGTTCAAAGGTTATGAAGTCATTAAGGTAGTTTTTATCTAAGAGCTTGTGAAAATGAGGTTATGTTTTTATCAATTCAATGCCGAAGTTATACGAGAATTTACGTAACATCGGTAACGAGAAGTCATTTATTTAGACATAGTTATTAAATACAAACTGTTGTTTAATTTATTGAATAATATTAAACACTTACCTCGCCATTTGTATCTTTCACCACTTCCTTTTTCTGTTTGCTTACTTTATTGAGACAGCTATACGGAAGGCAAGACTGTGCTTTCAATTTATTGTTCCTAGTAGATACCTACCTACAGTAAAATTAAATTGTAAATTTACTGGAAAGGCAAAGCAAAGTACATTTTAACCAATTTTGAATTTGGAATTAGATGGTAAAGCTTGCTTTTTTTTATTTGAATATTTTTATTGATACACTGGAGCCTAAGAGCATTTAACCCAAACAAAAACCATACTATTTGTTTTAATTGATCGCTGAAGGATAGTGTTATACCGTATCGAGCATACGAGCAAATAATTTACAATAAAAAAAAAACATTTTCTTCCGTGGTTTTATTGCAAGACTAATAAAATCAAATGTGAAGATTTAGTCGATTACGTTCTATGGCTAGTAACAACCTTCGGCTCGTGTCTACTCTTTCTCGCTCACACATTTACTAGTTTTTAGTAGAACGGTCATCTTTAATTGACAATCTTCAGACAGATGTCACATGCCAATTTTTTTTTACAATTTGACATTACCCAAAAAATAATATCAGGGTGACGTTGTTTCAAGTTCTTTTCGTAAAAATTATTATGAAAAAATGTCTACGTACCCTTTGTTGAATTCCAATTAGAAATAATATTAAAATAACTGATTTATTGGTTGTGATGTTTATTTTAAGTCAACATGGGAAAGTTCAGCACGTACAGGTACTTAGAGGTGGGTATTGGTCATGTATTCAATGGAATGTTTATATTTTTATCTCGTACGATTTTTCTAATACACATGAACGTTGAATTATAAAAGAAAAAAGGAGCTGCTATTTCAATGACCAAGTCCAAAACGTCTGATTTTGTACGTTGTACCTTCTGTTCAGTTTTACTTGAATTTTCTGGGAAAATAATTAATTAAATTCAGTAATTACTTTGTAGATTGTTACCTGCATCACTCACGTTTCTAAAAATACTAAATTGTTGTTTGATTAAGTCATGAACAAATAAAAAAAATGGTATGCTAGTTTTCCGCACAAAATTCCGAGCTAACTAAATAAAACAGTAAACTGTAATGAAATAATAAATCTCATAGAAATTTTATAGTCTCACTCACAAAAGTACTAAAATTTTTTTTACTACTACCTAGTACTTGACAAAATATGGTCATAGAACGTCATAGTTTTTTAATAATGTTTCGTAAAATATATTGTAAGGTGTTCCGTTTTTTTTTACAGTTAAAAGATGATACCTCAGCCCCACATATCAATGTTAGAAGTAGGACAATTAAGCACCCGAGGAAATTGAAGAAAGTTTTTATCTTCCTCATTGTAGTGGCACTAAGCATCACATACTTCTTGGGTGAGTACTGTCATAGTATTAGGAATACAGGGAACAGGAGACTTAAGCAATGATTGCTGCTTATTGGGAATTTTAATTTAAGTATCTACAAGCCAGGACAAGCGTTAACTATACCCTTAATATCTAGTCCGTCCCTAGATTAAGCTAAGTATACTCCCTAAGACTGTGGAACCGGGACAGTTTTTGTGCAAATTCCCTTTACCGCTGTATGTATGTAACAATGTTTTAATATAAGGGACATCCCCTTTATAAAGCTGAACTTTTTCTGTACCTACCTCAATATTATGCCATTACATACTGTTGTATATACCTACTATATATTACTAAGCCACTAACACTCAGTTACTATAAACAAAAACGAATCATTTTGCTTACCAATGGTAGAATTTTTTGATGCCAAACTGGGCATATAATACAAAAAATACATTTAGAAGTTAATTTTACCCGTGATAGTTATTTCCATATGGGGCTGTTCATTTATTACGTGAGACAATTTCAACCATTAGATATTACAGCAGATTTACAGCCAATCTAGCTATTAATATTGTCAATCCGTAGTATCAGGTGGACTGACAGCTCACTTCACCTATAGTTCGGTTAACGTGAGATTGCGTTCTTGACACCTGTCAGTTTCATACAAACGAATACATGTTTTGCGAATTTGATCTTTATTAGCTACTAGAACGGTGGCACTGACATATTTCAGGAACAAATTCTCCCTACAACCAGACTGTAAGTTTTCACAGTGAGATTTTTATAGAATATTGCTGATCAGTGAATTGTTCAGGCTTTCAGAATTTTTTATGTTAAGGGGTATCAATTGATATTGAGACCGTCAGATGGCCTTTATGTTGGTCTCCAGTATCCTTAAAAGTTAAACAAAGATATCTTCAGTACTCTCTTACTTAAATTTATTTTTGTATAAGGTTTAACACCTTACACAAATCAATCCTGCTAGGGAGTTTGTTGTGCCACTTCTGGGAAGAAGTTCCCCTTCACCACTTCCTAGTGCTTTAGCTGGGAAGCTAAAGCACTAGGAAGTGGTGAAGGGCAGACATTTTGGGGGACTGTCTTATGTAATTTTGTCGTTCAAAAAGTAGTACTGATTCTCAGCCTAAATTGAATAAATGACTCTTGGTTTTGTATCTCTATCAAAGTAATATTACAAAAGTTTCCTTCATTTAGGTGTAAATAGGCTGTTTAGTCGATACTGGTGTAAATTCATGTAAATATTTTCTAGATATTTACCAGCTGTTTACTGCATTAAGTAAAATTGTTTACAGTTTTACTTAAGCAAAACAATGGTTGAATAATAAAGGTATTCATGGGTTGTACTATAGAAACCCAGAATGAATGTTAGGTATTCATACATATTATATATTAAAGACGTTCCTGTCTGTCTTGTGTGACCGCGTTGTTCTGCTAAACTACGCAATGGATTTCGATGCGGTTTTCACGATCATTTTGTGATTTGATTCTTGAAGGTATGCATACAGGGTGGGACATTGACGCGCAATCTGACCGTGTGCTGAATTCATGGTACGCGCAACCTGTTACAAGGGATTCAGTACATGATTCTGAAACTCTTGCGAAGAAATGTTTCGTTATCATAATAAAATCTGCTACTTCATCGAAAAGTGCAATACCGGTCAAAATGTATGAAACAGCATTTTTTTTTTTTTAAATAACCTTCGCAAAATTTCGGGGGTTCAGAAGCATGTAATGAATCCATGATAACAGGTTGCGCATAAAAACCGCGCAAAGCAAAGGGCGCCTTGCTAGTAAGAATATAAAATACTAATAATAATGCTAGCTGCGCCCTGCAGTTTCACCTGCGTTTCGATCCCGTGGGAATATCGGGATAAAAGAGTATCCTATGTGTTAAACTTGATTATAAACTATCTGTGTGCCAAATTTCATCCAAATCCGTTCAGTAGTTTTGGTGTGAAAGAGTTAAACAAACATCCATCCATCCATACAAACTTTCGCGTTTAAAAATTATTAGTAAGAAAGATTATTCAGTGTTTTGGCATTTAATTACAGATAGAAAATCGATATAAGAATGTTATAAGGAACGGCATCGAAGGCATTATGTAGCTATTTTTATTCTCTAACTAGCAATAAAGAAGAAATATTAACCATATAGTGTTTTACGTAATCGCCTATAATAAGATTCGTGACAACTGCTAATAACCCTTTATTCCCAGTAGTTCTATGTCATCTAGCTCCACACCACATAGAACTATTTCAACCTAAAAATGAATATTTTGTACGAACGCCAGCACATCAAGTTACTACAATCTGTCAAATTTCTTTAATAGATTTTCAACTTTATCGCTAAATTATTAAGGTTCAAGGTTGATTGGGAAAATTTGAGAGTTTCGGGTAGCTTGACCTGCTGGCGTCTGTACCATTACTTCCATGTCATTTTAAACTAGTTTTATAGCTCGACATTTCTTTAGTTCCATGTGATTACACAGAGTTCCATATTGTACTATTGCAACCTTTGCCATTAGTTCCCCGTAGTTTAACACCAGTTTTACTCAATCAACTTCATTTAATTTCACAATGACGATTATATATGTTACAGTTAAAACCAGTTTTTAGATAGAACGCGTTTTCCCTAGTTAGAACTAGTTTTTGCTAAATGCCTTTGTTAAAACTAGAATTAACTAATACTTGAAATGGAATATCAGTTAAAACTAGTTCTTACTAGACAACACGCGTTTTTCCGAAGTGAGTCAGTTAGGGTCAACTCACACCGAAAGAGCGGCGAAGGGCAGCGAAGCGGAGCGCAGTTTCAATTTCATATGAATTTTAACTTCATTATCATTACCATAATACTTATTCCTCAGGATGCCATCTACCTCTTTGCCAAATTTTACCGAAATCCGTTCAGTGGTTTAGACGTGAAAAGATAACATACTGACAGAGTTACTTTCGAATTTATAATATTACTAGCTGCGCCCCGCGGTTTCACCCGCATAGGTTTCGATCCCGTGGGAATATCGGGATAAAAAGTATTCTATGTGTTAATCCTGTACCAAATTTCATCCAAATCCATTCGGTAGTTTTGGTGTGAAAGAGTAACAAACATCCATCCATCCATCCATCCATACAAACTTTTGCGTTTATAATATTAGTAGGAAGAACCTAAGTATAGCTGTTTTCAGCTCCATTTTGTCTAATAATAATAATAAACTTCTGACAGGAAAAGTCCTTGCCAGTAACCCCTTTGTGACCACCTTTATCAGGTTGATATAAAACATTAGATAATGGAATAGATAAAAATCTGAACCATTTAGTTAAATAATTGCTGATAATGAATATCAAAGATTCAGATAAGATTTGTACCCGGAAAAGAATAGATAGGAACAAACTAATGCTTTGGCCCGCACCACAAATAACTAAATGCGTTTAGTGTTAAACATATTTCAAAGATTGGGTTAATCCGTTTATTTATGTATTTGATTTACACAACATAAACTAATAACCACAATTAAATATTATTGTTCTCACAAAAATGTAGGCACATAACCATGAAATTGATGAATTTATTAGCGAGTTGATCGCAGTCCGGGTTGGTCTCCACGAGCTTATTTAGTGCGGTCAACACGCGCGGTACGGGAGACGCAGCACGCGCCACAGTACGACACGAAGGCACGCCTAGCAGTTGATGTCTTCCACCACGGAGATATATTTATCCACCCCTAAAAATCCACCTTAAGCCTATAAATTCCGTGAACTGGTCTACGACATGGCACATTTTGGACATGCGTTTCCGCGTATCCGTCTTACGGTGGATTTTTTTGGGTGGATAAATAGAACACACTGTTCTCTCACGGATTTTTTTTTTAAATATGTTTCGGGCTAAACGCATTTCAGTGATTTATGGTGCAAGTGGACCTTAGTGTTGTTTAGGGGACAACCAGAGGGGCAATTCTCGTAATGTTAAGAACGTTCACAGTCTGATCTCAGTCTCAATCTGTCAAAAATACGTCTAATTTCCATTCATGTTGACAAGTTTTTTACATTTGTTTGTAGCCGAGATAAGACTGCGACTAGATTTTGATCGTTTTGAATTACAAGAATTGACCTTCAGATTATTCTAAAGAGGTAAACAAGAGTTACTGAACAATTAGTTTTTCAATTATTTTTCCCTATAAATTGGTGTCTATAGAAAAGATCTTCGTTGTTCTGCCTTTGAGTTGTAATGGACTTGGGTGGTATTGACCTTTGATCGTACTGACCTTTGACCGTGTTGACCTATGGTCGTATTGACCTTTTGGCCGCATTGACCTGTGTATGTCTTGTGTCTTACAGTTCATAACTTAACATGTTTTCAGTTTATGTGTATTGTTTTCAATTATAATAAAAATTATAGAAAATACAATAAACAATAGCAATGACGACTTGTACCTATGTCATTAAAATAAATATTATAATATACGAGTTAATGATGTAGGTAGTTACACGGTTGTCCAAGGTTGGATGAATGGCAGAACAATACTTGAGAAAAACCTACTTCCACTGGCACTTAGGTACACTAGCAACATACAATTGCCTTCATGTCTGCATTACAGTTTGTGTGCATGATAAAAGTACAGTAATTTGGTGTAGAATGGTACGGAATAAACAGTCTTTGGTCCGGTGGGCTACTTTTCTGTTCGATGTAGTATTATACTGATGAATGATGATGTACTTTACTGTTCGATGTAGTACTATACTGATGAATGATGATGTACTTTACTGTTCGATGTAGTACTATACTGATGAATGATGATGTACTTTACTGTTCGATGTAGTACTATACTGATGAATGATGATGTACTTTACTGTTCGATGTAGTACTATACTGATGAATGATGATGTACTTTACTGTTCGATGTAGTACTATACTGATGAACGATGATGTACTTTACTGTTCGATGTAGTACTATACTGATGAATGATGATGTACTTTACTGTTCGATGTAGTACTATACTGATGAACGATGATGTACTTTTCTGTTCGATGTAGTACTATACTGATGAATGATGATGTACTTTACTGTTCGATGTAGTACTATACTCATGAATGATGATGTACTTTACTGTTCGATGTAGGATTTGCGTGGCGGCTGATGCAACGTGTAGTTCGTTTGTGTCGTTTTAGATGCCGCCACATATTCTTTCCTAACTGCTGCTGCTGTTTGTGTATGTGAGTTTAAATGTTTGTAAACGCACCCACGATACAGGAGAAATTCCTAGTGTGGGGCAAAGTTTAAAAAAAAAACTCATTATCTCAGTGGTAATGGATAATCTTTTGCCGTTTTTTGGCCAGCCTTGACCCTCGTTTCCCTGAAAATAATTTAGAAATCCCATCCTCGCTTCCAATCTGACTTGAATCTAACGAAAATAATAGTGCAGACCCTTCGTTTTGGCTGCTCTTCTTTGTCCTTTGCTGATTATGATTCGTTTTCACCCAAACTATTTTTTCTAACGCAGCTAGCGTTAGAACGCAACGCTTCGAATATGGTTGAACTGATAGAAGAAAACTTGCGTTTGCAAGCATGGTACTCATTTGGATTTTTTTAGGTAATTAAGATCCTGAAAATCACTATCTGCTGCTGCTGGGTATACCCAGCAGTGTGTCAATCCCCACGCTTCTGTGGCTGTCTCATCAAGGTTTTACCCGTGAGCCATCACGGGTAAAACCTTGACAGCCAGATAAACATTGTTGCCAAACAATGTCGCCCGACTATCTCGCCGCCAGACGACCAGTCTTCGTCTTCCAGTTCCTGGTCGCCACTGAGTAGGATCCTGAAAAGAGAGTGGTCAAATCCCTAACCTCAAGTTATATCCCAGCTAGAAGTAATCAGATTCTTAAAATGGCTCTTGACATTTAAAATGATGCACTGGCTCCAATATTCTCGTCTGTGCCAACACCGGTTGCATCGCTTCACATTCCAATAATATGAGTCCATAAACATTGGCTGTGTTGTTTTATTAAACAATATCTGTGATTGGAAAACATTAATTTCACGTCAATTATCACTATGTAATTGGTTATTCTAGTACCTACCGATGAAGGAAATAGTAGATCTTTTCTTTCATTTGCTTGTGATCGCGTTGGTAAAATGTGGGAAGCAAGTTGCGTACTTACCCACCCAACGAGGGTCGACGGAAGCCCAGAGATTTTACGGTGAGAGGTTTCAGCTAATAGGTAGGTATAGAGGAGAAAAAATTCTCGCGAATTCTTCTCAAATAAAAAGATAGTCTTTATCGTGCAGGGTCAGACAGCATGTCTGGTATTCATGCCGAAATGAACCTTTGTATTTATTTATTCCACTTTTTTGTTTTGTATTTAGTGTTTCATTTTCTATTGCCAAATAAATATGTTATTATTTTTTCCCTCTTTTTTACCGAAAACATTGAGCCAACGTGGAAATTAGTCACCCCTCGATCGAGTAAAAAAATCACGAAAGATGTTATTAATAAAACTTTTTCTTATCGCGAAGTGAATGACTTTAGATTAGGTTATCATTGAAAGCGATTATTTTAATTTTAGTATAATCGATTATTTCCGGAAAATACTCACCGTGACTGTGCTTTATTGCATCATAAACTGGTCAAAGTCCTGCATAGCTATTCACAACCATTCGACAGGTTATCGTATCGAAAATAACAAATTTCGATAACCAGGGGGTCTACTCCGAAGTGGTATCGGCCGAATGTTCGGCTGTTTCCCGCTACGAAGTTACTATTTGGATCGGTCGGTCCCGATTCTACAATCCTACTATCTTTCGAATATTGACTATGGTCTCGACCGAACTGAGCCGATCCGAACTTTTTTCGCATTTTTCAATAATATTCGGTTCGGCCATGTGCGATCCGATCATTCGCACTTTGCACTTCGTAGTAGACCCCCTGTTCCCTTCATCATCTACCTAGCATTTTCCCAACTATGTTGGGTGTCGGCTTCCGGTATACTAATACCAGTATTTTATATGGGCCTGTGACCTGTTTGTCCTGTTCCCTTAAGTACACCTTGTTATTCATCACCATTCTCCTGCCCTTGTCCCAATTTATTTCGGGTCGGCGCAACATGTCTTTGTTTACGTACAGACGCCAGCACATCAAGCTACTACAATCTGTCAAATTTCTTTAATAGATTTTCAACTTTATCGCTAAAGCATTAAGGTTCAAGGTTGATTGGGAAAATTTGACAGTTTCGGGTAGCTTGACCTGCTGGCGTCTGTACCTACTTCTCTATTAGTCGTCATCTCGTTAGTCACTCCCTTTCTAGCTATATCATCTTTCACACAGTCTATCCATCGTTCCTTTATTATTCTCATCAATTTGATCACGGAAAAGCAACTTATTCTTTGATTGAATGAAACACTCATTATCCTGGTTTATGCAGCGTATGCAATAAAGAATAAATTATTAACAGAAAACTTGTCACCAAGATTAAAAACTGTAAAGTTGCGGTCTGTATCAGAAGCTTAATTTATTTGGGGTCGGCGCAAAATCTTTTTCTTCCATAGGTACTTCTCTATTAGTCGTCATCTCGGTAACCATATCATCTTTCAGACAGTCCATCCATCGTTTCTTTGATCTTCCCCTACTCATATTACCGCATTCATATTCAAAACTTTCCTCACGACATTTTCCTCATTCCTCCGCATCACATGCCCATATCATGACACCCGATTTGAACACAACTTGTCCCTTACACACACATAAAAAGTGCTAAGAAAATTCTGATTAATAGCCAAGCCAGCCGTTGTCGCCTTTATTTCCTCCATTTACGGTGCTCAGATAAAATTGGTTAATTACGTTAGGTCAGTGGATCATGTTCATTAGGGTTAGGTGCCAATAGAATTATGAATAAACTTACTTCTGCCTGCTACTTCGTCCGCCTGATTTTTCTCGTTTTAACGTAATATGCGAATATGTCTCCGGACCCACCACATCGCATCGCATTGTCCGCCACCGCTATTACTTCGTTTACATTTAGCGTTTTTTTTTTGCTCGGCTCCTAATAGTCGTAGAGTGATGTTAAATAGCCTATAACCTTCCTCAAGAATTGGGCTATCAAATACAAACAAAATAATTAAAATCCGACGGGTCGTTCCAGAGTTTAGCGCCGTCAAACAAACTCATCACCATGATTCTCCTGCCCTTATCCCAACTTATTTGGGGTCGGCGCAACATGTCTTTTTCTTCCATACTTCTTTATTAGTCGTCATCTCGGTAGTCACCCCTTTTCTAACCATATCATCTTCAAACAAACTCTTCGGGTTTTATTATTACAGTAGATATGCAAAGATACTTAATTGCGGACAGTTCTTTGTCAAATCTATTGACCTTTAACAAAAATATATTTTTTGTTAGCCTGCGTTGTCCCACTCCTGGGCAAAGGCCTCCCTCCACTCCTTCCATCGTTCGTGAGCCCGCGTGTCCTTCTTCCAGTTTTGGTAGGATTTGCGCGGTTCATCCCGCCATCTTTTATGTGGCCTGCTGCGACCTCGCCTCACTGTTTCAGGGCACCAGTGCTGTGCTATTTGCGCCCATAATTTGTCTGGCATGCGGCAGACATGTTCTGCCCAGTCTCATTTAAGTTGGGCAGCCTTTTGAGTCACGTGGTATCTTGAAGCGCTGTATTGTTTCGAACACGAGCCGTTAATTTAACACCTAGTTTAAAAACGCTCCATGCTAAAGAGAAAGATAAGAATGGTTTTGAGGCAAATTCGGAAAAATATAAATACCTAGGTGATTATAACAGACTAGCTGCGCCCCGCGGCTACACCCGCATAAGTTTCGATCGATAAGAGTAATACGAACTCTGGCGGCAGCGCTGTTTCTTCTAGCTTTTGCCAAAGAAGATCGTATGGAACAAGGTCAAAGGCCCTGGACAAGTCAAGGAAAACCGCATAAACAGGTGTATTTCTATCCGTGTAATACCTGACAGCGCGCTTTATACTAACAATAGCCGTCTCCGTTGACAGCCCAGGCCGGAATCCAAACTGAGCATCACAGAGCTGCACATGCTTATTTAGATGTGAGTTAAGCACGCTGTCAAGGAAAGGTCCTTGACAGCGTGCTTAACTCACATCTACTACCGCCAGCCACCGCCATAGCCAAGGGGCTATGACGATGCATACATACCAGATACATATATCTGGTGTATTGTGTGTCTTATGGGTTGAATTGAGAGTTGCCATAAAAAAGAACAATGTAACTTACCTGTATTTCCGGGTTCGCATGTTTCATCAAATATATTTAAAAGAAAAATTGTGACAGGTGTTACTAGTCGAGTAGTGACCTAAACATTCGAACATAACACCGCCTCGCTCGATATCAAACGTTACAAATAAACAGTCACGTTACAATGATGTGTAACCATAATATAGTTCTAAGCCCGGTGTACAAGTAAGGACCTATTTTATTCACTCAAAATACATATAAATCTCGAACGGTCTTTGTGCTGTCAAACCAAAATGTGATCACAAAAAGCTAGCAAATTCTACTCAAAAACAAAAATGTTAATTTTCAAAATTAATAACGGGTTCGATTCTACCCGGAAATATGGGCAAAGATCGTCACACATTGGACGCATGACGGAGGACATCAAAAAGGGGAGGTCTTTGCCTAGCAGTGGGACACAATATAGGCAAAAAAATTATTTTAACCCTTTTTTTTTTTTCGGATGGGAAATCATCAAATGACCCCTCCCGCTCTGGGTGGAGCGGAAGGGAGTGTCAGACTCTTACTGACTAAAACCCACCCATGTTCCTTCCTTTGCCCTTTATGTTCCGGGGTAGCGGTAACCCTTTCGGACAATCCCGCTGACCCGGCAGGCTTCGGCCCTAAGGGGCCCCTCAAATTATGCTGACAACTCTTTGATTATTTTACCCTTTGACGTTATTAGTTATTGACGTGGCGGTCAAAGGATTAATTAACTATGTAGTTGCATTAATTAAAATTAAATTATTGTAAAAAACTCGCGAACACATAGCCTACACATAGCCTTAAAACAAGTTTCGAAGCCGAGTTTCGTCATCAGTTGGCGATATTTCTTTTAAATGTCGCATTATATGTCCATAGATTATGCGAAAACCAACTTAAATTCAAAAGAAGTAAAGCTTAGAATTATTTAAGCAACTATGTATTATGTATTTTCTCGTTGCATATAATAAGGTTTCCGCTATATGACGGTTACAGTTGAGTTTGTTTCGCAGATAGATACATATCCGCTTTCTGGGAAGCGAGTAAAGTGAAAAATGATGAATGGGACGGCCACGTTAGTGCGTACGGTTATTTCTCTAACAGGTATTTTGTTGTAGATCATTGTTTAGGAGTAAGTACAAATTTTAATAATACAGGGTGGCGATTTAGCCCCCTGCATCCGTCAAGGGGGTGATTCTACTCTTCATTTTAAACAAATATAGCTATACGATTCGTGAAAAAAAAAAAAACAAAATCCTATGCAACAATTTCAGTATGTATTTTTTTTTTTTTTACAATTCGCCTATGAGTTTCATTGCGAAAGTTATTGAGAATTAGGTGTAGAATCACCCCCTTGACGGATGCAGGTGACTAAATCGTCATCCTGTATGTATATTATAGTCAATTTGTGTAGATTATAATTGTAATTCTAGGTAATTATGTCAATAACTGCCCAACTAATTTGAGTGTTTTTTTTTTTAATATTGCTTGTAATTTCTCATGTAACTATTATGATTTGTGGTTGCGTTTATAAAAAAAATCGCATCCACTAACATACAGACCATGAATTTATTTGTAGTCCAAATTAAAAATATAATGTTACCAACTTAATACATATATAAAAATGTGACCTTGAACACACAATTTTTTTAATTGTATTTGTTTTATTTGAGTAATTTAGAAAGTATCTTCCCAAACAGGAAAGGAGTATTTATTTTTAAACGCATTTTTTTTAATAATATCTCTTTTTTTACAGTTAAAGTTTTATGTGTGGGCTTGTTTTATTTTTATACCCCATTTCATGGTCACTACTAGGTATATTTATTAGCCTGCTAATCTCCATCAGGAAATATATTTTGTCTCAGATGCATCAAGTTTTAATTAAAATATTAAAATAAAATCATTATTAATTCAATTCGACAGTGTACGCACGGCTACACATCAAGCTATACAAAACCAGTATAAGCTGCCTTCTGATTGTACGAAAAACCTATACAATGCGAGGTCAGCTAAAACTGGAAATGCATAGCTTGAGGTGTAGCCGTGTGTACGTTTGATAGTTGTGTGTGTTTGAAAAACTGCTTACTTTTTTAGGATTATAATACTACCTAATAAATTGTAATATGTCATTTATAACCAACATTCATTTATATTTACGGGTAGTCAGAAACCCGAAAGCCTGACAACCAGTCTTTCCAAGGGGTATCGTATTACCCAGTAACTGGGTTGTGGAGGTCAGATAGGCAGTCGCTCCATGTAAAATACTGGTATTCCGCTGCATCCGGTTAGACTGGAAGCCGACCCCAACATACTTGGGAAAAGGCTCGGCAGATGATGATGTCATTTATAAACCAATAGTATGGAATTCGCGGGCAACAGTCTCCTGTGCCCATCTTTGTGTAAATTTTCAAGTAGTAAAGTTACACAGTTACACATTACACATGAAACTGTATTTATAGGTTTTAAAAAGTATACAAAGCTATTTTATTTAATCAAAATAATAAATTATTTATAGACAGTACGCACGGCTACACATCAAGCTATACATAACCAGTATAAGCCGACTTCTGATTGTACGAAAAACCTATACAATGCGAGGTCAGCTAAAACTGGAAATGTATAGCTTGATGGGTAGCCGTGTGTACAGGGGGTCTACTACGAAATGCAAAGTGCGAATGATCGGATCGCACCGACACATGGCCGAACCGAATATTATTGAAAAATGCGAAAAAAGTTCGGATCGGCTCAGTTGGGTCGGGACCATAGTCAATATTCGAAAGAGTGTAGGAGTGTAGGATCGGGAGCGACCGAACCAAATAGTTACTTCGTAGCAGGAAACGGCCGAACAGTCGGCCGATACCACTTCGGAGTAGACCCCCCAGGGCACAATCATCAGATCCTCTTGTTATTGTGTTTCGTTGTTGTCGTTATGGAGATATTGAAGTTCGGAGTTACTTAACTTTTTTTGACGATTTTTTACGAAAACAAGTTTTAAATGTTCTAACTTAATTGTAAAGACTCCTACGGTCCCTATAGCGTTGTATACACCCAAAATCATAATGTTTTGCGTTACATTGCGCACTACCGAAAACGGCAAACTTTCACACCAAAAATAAAAGTCGCACCAGCAATTTTTTTTTGCACAAAGTTACTTAATTTGACGTACAGCCAACGACAGAGATAAGTATGCACGGTCGTCGGATAAGGTTGAAGTTTAGTAAAAAACGGATTGATGTTTTCGGATAAATTTTTATTTAATTAATAGAAAACACACAGTTCATTTATCAAACTAAATTTCATTCGAAAACATTCATGGGTTTCTTACTAAACTTCAACTATATCCGACGACCCAGGATACTTATCTCTTGTTGACTGTACATCCGGTATACAGGGCTCTTTTTCAATTGGCGATAGGTCAAAGATGTAGGTTTCGACACTAATCAGCGTTCAATAGCAAGTATTAATTCGGCAGCACAGCTCCTTAAAGACAAAAATGTTGTGACAAAAAAAATACATGATAGGGTTCCGTAGCTATAATTATTTATGTACTGTGATTAGCCCGACACACAATTGGCCGTTTCTGTAGAATTCGTATCGGCTATATAATCTCGAAGGCATCTCATTGTTGAGAATTATGCCACTATAATGCAATCTGTGCATGTATATTAATTTTAATCCATTATTTTCGGTAAATAAATTGAGTTTGTTTACTCGTGTGCGCTCGGGCCTACAAATAGTATAAAAAAATCGCTTTTCGTTTGTCTGTGTGACCGCTTGTTATTCTAAACTACACGAATGGATTTGTATGAAATATCATCACTTGAGAACGGCTCGACCGATTTCGTACTTAGATTTTTTTTAATTGTGAGGACAAGGTTTGTATGAAATATTTTTTTTTGGAAAACTCGGTAATTCACCCGGGCTACGCTGGGCACGAACAACTAGTGAAATATAAAGTTTTAGGTACATGACTAGCTGCGCCCCGCGGTTTCACCCGCCTATGTTTCGATCCCGTGGGAATATCGGGATAAAAAGTATCCTATGTCTTAATCCTGGTTATAAACTATATGTGTGCCAAATTTCATCCAAATCCCTTCAGTCGTTTGAACGTGAAGAAGTAACAAACATACAAACACACACACACACACACACACACACACACACACACACACACACACACACACACACACACACTCTCACAAACTTTCGCCTTTATATAAAATATTAGTGTGATTTATACACTGTGACTAGTCCGACACACACTTGGCCGTTTCTTTTGAAGTATCGGCTATAAAATCTCGAAGGCTTTCATTGTTCATAATCATGCCGCTATTTATAGTGTTTTTCTCGATTACTTTCCGTAAATAATTTAATTTTAATTTCCTCGTATCTTAATCTATCTATTATAGTATTAAATAAAGTTGATTTTCCTGTCTGTTTCTGTGACCGCGTTGTTCTACTAAACTACGCAACGGATTTTGATGCGGTTTTCCCCATAACTTAGAGCATTTATTCCGGAAGGTTTATTTGTTTAATATTAAACTTACATAATATGTAAGTTTCGATGTTTTGTCAAGTCGTAAAAGGCATGCGAAGATGGGGCGGTTCGCTAGTTTCGCTCAGTAATTAAGTTTAGATTTAATTTAACTTTGTAATTTGGTTGTGAATCATAAAAAGTAGGCATTGTTAAGCAAGCAGATTACAAACGGTCCTGTAGTTTGACCGAAACTGCTGTACCCCACCGTAGAAATGCGCGGGCGAAGGCGGGGGGCGCGTCGCAGTTGTCGTAGTAGGTACTTACGTGTAGTATAGTATATTTTAATCTGTGTACAAACAGGCTAGATTTATCGTACTGTGCAAAGTTCACTCCAGGTCAATTGTTATGCGATTAATTCATTATGTTTAACTTATCCCCTCTTATTATTTCGTATTTAGTTTATGATCATACTGGCCATGTAACATACGCCTGTGTTCTACCTTAACAAAGAAAAAATATTTTTGACAGCTCAAAACCCGCGAAAAGTTTTGACAGCTGACAGAAAACGCGGGAGAGTTTTTGGCAGAAATTTTTCTTTAACTTACGATGTTGGCAAAGGTAGTGTCTGTGCTCTTGAAATTCAGCATAAAGTTTTATGTCGCAGGGTTGTTCGCTGGCCAGTCACAATGGCTAGATGGGCTCGCCAAGAGTTTGGGATACGAGAGCGTGTACCACCACGCGGTCATCATCGACGCCGGCTCTTCTGGCTCCAGGGTGCTTGCTTATAAGTTTAGGGTACCTTTTACAGGTGAGTGCCGTTTTTTTTATAATTTTTCCACTTCTCTCTGGTTGGTCGCTGGACTGTCTCACAGAAATAATTATTATGTTCCATGAAAATCGGACACTTCAAAATTGTTTTTTTTTTATTGTATGTTATTTGGGAAGTAGAAACGAAAATGTGTCCTATTTCCATACTTCTTTGTTTATAAGTTGGAGTGTCATTTGGGAAGTACAGTCCGTTCACATTTATTTTACCTCGGAAAGCAGCAAACTAACAGCAACCTTATTGTGACGAGAATAAAGATCACAATGATTTTGACAGACTTGCCATTGGCAGCAACCCAATAGCAAACTTATTAGAATGAGATTAAGATCACTGTGATTTGGACAGTGATGCAACATCAGAGGTATAATAATTGTAAAAGGAATTTAGAATCTTAAACCTGTTCATTATATTCTCATACTTTTTATTTATAAGTTCAAAGTTTTTTTTTTTTTTTAATTGAAGTTTATTTAGGAAGTTGAAACATAAACCTGTCTTATTTTTATACATTTAGTTTTTATGTTGAAGTTAAGCTATTTATATATAATACTGGTATTCAGCTGCATACGGTTAGACTGGAAGCCGACCCCAACATAGTTGGGAAAAGGCTAGGCAGATGATGATAAGCTATTTATATATAGTTAAAAAACACTAATTATGAAACATAGTTCTGTTCAATCTACCTAGCCTTTTCCCAATTTGTTGGGGTCGTCTTCCAGTCTAACTGGATGCAGCTGGATACCAGTATTTTACACGGAGTGACTGCTGACCTCCACAACCTAGTTACTGCGCAACACGGTACCCCTTGGTAAGACTGTTTGTCAGACTTTTGGGCTGAAGCAGTCATGCTAGCGAAGGAGGTGGCGGGACGGATGAGGGAGAGAGCCTCCCGTCCCAGCCGCCGCGGGAGACGCTCCGGGCGTCGGGAGCCGCGTGACGACTCCCGGCCACCGTAGGCGCGGGCCTGCGGGCGGAGAGCAATGGGTAGCTCACCGTCCGATCAGGACCAGACCCGTGCCGGACGGCGCGTAAGTGTTCCACGCGCGCCTCAAAGAGTTGTCAGCACAATTTGAGGGGCCCCTTAGGGCCGAAGCCTGCCGGGTCAGCGGGATTGTCCGAAAGGGTTACCGCTACCCCGGAACATAAAGGGCGAAGGAAGGAACATGGGTGGGTTTTAGTCAGTAAGAGTCTGACACTCCCTTCCGCTCCACCCAGAGCGGGAGGGGTCATTTGATGATTACCCACCAGAAAAAAAAAAAGACGGCTTCTGACTACCCGTACCGACTGTCAAAGATCTACGATGGACAGCCGGGACCAACGGCGCGGCGTAACGTGCTTTCCGAGGCACGGAGGGGTCTCGATATGTAATGGATGGTCACCCATCCACGAACCGACCGCGACAAGTGTAACTTTACCTTCGATCAACCCGTGCTGCGATTATTTAGCCGCGAGCCTCTCATAGTTCTGTTGCTAGTCCAATTAATATTTAGTTAACGGTAAAGATAACAGTATTGCTGATAACTGATAAGGTAGGTACTCAATTTGTTACATTACTTCTGATAAGATAAAACTGATAATAATAATAACCTTTTATGTTATTTCCTACTCTTGTTATGACTGCGTTTTAATCTTAAAATAAACGAGCCTGATATATTTTTTTAGTATAGAAATAGTTCTTTATTTGCACAGAAAAATGATCCTTATTCAAATTAAAATCCTCATCTGTCTAGCCCCTTTTTCCCAACTATGTTAGGGTTCAGCGGGATCGTCCGAAAGGGTTACCGCTACCCCGGAAAATAAAGGGCGAAGGAAGGAACATGGGCCAGAGCGAAAGCGGTCATTTGATTTCCTACCAGAAAAAAAAAAAAGACTATGTTAGGGTCGGCTTCCAGTCTAACAGCATGCAGCTGAATACCAGTTTTCTTCAAATTAAAATTTAACCTAAAATATTGATAGAATCAATATTTTAGGTTAAATTTTAACTTTTTGATACTTTTTACACATAGCTTTTGCTAGGAAACAAAGAAAGGATCAGAAAATTAAAAATAATGGGAAATGGCATCTTTAATGTTTCTGACCTCGTAGGCCTAGTTATTACAACTTGCTAGCATGCTGTTCTGGGTTCGAATCCCTGTTCAAGTAGTGTCCCAATATTAGCCTAGACTGGAAATACGCATCTGGTTAGACTGGAAGCCGACCCAAACATAGTTGGGAAACGACAAGGCAGATTGATTGAATTATCAACGTAACCTTGTTTATATGTATGTTATGTTTGTATTTATATCTTTATCTATGTAAATAAAAACAAATCACCGAAATGTATGTACGCGCATAACTTCCGATCGACTGCACCAAATTGGATAATTCTTTTTTTTTGTGTTTGTTATTGTCAGGACAAGGTTTGTATAGAAGAAAATTAAAAGAAAAAAAGATCTTTTTAAATATGGCGGCACGACGTCCGCCCGGGTCAGCTAGTTTCTAAAATAAAACGAATGTCGTCTTCGATCATCGTCCCCAGGTAATATAAAGCTGTAATTGCACACGATTTCCATTATTGCTTAGTACTTGTACATAAACGCAGTGTTATCAGTTACCGTTTATCTTGGGACGGTAAACTATTTAACGATGTTATGTAAGTCCTTCGATGAGAGAATTAACAGTAGTATACATTGTACCTATGTTACAAAGTACGTGTGTTTTTCATGGTCGGCACCGTTTACTATTCGATACTACATAAAATGAATTTCATGGCGCTTTGTCGGATTGAGAGAAACAAATATTCAATGTCGCTGTATAATTATTTTACTACTACACCCCGTAATAATTGTTAAATTACCTGGAATGGCGGATCATTCCAAGTAATTAAAATAAAAAAAAAAATAAAGAATAAATATTTTGGGTTACACCAGATTTTAGTAGTTTTTTTAAAGGACTGGCCCGCATTATCAGGTCCCAGGAGTGACCTGTGTCCTAACCTTGAAAGTGGGACAGTACAGGGTAGATATATGGGTACCTAGTTTCTTTAATGCGGATGAATTTTTCAACGCTATATTTTAGTTTGTGAATATCTTTAGTTAAGTTAGTAAGTATATAAAAAAAAACTGAGCATATATTCTACTTAAATTCGTTCATTCACTGACAGACAAAGCACAGCCTAAACCGCTAAGTCTAGAAGCATGTTTGTGCAAGAGTTCATCGTATAAATAATTTTTGAAAACCCATCCAAAACCCCGAGTTTGTATGGTAATTCGTCAGTTTTGCCATTGAGAAACTCAATGGGCACACTGCTTGTTCAAAAGTAAAAGTAAAAAGTTTATTGTCGCAAATGAGAGCATTCACAAGAATGGTACGGACTACAATCTGTCAAATTTCTTTAATAGATTTTCAACTTTATCTCTAAAGCATTAAGGTTCAAGGTTGATTGGGAGAATTTGACAGTTTCGGGTGGGTTTACCGGCTGGCGTCAGTGCATAGATACAGACGCTCAAACTAAGCCAGGGCTTGTATTTTGCGAGTCAGTCCTCAAACTCCTAATACTCCACGTAGGAAAGAAATCCTCAAGTCCTCGACTGCACTTCCACTGTCGGCAAAGCAGACGCATTCGTAATCATTTAAACAATTGCCATGAATCATGTTGTTATCATCACCGGAGTGCCGTAAGGTGCCGAGGTGCCGTCGTGTTTACTAAACATTGTTTTACCATCGACACGAAAAGAACAACATTGTGACGTGCAATTGACTATTTGCAAAATACTTCAGATTTTTTTTCGTGGTATGGACTGGCTTAATTTTTGTAAATTAGCCAGAAATGTGACTACTACTATGAAAATTGACCTTTAACATACGTTTCCAAACAACTAAATTATTTTAAAATAGCCATTGTAACAAGCCTTTGCAAGAACTTACAAAACATGTTTTTGTGAAGTAACGTAACGCATATCGTTTTTCCCAGTAACTGGGTTGTGATATTCAACTGCATCCGGATATACTGGTAGCTGACCCCAAATAGTTGGGAAGGGGCTAAGCGGATGAGGATGATGGATAATGATGATAATATAAGTTCTGCCTATACCCATGGGTGAAAGGCGTGTTTATATGTATGTATGTTTGTTGAGTATACATAAATGTGACATTAATGTTTAGTGTACCTTGTTTCAGTATTCGGCCAGGGCAACTTGGACTTAGTAGATGAATATTTTGAGCAATCCAAGCCGGGCTTGTCATCGTATGCCAATGATCCTGAAAAGGTAAGAAAATCTCATTTTTTATGATTCTCCATTCCAATAACTTGACCGTTTTCTCCAACAGCTTTGCCTCCTTGGGCTAGTTGTCACAAGCGTGACTGTTGTACGTCTGAACGTGGAGTTCAGTCCCCAGGCTGGGAAAATGTTGGGTTTTCCATTAAAAAATTCTCAGAAGCGTTGAGCCATTTGTGCCCGGTTACTGGTTTAATTAGCCGTTTAGTTAACCGCCTAGACTAAACGGCGGCCGTTCAACTAATGGCCTGAATGATATTCAATAAATTATAGTTTAGGTTGGAACTGTAACCAATCACGTTCGAGCCGAATTGGTCGCAGTAACTAAGCCAGGGTACCCCGAACAAATGGGTTAGGTTAGAACTGTGATCCACGCTGCCGGCCGTGGTCGAGTCGATGGTCGGCAGCGAAGGGTCCTGGGACGGGGTGGTTTCCTTCTGCGAAACGGTCGTCTCGCAGACGGAGGCTGCGGAAAGGGAGAGGGAGATCTCGTCCTCTCACCCGGCCCGCAGCAGGCGCACCGGGCGTCGGCGGAGGGCGGACAACGCCCTCTTCCAGCCCCCCTAAATGGATCCAGGGGCGACGGACTCGGGGACGTCCGTCGCCCCCCAAACATCAGGACCCGAGATGGCGGCGCGTAGTGTTCCACGCGCGCCCCTCTTAGACGTCGCGGGGGGAGTCAAACACCTCACTCCCCCCCCCTAACTCGAGGAGGCCCGCGGTGGCGGGCCGACACCAGTCGGGGGTTGCGGAAGGATCTTACGTTCCCGCGACCCCCGGCGTAGGTGTGAGATGGAACACTGGGGTGGTTTTTAGTCAGTAAGAATCTGACAGACCCCGTCGCCCGCCCCAGGGCGGCGGACATCCATGAGGAATTTCCACCCCGGGAACAAAGAAAAAAAAAAAGAACTGTAATCAACCGCGTGCGAGCCGAGAGAGCGAAGCGAGGCGAGCACTACTTCCAAAGGCCAGGCGGTTGACTAAACGGCTAATTTAACCAGTTGGCTGCGACATAGATATGCAGCTATGGGCGTAGGGATGCAGACGTATCCTCTCCTCCCTTGGGGTTATTTTCTTGGTTTTTGTGTTGATGATGCAAACTAAACAGTATTATTAAAAAAATAAAAGAAAAAAAGAATAGATGTCTAAAAGACCGTGATCCTAATATCGTTGCTTTAATTTAATTTTCAGGGCGCGGAGACAATAGTGCAGTTGATAAAGAAAGCGGAGTTCTTAACGCCGCAGAACAAACGAAAGGCGACGCCTCTGATCGTTCGCGCCACAGCCGGCCTGCGGTTACTGCCTGCAGATAAGGCGCAACAACTCATAGATCATGTTGCCCACGCCATTAACAAGTAAGTGGAACCAGAGCAGAAGAAGAGAAGTTGATCAAAGAAAAAATTAAAGAAGAATTGCGTAATGTTATGATTGGTCGAAAATCCTTCCCATGGTGTGCTGCCAGAAGGAGTTACTAAATATTTCATTTCACTCTGTCCGCTAAGGTAATAATTTTTTGACAGATGGAACTAGTGATTGCAGCAACGTAACATTTTGATTATTTACAGTATGTAGTATCGATTATCAATTTTTTGCTATAGAATAAAAATGGTGCAATTTTTATGCATGTGCTTTTTTTTAAATATTTATTTTATTACGCATTGTCAAGTTAACTTTTACGTAATCTAGAATAATTACGTTCTAGGCATCTGTCAATAAACGGTAAACCTAGTAGACAGAGTGTAGTTGTGGAACCTGTAAACTCCTTAATTTTTCTTCAATGATATTTTTTTTTACCTGTATTTTTTCATTCCTGGGCAAATGGGGGGACACCCCCATACCTTTCACTGATTCCTGTGCGTTGCCACGACACAAAATCAGTCACAAATAATGTCCAAGGATGGTAAAGTAACCCAATACTGTCAGTACTAGTTGGAATCACATACGATAATGTATATTTTCAGACTGGGCTATGATGTGGCTCCCGACGGAGTGAAGATCATGGACGGCTCTGATGAAGGCATCTTCATCTGGTACACCATCAATCTTTTACACAGTAAGTTTGCACGACACTCAATTATTGAGGAAAATGGACAACATAACACGAAAGTGGAATAACTAAGGAGTTTTTTTTTTCATAGAAAATTAATAAAATAATACACGGTGATGATTGCATTTTTTTAAAAAACCGGTCGAAAATGTTTGGTTGAAAATACAAAAAATAATATTTAAGAATTAAAAAAAAAAAAAACGAGCTTGTGGTTCATTTGATCATTTTTCTCTCTTCTCAAAATTTTGAGTTCCTCTGATGTCTTTTTAAATTCACCTTGTATATTTATATTTTAATACCATGCTACACCAAACCATGTTGTTTATACTATGTTTCCTGTTATCTGTGTTTGGAAAATGAATTAAATATAACTCGCTTGGTTAAATACTGATCACAAATCTCCATCCTATTCCAGACCTAATAGAGAGCGAGACGATGGCCGCGCTAGATCTGGGCGGAGGCTCCACGCAGATCACGTACCAGCTGAGTGACAGCGACAGGAGCGCGTACCCTGCCGCCGACCAATATGTAGTGCCCGCTGGTAACAACATCACCCTGTATACACACAGGTGAGATTGCAATTAAATTATCTGTCAACTAACATTGTCAACTATTTATCAAGAAACACTAAATTGCCTCGTAGTCTCGTTGGTGACTACTGAGCGTGGGGTCCTGGGTTCCCAGCTTGAGCAAAGTGCTATTGAGTCTTAAGAATTTCTCAGCAGCAGCTTGGAGTTTGGAAGTTGGTGGCGTGACAGCGTGCCGACCACGGCGCGCGGGAGAGGACACAGTGCAGCTGTGTGTGCGCACACGCCTGCACTAAAATATCTCCTGCGTACTTGGCTTATCTCCGTTGAGATTGGCCACCGTGACCGAAATTCGGTTGGGATGATATTATTATTATTCTGAAAAGTGACAGTGTATTTTGACACAAAAATCGATCTCGCTTTTTACCCGTCTACGGCAAAGAGGAAGGGTTATATTTTTAGCAGTCTATTTCAGTATGTTTGTATTTTTTATTCATAAAATGGTAATTGTTTATGTTATTTGTTACAGCTACCTAAACCTAGGCTTGCTGGCAGCACGTTACGGCGTGTTCCGCAGTGAGAGTGACAGCAACAGTTCGCAGGAACTCAGCTCGGTGTGCGTCGACCCTATCATACAACGCGAACCCTGGACTTATGCTAATAACAATTACTTTGTCAGGTGAGTGCAGTAGCGAGCAGTTCGTGTGCATCATCTGTCTCACTTATCTAGTCTTTTCCCAACTATTTGGGATTGGCTTTCAATCAAACTCAAATCATTTATTTCAATTAAACCATTTACAGGCACTTTTGAATTGTCAAAATTAAATAGTCGGTCAGTTAGTCAGAAAGTTGAAGCTAGTTGCCCATTCCAAAACGTAGATCTCTATGGAGAAGAACGGGCAAGAAACTCCAACGACACTCTTTTAAATCAAGATATTATTACAGAATTTAGATTTTCGGGACTTTGAACGTAGGTTATTTTACGTTTGCAATACGTACCCTAAATTTCTTCTCATTTAGTTGAGGAATATCGAGTGGTATTTTATTATAACATTTTACACAGTAACCCATAAATATTTTTTTACTTTAGACCATCTGAAGCGCGGTTGATCTAGTTGGTTCCTATTCCTAGTGTTAAAATGATGCCTGTCACTTATCTTACTAAAGAAATGTAGATTTTTTCGAACGTACATAATGTTTTCGTATATATATTGACAAGGAACCGTCATGATGTTAGTTTTTTTAAACAGTTCCCTTAGAGATTCGCCTCTGCTGAGATTGTAGATGGCTCTGACAGCCCTCTTTTGCAGAATGAAGATAGAATCAATATCTGCAGCCCGTCCCCACAGCAAAATACCGTAAGACATGATGCTGTGGAAGTAACTAAAATAGACCAGTCTCGCGGTATCCACGTTTGTTAATTGACGGATTTTCTAAACAGCGTAAGCGGCTGAACTTAGCCGCTCTGCAAGCGATGATAGGTGAAGACCCCACTGCAGTTTTGAGTCAAGTGTGATCCCCAAGAAAACCGTATTTTCGATGAGTTCAAGTATCTCTCTATTCAATACAACGTGACATCATAATACTACTTCTAACTTTCGGTATAGCGAATCTAATGCATTTAGTTTTTTCCCATTTAATACTAAATTATTTACAGTAAACCAATTATTGACCATAAGCATAGCGTTATTTACGTCGTCAAGATCTTGTGCACGTCTGCCTACTTTTAAAATCAGTGATGTGTCATTAGCAAATAACACCATTTGTGGTCGGGTTTTTAGTAAATGACGTAAATCATTTATATATACTAAAAATAGGAACGGCCCCAATATTGAGCCCTGCGGTACACCCATTTTGACTTTTAATCCCAATAAATTCACACCGTTTATTTGAACTTACTGAAATCTATCATTTAAATATGATTTTAATAAGCTAAGAGCTAGTTTACCCAGCCCGTAATGCTCAAGTTTCAAGAGCAGTGTTTCGTAATTCACCCAGTCAAATGCCTTGGATAGGTCGCAAACGATGCTTATTGCATCTTGTGCCTCTTCTCATGCGTTAAATATGTGTTTTAATAAGGTGACACCAGCGTCAGTTGTACAACGTCCTTTGGTGAAACCATACTGTTGATCGTGTAGTATGTTATTACGATTAAAATGATTGAGCATTTGATTTAACATTACTTTTTCTAACACCTTGCTGAAAACCGGCAAAACTGATACGGGTCTATAATTATTAGTGTCTTTGCTGTCCCCAGATTTGAAAAGTGGAATAACTTTTATTACTGAACTTCATTAAATCCGGGAATAACCCTTGATCCCCCCCCCCCCCCCCCCTCTTGATTCCCTTATCCCTTGATTTGATCTACGCACAAATTAAATATTAAAGCTAAATAGGGTGCAATTATCTCAATAATGGATTGACAGACTTTAGTAGACATGCCCCACAGATCTTCGGTAATTTTGATCTTAAGTTGCTTAAATGCCTTTATAATGACTATAGGGTTTATATGTTTAAATTTAAATTCCACAGTACAGGCTGAGACATTCGCTCTTAATAATTCTGTAGCTAGTGCGGGCGAGGAATTTAAAGTTTCTATAGTTTTAATTGGGATATTGGTAAAGACGGTTGTGAATTCCTGAGCAACATCGATGTTATCGCTAATGAGACCGCAGGAAGTGTTCAATGTGTAATCAGTATTACGAGTTTTGTTCCTGTTCGTTTTATTGTTAATAATATTCCAAACTGTCTTTATTTTATTGTCTGCTGATTTAACCTTGTTACTAATGAATGAAGCTTTAGCTGCTTTGCAGATATTTTTAAAAGTTTAAGAATAAGTAGCAACATACTTATTACGGCTAAAGGCCATACAGTTTCAGCGGGATTGTCCGAAAGGGTTACCGCTACCCCGGAACATAAAGGGCAAAGGAAGGAACATGGGTGGGTTTTAGTCAGTAAGAGTCTGACACTCCCTTCCGCTCCACCCAGAGCGGGAGGGGTCATTTGATGATTTACCATCCGGGAAAAAAAAAAAAGGGCCATACAGTTCAAATAATGTTTCCCTACTTTTCCTGATTCCTTTAGTTGCCCAGTCACTGAATAAAAACTTAGAGCAAATAGTTTTAGATCTCTTCTTAAAATAATTATTGAACTCTGTTTGTACTAATGAAAATTATTATTCATACAAAATATTAGTTACCATTAGTCATGCTTAGGCCCTGAGCACTTAACTTGCTATTTAATGTTATATTAAACTTATTCAAATTACCCGATGTTGTTGGTCTAAAAATAATTCAATTTCTAATAATTCGAGAGAAAAATGTAATGTAATCGGTATAGCTGAATACCAGTATTTTACATGGAGTGGCTAATTGACCTCTTTAACCCAATTATTGGGTAACATGATACCTTTTGGTAAGACTAGTTGTCAGACTTTCGGTCATCTGACAACCCGTAACGACTGTCAAAGATCCACGAATGACAGCTAACGCCTTAGAATAGAATAGAATAATTTCATTTAATTAAACTCCATATCTTGTTAGTATATATTAGCAACAATATTAGCTTACAATTATGTTAGTATTGTTAGTACTTATCTTAATGTAGACTACCTATACAAAACCATTCACTACCCTCACCCAGTGTTTTTGAATGGGGCAGTCAAATCTAGCAGCAATGACTTTCAGAATTTCATTTCATTTCAGAATTGACGGCACGGTTGGCGCAGTGGTTAAGCGATTGACTGCTGCGCTGCGTGTCGCGGGTTCGATTCCCGCACGGAACAAATATTTGTATGACCTACAAGTCGTTGTTCCGGGTCTGGCTGTTTGTCTATGTGAGTTTAAATGTTTGTAAACGCACCCACGATACAGGAGAAATTCCTAGTGTGGGGCAACGTTTTAAAAAAAAAAAATGCCATTGAAAGTGCCCAGGCCACCAGGGCGAGGGTTTCAGTGCTTAAAAGTGCTTTCCGAGGCAAAGAGCGGTCTCGGTATGTAAAGACAGTTTTCTTGGTACGAAATTCTTTAACGGGGCTTGCGGTAGGATTAAACTGGTAGAAACCGTCACGGTTTCACGCGACTCTCTCTGTACACACAACACAGACAGACACACAGAGCGAAATAGTTTTCATGGTTTTCGAGGGCGCTGAAGACAACAGTGAGGTCAAAATGAAAATGCAAGATGGCGGCTGCGAAAATTTTCAAAATTCTCATTTGTATTTGTGTGTTGTTTAGTGGCGCGACCCGCGCGCACGGCAGCAAGGCGTCCGCCGTGTACAACGCGTGTCACGCGGTCGTGCGGCGCTACGTGGGCGCCACGCTGGACTGGGAGCCGGCGCACCCGCCGCTGGGCAGCGTGGCCGCCATGAGCTACTTCTATGACGTCGCGGCCGACGCGGGCATTATCGGTAAGTCTTCTTAGTCTCGATGGCAGGAGAGTGAAGTAAATCTTGCCCCAATACTTCGGTAAAAATTAAAAATACTCTACAGGGTTTTTAATGTAGAAGGTCCCGATGGGATGATTTAGGTACCCGATGGGATGTTGTCGAGCGAAATTGCGAGCAGTCTTGCATCGTGACGAACTGTGTGAACAGAAATAATAATAAAAACAAAAAAAATATATCTTAATATTTCGAGAATTAATGCGTCGAACTTTCGTAAAATTTGAAACCAGTTTGTCTGTCTAACTTGCTACAATGTTTATTTAATTGATAATTAATCTTCTTACAGACGTAATGACAGGCGGAACAGTATCAGTGGAAGCGTACCGCGCGGCGGCCATGCTGGCGTGCACGTCGGCCAACGTGGACCAGCCGTGGGCCTGCATCGACCTCGTGTACGTGGTCACGTTGCTGCAGGACGCCTACAAGATCGACAACAACAAGCCTATCAGCGTACGTATACTTAGCGAGGCTTCTTAAGTTACATGTAGTCCTCCATCGTGGTCCATCCTGGGGCAAAGTAGTCTAGCTTGGGCCAAAGTGGTCTAGCCTGGGCCAACGTGATCTAGTCTGGACCAACCTGATCCAGCCTAGACCAGCTTGGTCTGGCCTGGGCCAACGTGGTCCAGGCTGGGCCAGCTTGGTCTAGCCTGGGCCAACGTGGTCCAGCCTGGGCCAGCTTGGTCTAGCCTGGGCGAGTGTGGTCTAGCCTGGGCCAAGATGGACCCGCCCTGGGTCAATGTGGACCAGCCCTGGGCTGACGTGGATCAAGACAAAAGTAACAAATAAACCAATGGTCAATCAATATCTGTTAATCCAGTCCAAAATAAATAAAGAAAATAGGAATGGCCAAAGTCTAAGACCATTTTCGTGTAGTTCTTCTATTCTACAAATCGCTTTACAACATATATTTCGATCCGCTATTTTCCATTTATTTTATAACATACTAGCTTCTGCTCGCGACTTCGTCCGCGTAAAGCAACTTTCTTATTTCTTTTTCCGTAAGAACCTTCTACAAAGTATTAGAAAATTTAAAAAAAAATGGATGAAGTCGGTAAAGTCGTTCTCAAGTTCTCTCAAGAAAATAGGGATTAATTTTTATATATATTTTTTTTTTTTTTAAATGTTAATTTGTAATGCATAGAATCGTTGCTAACTTATGTTTTATTTTGCGTGTTAGTCACCGTTACCATTTAAGTACACTAAACCCATATTTTCTCACATAACTTCAACAATACTAACAAAATCTTTTTCTTTTTCAGTTGTTTAAGAAAGTGAACGGCCACGAAGTCTCCTGGGCGTTAGGGCTCGCATACACGACAGTAATGAACCGCATCGTGATCACGCCATAGTCACGTGACGTCACCGCAATAACGTCAACAGCGTGACAGTTAAGATTAGTAGCATAACAAGTCAAGTAACCGGACTTAAATATCGACACACCGAGTTTTAGAAAAAGTTTGGCTCTGTAGTGTCTCTGTCAGTCATAACTGTGTAACAGTATCGCCCGTTTTTTAAACCGACACCTAAATGTCATGTTGGATTTTAAACGCTCGGGTCAGCGCTGAGAGTTGACAATCCAACAGTGCGATAATATTTATGAAATGCCTAAATATGATTGAACTGTTGGATTTTCAACCCTTGTCTATTATTTAAGAGTCGCCTGAAGGCGTTGAAAACTGTCTTTAAGCTGGATATGTCGATATTTACTCTCGGGTACTGTACAGTGGTTTTGCCCTACTGGCTATAGGACTGGGTCGTAAACGAGCTTAACGGATATAGTGCGCGTAAAGCAGTGTCTGCATGGAAGGTGTGTGAGAATATGACATTTTTATATTACAATTTTCATGATCATTCAAGTTTACCACACGTAATACACATGTATTTAGTTTCGAGTATATAGTATCACTCTAGTTTTGAGATCGACCGAAGTCGATTTGACTCGTCAACCTGCCGTGTTATGAGCTAATATCTTAGGGTACTTGGCGTAAATTGACGCTTCGATCTGGCAAAATTACTACAAAACTTATTTTGACAGATCGAAGCGGCCACGAGTAACTTTTGTCTCTGTAACTAATTTGTCTCTCACATCAAGTCTACGGGTTTGTATGAAAGTGCGCGCATGTAGCGCCGCGAAAGCTGGGAGACATTTTGTCCGCGGTTTTAGACGCAACTGTCGCCTGTCTATTGGTTGCAATGCAAGTACGCGCACGGCGATAAAAAAGTTGCCGCTCAACAAAAAAGTAGCGTTTGCTGTCGCTACGCCAAAATCTCGGCGGGGAGACAGCGACAGAGGCAAAAAAGTTGCTGGGCAACATCAACGTAAAATATTTTATCGTGAAATGAAAGTATTTTAATATACTTACTATATGTGCACGTGTATATGTTGATATGTATTTGTATCACCATATATAATGTGTAGTTTGACTAGACTCATATAAATTGAGTGCCTTAATTCTAAGGCTTGCACCATTTCATTATTTTTTCATTTTATTTCTTCTGTTTTTATCGTGTGTCTGTCTTTTTAAACTTGGTTTTAATAATAGAATATCGTACGCATATTATACAGGGATGCAATATTTTTTATAAGACATTGCAGGTCCGTTTCGACCCAGTCCGTTCTAACCTTAACTTTTTAAGTGATTTGACCTGAAACCATTACCTCTTCGGTACTCTATGTGATATAAATAATATGTATCTTAAGTATTTTATTATTGTTTCTTCTCTATTCCACTATGCAGGGTCAAATTAAAATAGCTAGCGAAACTTCGCAAACGTTATGGGTCTCGATATCCAAACAAAATAATTGTTAAAATGTATTGATGATTTTTTGTTTGGGGTCAACGTTGACCCTTAATTGAGTTGAGTTAAGAAAATAAGTTTATTTTTGTTTTGTCGTGTTACCCATCATGTTTGTGAAGTTTACTACACTACGAGGTGTCGCTCATTCCAAAAATTAAATTCTTCAAATTAATTTCTCTTTTGTTTTATCATGTTTAGATATCGATACCCATCATAACTGCGAAGTTTCGCTAGCTAATTTAATTTGACCCTGTATTTGTAAATAATATTTCGCTGAAAGCTGGTATTTATATTTTCGATGAAGCAATAATTCGACGCACATTGTATGGTATTAGAATGTACGTTGTAATATTGTTGCCAGTTAGAAAATGTTCGAATTTAAATGTCTTATGACTGAGGCGTAATATGCACTGAAACAACAATTACACACATTTATAAAAACTTCGTTATTTTATTGAACATAAGCGTAAGCACATTTTGCCAAATAAAAAATAAAAAATTCTATCCTTCATCGCTTCTTAGCGTTTTGGCATGGACCAAGTGGCGCTGAAACGTTAACCCTTAAGTTTTCTCAGAAGAGCCGTTTTCCGTTACATTCTTCTTCTTTTCGTGTCGGTGGTACAGGCGCCAGCACATCAAGCTACTACAATCTGTCAAATTTCTTTAATAGGTTTTCAACTTTATGGCCAAAACATTAAGGTTCAAGGTTGATTGGGAAAATTTGACAGTTTCGGGTAGCTTGACCTGCTGGCGTCTGTATTCTTCTTCTATATATTTTATATTGTTTGAGCTCAGTAGGTGGCCACGTTGATCGCGGCATCAGTGTCATTCATTAAGAGTCCGTTATATTTATAACGGACGTCATGAAAATCTGTTATTTTCACCAGTATTTGACATTGAGGCGTCAAAAAACGCTCTGTATTTGGACATTACGGCCGCGTGTGCCGGTCACCGCTCTTTTGGAAAATAGTAGCTTTAGTGTGCATACACGCGAACGGCTCGCGGCAACAGAAAGAAAGAAAAAGTATTTATGCGACTCGTACAGGAAGATCACGATCTAAACTAATTAAAAAACAAATAACAAAATGAATAATGATGAACAGCAGCCCCCGCGTCGACGGTTGCAGTTGCCTCTGCGGTTGACGCGCGCCGTTCATGGTGTATGAACACTTACCAGCAATACATTCTTGTCTGACATATTATTATTGTCAGACAAGAACGTACGTGTCTATATGACATTTTAAAAAACTAGCTTAATCTTGCCCTACTTTTATAGTGGAATCTTTCGAAGGTCAAGAGACCTATCAAGCCTTGCCTAATAAGACATAATTACCTTTCGTTGCGCGACCCCTGGGGGGCCTGCGCGTATCGACGGAACCTTTCAGCAACGGTGGAGGGGTTGTAATGGAGATAAGGTGACCTAAACCCAGGTCTGCACGGGCAGGTTCTTCGCGCATTGGATTTTAAACGCACTGCGCTAACGCCGAGAGTTGAAAATCCAACAGTGTGTTTTTTTAACGCGCTGGGAGCGATGCACTCTTGTTAGATTATCAACGTTCGGCTCAACACCGAGAGTTGAAAATCCAGTGCGCGTTCGTAATTCGTCAAATAAAAATGTAATTAGTAAAGGATTACAGAGATTTGCGGTTTCGGTGTGTAATGCGTTTACAAGCTATTCAAAGATGTGTATAGTCCTTTGTACACAGACTTGAAGATTTTCTACGTATCTAGCAACATTATAAAAAAGTTATAGATCCAATAATTAAAGACGCGAAAACTGTTGACAAACTAACACAAAGAATTGTACAGTATCAAGACTTTTTGAATCTAATTAATTTTAACTTACAGTCGTGTGTCACAGAATGCATTCCTTCAGTGCGACTATTCTAATAGTTAATAAAGATCAAATTCGCAAAACACGTATTCGTTTTTATGACTCTGACAGGTGTCAATAACGCATTCCCTCGTCGGCCGCACTGTAGTGTGGATATAATTTTCATTGGTTGTGTACTGTGAATTTATTCCAGATTATACGGGTTTATGATAATTTTTGCAAGCGATATATCGATATCGGTATTCTTAAAGTAGCCTCACTACTTTTCATATTATATTTATGTGAAACTGGGACTTACCTTTCGCATTTTCGTGACTATACGTTTCTTTGTGTGAGTTATAGATCTGTATAATTACTAGACAGGCTGTGTTTGCACATGTATATTAATTATATCGACACAATTATTTAGAATTATGCACAATGTAATTATTATTTAACGATATTGCTCATTTTATTTATATATATCTCTACTAGATTGAATCTATGAAAAAAGGAGGCTTGCAAGAATACAATTAATTTTCTTTTTAATGTTTTTTTAATTATTTGAATCTTAAAATTATTAGTTATGGAAAGTATGCAATGGTAGACAATTTTATTTCCTAGTTTGAATCCTAGATGGGTTTCCAGCCACAATATATGTACACTATGCAAAGCAAGAAATGTTATAAATTATTTTTTAACACTGAAGTGTCTTGCATGATAGCTCACTAAATATAATAGGATATTACGATATGTGTGACTTAAGTAGCCCATTATTGCACGGCGTTAATAGACTATTTAAGTCACACGTATCGTCTAATATATTATAGCTCGACTGACCTAAACCCGCACTTAAGTCGCGCTTTTCTGTGTAAAAATGATCTATTTAAGTCACAGAAACCGTGACTTAAGTGCGGGTTTAGGTCACAGAGTGCTTTAAATATATTTTGACCATCACTCTTTTTAATTTTAAACGTTATTCTGAAATAGTTATGATTGTATTATTAATATATTTGTATGTTCACAATAAAATTGGAAAACATTTGTGTGCCTGATGGCAACTTTTAACAAAATGGTTGCTTTTTTAAGTATTGTTGCGTTTAGTTATGTTAGTTAAATTAACTTTTTAAACGAACCTAAGAGAATATATTCTTTTTATTAAACCTCAAGCGTTTTGTGAACGAAACTTTCGATATCTTTTGAGTCGGAATCCTCTTTTAATAGACTAGAATAATTGACACAAATATAAGCATTTTTATAAAAGGTGTTTTAATTTGTAAAGTGCAAAATATATTTTTGCACTTTACAAATTATGGCATCTTGTCTAAAGAGCGGTTAAGAAATAATAGAATTATAGCCTAATTTTATGTTATCTGTGAAAATGTGAGAATTTTAAGCTCAGGTAGATTATTGCACACTGACTTATGTTCTGACGTGAAAAAAGCATTATTATTTTATGTTCCACTATTATAAATAAAGGTTGTATGTGTTAAGTTATTTAATAACTTATTATGTAAGTTCTTATGATAAGCACTTTCAAATAAAATATATTCAAATGCTATTTTTATGAGGACATTGTTTTCTTTTTTGTAAGCCATATACGGAACATTTTGTAGCCTATGCACTGTCTAGGTAGCGATACCTAGCCGACATGCACTGTGTAGGTATCGATACCTAGTAGAGTTGCACCGTGTAGGTATCGATACCTAGCCGACGTGGTCATATTGGTGTTATATGTAAATTGTACAAATTTAATAAATGTTGGATCTTATGATTGGCTTTTATTACTTCAAAAATTCTAGATGTGTAGACAAACATAAAATATTGTGAAACAGAATATAAAGGTATGAGCAACAGGGTGTAAAGTTTACTCTTCGTCCATAGAAAAGGGAGGATCTTCCGACAATACGGGTGGTGTGTCTGGTGGGCGACTGCCCGATGATTGATGTCGGGACGTTGTATATTATGTTAGTCGCGCGGTAAACTCTGCTTGCGCGATGCAGGATTTTGCGTGACGTCAATCTGATGCGTAGTTCGCATGTGGTGATGCCGCCACAAGACCAACCAGAGGTTCCCAGAATGAAGAAAATACAGACCGACTTTTTCATCTTGAGGAGTTTGTCCTACAAATTGTTTGGTATGTTTTATTAATTATCATATTATAGTGTTACGGTCATGAGTACTTTAGCCCTCTTGAAGAATGCTTAGGAATTCAAAGTCGGCTTTTAAATAAAACATCTAAAAATACTGATTTTTCATACTTTATTAAGAACCATTCAATAGGTACAATAAAAATGTTAATCTAACGCACTTCAATCAGATAACGCTGCGTTCAGTCTCGTCTAAAATGATTAGTTTTAACATCTATTGTTTTCGAGATTACACAATATATCATTACTATAATAGAATTATTACAATAGCCATCGAGTTCATGGAAATAATGTTACGTAACAAACTGATTTTAAGTGAATAATGCATACGGAAAGCTTGTCATGTAAAGACGTGAAGATCTCGGCACTTTAAAAAAAAAAATGCATTTCGAAAATGCATGCATAGTGAGGATGCAAGAAAAGTATTCAAAAATACTTCTTTTAGAATGCAGCTGTTTCATAATCAGCCTATAATGTTCCCACTGCTGGGACACAGACCTCCTCTCTGTGAGGGAGTGGGCCATAATACACCACGCGGGCCCAGTGAGGGTTGGTGGATGTCACGTCTTCGAATTTTTTGGTTCAAGGACATGCCGCTTTCCTCACGATGTTTTCCTTCATCGTTTTGAGAGCAGTGGTGATGAAATCAAATACGCAAAGCAAAGTGTTTGCTTGGGTTCGAACTCACGAAATACAATTCGTAAGTCGGGGTCACTGCTCACGCAGCTGTTTTGTATGCCTAAATTACTGTTAACTTCAATGTAATACAAAAGAAGTTTATGTCAAACGTAAATGCATTTATGTAAACACTATTTTATACGGATAAAGTGTTTTACTCAATAATCCAGAGATGTTATCGCGGTTATTCGCGGTGGTAATCGATTTACCTCGTGTAGATACGTACATAACCAATGCTTTTGCAATCTGAAATTTAATTAGAAGTATACAAGTGCGATTTTCGTTTGTTTCACATTTTTCCATGAACTCTATGGATGTATATTAAAAATGTTTTAAATTGAGAATTGCTTACATTAACATGAATCTTAACTTTGATCTATTCGCTATTATACATGCCCAACTAACGCATGCAAGATATTGCTGATAAAAATAGTGTCAATACGAGTATTACTTTCAGGAAATTGAAAAACATCTTGTGATGTCAATTTTCTGACGATAATATTATTGACGATTAGAAATTACAGAATTATTGCACGTTTAAAATATAATGCATTATTAAGTAAACACTGAAGTAAGTAATTGTTCGTCTGTTATAGAACCTACAATATTTGGTTAAGCTTGAGATAATTATAAAGGCCTCAGATTTTAACTCCATGTTATTATAGACTTGGTATAAAGCGAAAAAGAATCATATTTATAAGACATTTAAGGTATGACTTGTAATAGTTCGGTCTCAGTCAAGGGGTTCCCCAAGGTTCAATCATCGGACCTGCATTATCTATAGCCAGGAGATCGGTAGAAGTTCCTGGCCTGAATAATAACCATCTCAAGCTAAACCACGATGGCAATATTTACATCAAAATCAACCCTTGTGGGCGTTGAAAACATCTAAAGATCTTTGGTATCTTTCACAGCAAACAGGTCACTTAGAAAAAGGAGATAGTACTTTTACAATTTTATAGAAAAGTTCTATAGTAACGTTAGAGAATTGACCACAGCTAGACTGCTTCATAAAAGGTTCGAGTAGTCAGATTTAATTCATTATTATACGTTATTTGATAAATATGTTCCTAAACCCTATTAATTCTATTGAAATACATACGATAATATGACTGCGAATCTTACAACTAAGTTTCGGGATTTTTTTTAACGTTTTACGGCTGAACCCAATAACCTATTGACGGATACCTAGCTACTGATGGTAGCCAGTATAATATAATCAGACAGATCGCTACTGATATAGATTATTGGGACGTTACAACCAGATATAGATAGGTTTTCTACCTCCGGTATGCCAAAACTGGTGACATATAGGTAATTGGGTTCGGCCGTTAATGGAAACACGGTAATAAAAAGTTGCATAAACAAACAGGGAGAGTCGTGGTATCAAATAAGGTTTTTTGAATGTCACAGGAGTACAATCAACTTGATAACGGTAAGGTGCTGGGTTGTGATTGGTGGATGATTTACAGCTTCTTGTACCAGAACAGGTAATGTTCTCCATCTTCAACTAATAAATCGTCCACACCTGTAACAGAAAGTTAAGGTTAGCGAGGTTTAAACGAAATTGCAAGTGGTAAATTAAAAAGTTCTCCGGACCGAATTTCGGCCATGGTGACCAATCCCTGCGGAGGCCAGCCTTCGGCGCGGGAGATATTATAGTGCACAAGTGTGTGCGTAGACACATGTGCACTCTCTCTTCCCTCACTCTGATAGTGCGATGGGACGATCATCCACCACGACCGGAGAGATCAGGAGGGCAATTCTCGTAATTTTAAGAACGTTCACAGTCTGATCTCAGTCTCAATCTGTCAAAAATACGTCTAATTTCCCTACATTTTGACAAGTTTTTGACATTTGTTTGTCGCCGAGATGAGACTGCGAATAGATTTTGAACGTTTTAAATTACGAGAATTGGCCTGAAGGTGCAGGACCAACGGTTTAACGTGCTTTCCAAACCATGGGGGTTTTACACCGTCAACTTCCAAACTCCGGGCTGTTTCTTAGATTCGTTACTTAGAAATTCCCAATGGATAAACCTAATAACAATACCCGACCCAGGAATCAAACCCAGGACCCCCCGCTCAGCAGTCGCACAAGTTGCCACGAGACCAAAGGGGCAAGTACTACAATATGGTGCTGAATCTATTCTAACTTCTAAATTTCAGATTTCTAAACGAAATCAACCAATATTTCGACTGTCCATAAAACGTGTCTCCACCCAGAGTTCAGGTATGATTTAAAAGAGATTAAATAATGGCCCTTACCGACGGGAGCGACGAGCTGGTTGCCGGGCGGGCTAGCGGGGTCTGGTTTCTCAGGCAGGCGGTACAGCAGCCAGTAGTGATAGCCCATCGGCTCCTCCTTGTGGCCGGCGATCGTGTGCACGTAGTGGCCGTTGGGCCATTCGCTCGCCTCGAACTTGAACTTAGGGTGCAGTTCCGCAGCGATTTGCATCACGTGGAAGAATGATATGTTCCTGTAATTGAAAGTTTATTGGTAAGTAGGTACCTAATAATGAAGAAATAATTTGTTGTGATTTGGGAAAAACCAAAATACATAGGAGGCAAAGAAATGGAATCTTAACACCCCGCGGTCTCCCTGCTCGTCCTGTTTAGGCTAACTAGCTAGTTAGTACTTTTCTCGTGAATACTGTTTTACTCAAGTGCAGCGTGATGTCTGTCACAAGTCCGGTGCAGGGGGTCTACTACGAAGTGCAAAGTGCGAATGATCGGATCGGACCGACACAAGGCCGAACCGAATATTATTGAAAAATGCGAAAAAAGTTCGGATCGGCTCAGTTGGGTCGGGACCATAGTCCATATTCGAAAGAGTGTAGTAGTGTAGGACCGGGACCGACCGAACCAAATAGTAACTTCTTAGCAGGAAACAGCCGAACATTCGGCCGATACCACTTTGGACTAGACCCCTAGGCCTGTATTCTAATAATCATCAGTCATCATTATCTGCCGAGCCTTTTCCCAACTATGTTGGGGTCCGCTTCCAGTCTAACCGAATGCAGCTGAATAATAATAATGTATTTTACATTGAGCGACCTCTGACCTCCACAACCCAGTTACTGGGTAAAACGATTCGCCTTGGTAACACTGGTTGTCAGATTTTCGGGCTTCTAATAATCATCAATCTCATGGTTAATTCAGTTGTACTAGTAGAAGCGTGTCCCTAATTCACATTCACCTCACCGCCCTCAACCGATTTGTCAGTTCTGCGCTGAGAAGCTCCACGTTTATTCTGTTATCCTAGTACTATTTTCTTACCTAGGAGCGACCATGTGCAGGGTGTAGTTCTCGGTGACGTTGGTGCCGACCCACAGCGTGTACGTGAAGGATACGTTGCGTGCGTCGGATTCGTTGCTGGTGCTGCCTGACTGGTAGGCCAGCTTCAGGGTGCCGTCACCGCCGTTGCTGTCTGGAATATCAAAATAACTGCGTTTAGCCAAAGTGAAATGTTTAAAAAGGGTTGTCGCTTGTAGGATGTTTTGTTGGTCTCCAACTCTCCAGTTTCGACTGGAGAGTTGGAGGTAAACTTAATGTGCGTGAATGTGGCGTTTTCAATTCCTTAGGTTTAAACCTAAGAAGTGTTGCAGAGGACATGGTTAACAAAAGTGTGGTGTGGAGCTTGTCTAGCAGTGTGACACCCAGACACCGCAGTAGATACTAGGTACCAGAGATGCTAATATAGGTCGAGTACTGTTCCGTAACAGGTTTTCTGTACCAATAAAAAACCGACAACGCCCCCCTGTCAATGTCATTCAGACGCCAAAATATCCTTGTACCATTCTACTCACCTAATGGTTCATGCCGGTTGTCGAGCAGCTTGTCGGAGCAGTGCGGCGGGCGCACGGCGGCCAGCGAGGCGGGCGTGAGCGCGGCCACGGCGGCGGCCGTGTTGGCGACGTCCCCCCAGCCGCCGTCCGCGCGCTGGCGCGCCACCAGCCACTTGCGCGCCGCCGGGAAGCTCCAGTGCTGGTGCGCGCCGGGGCCGGACTCCGAGTCTTCAAGAGCCTGGCCGGGAGAAAGGCGGTTTAATTAAGAATGTTATAAATCGAATTCCAGAATACCCAAAGGAGGGGAGGAGGAGGAGGGGGGGGGGGGAGGGGTTTTTTTATTTAGAAACAAGCCGGCTAATTTTAGCCGATGGGGTTTCTCATCGGCAAAAATTACGAATAACAAACTGTCATCCCTTTTAGGGGATAATTTTTCAAAAATCCTTCCTTAGAGCTAATTTTCGTTGGAAATACTCTTGTTCAAAATTTCATGCTTCCACACCTAATGGTTTAGGCTGTGCGTTGCCTGTCAGTGAATTCAAGATTTTTATTAAGTAGATGTGTAGTGTGTATAACTCCAGCTTCAGGTCACTTCACTTTTCGTCTAAAATTGATATGTTAATGGTATAACAGTATATGGTTAATTACCTGAATGGCCAGTGCGGTGGTGGTGAGTGTTCCGAAGCTACCGTCAGAGTGCTGCTGCCTGGCCAGGCCGGCCATGGGGCGGCGCACGAAGTGGATGAGGCTGCGGTGGCGGTGGTCCTGCACCACGCAGCGCAGCGCCAGGATCACCATCGAGATCGTGTCTGAAATGGCAGGAAGGTTCTAATCAGTGGGATGAATATTGTTAGATATTAGAATAGTACGACTTGCTGATATATACTAATACTAACCAAATGTGTACTTACCATATCTTTGTCTTTGTCATGAATAGATGTCTTTTGTCTTTAGTTTTTACCAAGTCTAGACGGATATCGTTACATGTATAGTTTGATTCAAATGTTTTGAGAAAATATGTAAGGATATAATTTTGAGAATGTTATTTTACTCTCCCTCTCTTTTTATTACCTCTTAGACTAGCGAAGGTTGGCAGTCAGCTATGCCCTTTGCATAGCTGACTGCCAATCTTCGCTAATGTTTAGTGCAGTCCCTCTTCGTCGTAAGTCAATACTCCTCTAAATAACATAACATTATACCTGTTTTTCCCGGAAGAGTTAGGCAGAGGTGACCTATAGTACACCCACATTTCGCCATGTGGGGGTGAGCCTATTACCACCAATCGAGCACAAAATCCAAACTCCTGGATGTTACTGAAATTTCTAATGAAAAACCCTATAAAAGAGTATATCCTTATTCTGTAGTGTTCGATCTATTTTTTGTTATATATATTTGTGGTATACAATACAGTATATACCCAGGACTTCATGCTCAGCAGTAGCGCTTGAGACCACTAGACCAGGCAGGCCAGGCGGACAAGTCTTTTTTTAAAGAAGTACAGCACTTACCAAGACTATGATCCGACGCAGCATTAGCGATATCCAGGAGCCTCCTAATATGGCGGCGTCTCACATGAGCTGCTGAGGAGCAAGCAGCCAGGGTCGCATAGGCGAACTCCAGGTCATGTGGAGGCTCTCGGTGCAGGAGCGCAGCGACCAGGTCGCGGCCGTGGAAGGAGCGAGGGTCCTTGCACAGAGCTCCTAAGGCGAGGGTGTAGGCGGCCAGGCGCCCCAGAGGAGGAGGAGACTCGTGGTGTCTGAGGAAACGGATGACATAGATGATGATGTTTCTTCATCCCTCAAGCGACATTCGAATTACGCTTAGCATAAGCATTTATTAGGGTTGGATAACCATTCGATTTTATGATTCCTCAATTTTGTAGGCTTTTTGTACGTTTTTTTTAGTTATAGAAACGTTCTTACAAGGGTTGTTCTTAAAAGTAAAGTAAGTAAGTAAGTAAAGGGACACATATACTCGTATTGTGAATTGTATCTGTAACATTAACAGTTAACTAGGCTTAGTTTAAGGTTGGCTTGTAGTTAACCCTAAAGTAAGTAAGTAAGTCTAAACCTTAATCGGATGCTCAAAATGACTCACTTAGACATCATGAGCAGTATCTCGATCTCCATCTGCTTGGCAGACAGCTGCATTTCCAGACCTTGCTGCTCGATCTCCTTGCCAGTGTTGTTGGCCAACTGCAAAAGTAATCGTTGAATATCTATCAGCTGTTCCGGTACAACGGCACAGTCTCTGACTGAAAACCAAGAGTCGAACCCAATTTTGATGCTCTTTTGACATGAAGGCATTCATTTCGTATTCGTTGGGGGCACATATGTAAATCTATTATGTACCTATGGGTTAACAAGAGTACAGTAATGAATACAACTCAAATTTATAAGGATCCTCCAAAAAATCTTTGAAAATCTATCTGCCTAACCTTTTTCCAACTTTGTTGGGGTCGGCTTCCAGTCTAACTGGATGCAGCTGAATACCAGTTACTTAGCATAATTATAATCAGCCTATAACGTTCCCACTGCTGGGACACAGGCCTCCTCTCAGTGAGAGGGCCCAGTGCGGGCGGGTTGGTGGATGGCACATGTCTTTGAACTTTTGTTTCTAGGACATGCCGGTTTCCTCACAATATTTTCCTTTTGAGAGCAGTGGTGATGAAATAATTTACGCAAAATAAAGCGCCTGTCTGGGTTCGAACCGAACGACCTACATACTGACTCGTTCAGTACCACTGGCCCTCACCAGCTATTCATTTTGTACAGTAAAAAAAAAAGAAACAAAAACGGTAGTAAGTTTTATGTTTATAGCCAGGTTTATTAGATACCAAATTAGAAGTAGCCTCAACTACTGGGTTCCTGGATCACTAAACTAAGTTGGGTTTTACCTACCGACTTATAGAGAGACGTCAGAGTTATTTATGTACTTGCATCGAAATGTTCCTATTAATATTCCCGGGATTTCTAATAGACAATCCCGTGTGGCCAACAATATTGTTCTCACAAGCTATGTTGTGCTCAGCGGGATTGTCCGAAAGGGTTACCGCTACCCCGGAACATAAAGGGCGAAGGAAGGAACATGGGTGGGTTTTAGTCAGTAAGAGTCTGACACTCCCTTCCGCTCCACCCAGAGCGGAAGCGGTCATTTGATGATTTCCCACCAGAAAAAAAAAAAAAGCTATGTTGTGCGAACTACAAATGTGGCAACATTGCGCGTGTGCGCATTGGAATCTTGCAACTTCGGACATCCGATGTCGTTGATGTAAATTTGGTTAATAAATCAGGAGATTTTTCTCTTCTTTAAAATTAATCTCGGGATTTGAGGCATATCCACTTTATTCTTTCGCTGTATGAAATCAGTGTAAGTACAGACATAACTAAGCCTAATTCCGACCTCTGCTTATAAATAAGTATAGAAACGTACTCCGGCAATCAGACAACGTACTGGCAATATAATCCGGGGATCAAGGCCGATGCCAATACCCGATACTGAGTTGTATCGGAAATACGTTGATGACAGCTCCGCCTACCTGACCTAGTTGCATGTTAGTTGATTCATCGCCAAATGTTAATATTTGGCTATGATATTACGTGCTCATGACGACTGTTATATCTAAAATGTATTGGAGTCTTGAGCCAACGTACCGGCTCTCAAAAATAAGGGTAGGCCATCGAAGGGTGAAGGGCGGGTGTTTTGGGGGACTGTCTTTTGTAATGTTGACGTTCGAAAAGTGCTGATTCTCAGCCTAGTTTGAATAAATAACTATTGAAGATTTTGAAGAGTTTTATATAAAATGACAAAATATACATTAAGTACGATTTTGGCATCATATTAGCAAAGCTCTACTATAATCTCATACGTACCTACATCGCCCTGGGCTTACACAATGCAATTTCCAACATTATACCCTGTCCAATAAGTTAACTGTTTCTGGAATGCGGTCTTAGAACATAACTATTCCAGATTACGTAAAAGTTAGCTTTAAAATGCGTAATAAAATAAATATATAAACTGCCTTATCTTATTGAATTATCTTATTAATGGCTTCTTACAGACATTATAATACCGTACGTGTCAATCAATGTATTGTGTGTTGCTGCAATCACTAGTTCCATCTGTCAAAAAAACGATTTACCTAATGGATAGGGTTAGAGATTAAAATGAAATATCTCATAAGAGCTCAACTGTCACTAATAAGGCACAATTAATTTTTCTATTGTTACCGAACTTAATAAGCTTGCCTAAACCTTGAGCCTGTTTTCAGAAAGCAAAAAGAATGGCCGTGAGAAGAAAAGAAAAGTAGATAGTCACGATCGTCAGCACTACGGGCTCGACCATTAAGAATAAGAGTCTACAAAACACCAATGCTACTAGAACGCTACAAGATTTTTTTGGCGCGTGGTTTAAATCGGAACTAACGCCGCCATTTTGGTTTGGTCATTACCATTTCTGTGACAATTTCAAAAATGTTTACCAACAATGGCCCCCTGTCACTGTCATTCAGGTGCCAAAAGATTCTTGCAGCACTCCTAGGTGATGAGAAAAACTATTTTAGTTCTTCCCCAGACGAGCTCATTTATGAGGAACCCTACCATTCCTCTATTTACCTGCAAAGTTAGCATAACATGGTGGGTATCGTTGCCCCACCCCCAGTCAGGCTGGCGGTGCTGCAACAGATACTGCAGCGCTTTCTGTATGGCCTGGCCCTCATTCAGGGTCTCTGTCTCCCACGCCGTGGTGGTGGACGTCATCAACGTGGTGGTCGCAGGAGCCTTCGTGGTGGCTGTTGTTGGGGGCTCTGTTTCTGGAAAATTATGGTTTAATTAAAATAGTAGCCCACCGGTCCACATTCCACATATCGACAACCTCGCGAGCTAATAAATTATGATTTGCTTATGCGATGGACTGCGAAAGGATGTGCATATTTTAAAGTTATAGTGGTCGTAAAAAATGAGTAACTCACTAGAAAATAAGAAATGTAAAGGCCATTTTATTTCTTGAACGTGGTCATTTTAGCAAAATATTAATGTAGGACCTATCCGGCATCGTTTATCGAACCGACCCGTAGCGGAGATGCCAATCTGCAGGATTTTGTTGCGTCACTTCTTCCCAGGGAAAGCACTAGGAAGTGGTGAAGGGAGGGCGTTTTGGGGGACTGTCTTATAGACTTTGATTTTTCAGCTACAGCGCCTGTACTCAGAATTTTAAGATTATAGGAAAAGAAGGTTAATTAATTAATTAATTTAATCATTTACATATGTGCACACAGTAAAAAGACAAGAAGAAAGGAACAGATAAACACGTACAAAGGTGACACGTGCAGACGCCAGTACATCAAGCTACTACAATCTGTCAAATTTCTTTATTAGATTTTTAACTTTATCGTTAAAGCATTAGGTTCAAGGTTGATTGGGAAAATTTGACAGTTTCGGGTAGCTTATTCGGTGATGTTTGAATCGGATCTAAATGTTGCTCAGGGTCGGTTTAAAATAACATCTACCTAAATGTAAATACCTATCTACGTTAAATTTACCAGTTTGACAGTAGCCTGCAGCCACGAACATCAAAGCACATAAAGTTATTAAGTAACGCTGGCCCATGGTGGAGATCTGAAACAAAGGAAAATAAACTATCAATATAATGTACACAAACAAAGCTTTAATTTGTGGGATGGTAACAGTTGGTAGTTGATGGTGCTGAGGGTGGTGTTAGTCAGTAAAAGTCTGACACGCCCTCCTGCTCCGCCCAGAGCGGGAGAAGTCATATGATGATCTCCCACCCAGAAAAAAAAAAATGGTGCAGAGGGATTAAAAATCGAAATCATTGAGGAAAGTGAAAATTACGACCGTCGGGGAGTGTGGGATTTTTAGCTCACTAAAACCACCCCGGTGATCACCATCAGCACATAGGGGTGGTCCCGGTTCCTCTTAAAAGACCAAGTCCGAAACCCCCCTTGCACAATGCCTGTAATGCACATCCCTGGGGATCTGTGTAGGCCTGGCTCAAGCACTAGGAGTTCATGTATCACAAGAGGCATCATTATCATTGTTGGAGAAATATTTTTTTTATTTTTTATCAACAAACCAATTGCGGTTCTCATTGTTTCTCGATATTAAACTCTTCTTTGTCTCGGAAAATTTGAAGCGTTTGAAAATATAAAATCTCCGCACGCAATTTGGTGTAAAGTGTAGCGATTGAAAGCCACTTTAGATGGCAGCACTGTCGTTGGATACGATACGACACGAAGCCAATCTTACGATAACGCAACAGTCTGGAGATTGAGTTAGGAGAGTAATTAGATCAGCAGTTTAGTTACTATCGGCACTCAGTGGTGTTATTAATTTTGATGAAAGCAAGCTAAGTAATAACAGCCGTACGAGTCGATCGATCAGGTTAAGCTATGCTGGCCGCGGTCGGTCCGTGGATGGGTGACCATCCTTACATACCAAGACACGGAGGGGTTTGTGTCTCGGAAAGCACGTAAAGACGTTGGTCCCGGCTGCCATTCTTGAATCTGTGACAGTCGTTACGGGTCGTCAGAAGCCCGAAAGTCTGACAGCCAGTCTTACCAAGTTATCGTATTACGTTATACGCATCCAGTTCGACTGGGAGCCGACTCCAAGATAGTTGGGAAAAGGCATTATGATGTTGATTAATTTTAAAGAAAATATTCTTATATTTCTCTTCAAAAAACAGAGACAGAAAAGTATTCAGAAAGCACCTACGCCGCGCTGCTACGCTAGGCCTACGCGTCTACGCGGCTACGGCGTAGGCGAGCTAAGATTACGAGTACATCCGTCACACTAGTCAAAGAGCTTTTTCACAGCCGGTTTTTCAAAAGGCCCTAACTTTATGCACTGGGTGAATGAATTATTTTAATATCACTAAGGGCGAATTCCACCAAACTTTTATACCTAGATAGTTTTAAGAGTTTTTTTTATCATTGTCCCTCTCAACCAAAGCACCTGCCATCTAATCTCTTCACCACCCTTGTTTAACTGCCTTTGTACCTTTTTGTGCGAAAAGCTTAAATAAATAAATAAAGTCTTATCCTGAGAATAAATTATATATTTATTTCATACTAGGACTATCAGACCGATATCTGACTTTGGTAAAATCAGCCCTAAGCGTATTGGTTGTTACAGACTCGAAAATAATAATAATAAAACATTGCGCTTGATTAGCTTTAAAACAGTTTTTAGCACCAATTCTTTCTATCTCTGACGGTCAGAATTACTCTGACCTATAAGCAAACGCAGTCTACATCTGTAAAGAGTACATTTAGTTTGCAGAACTCATGTCTAAACTTCAAAGTTTCAGAGAAGCAGTGGATTTATTCCAATAGATTTAAAGTCGTCCGGTGAGGTTCGGCCGTGCAATCAGTTTGCAGTGTGCTATTGAATTTAGAAAGTTTATGAAATCATAAGTTGAATGCACTGCCATACTGCCATCGTAGATTGTATGGGAATGTTTTGGCCTTTTGATAGTTTTATGATAGTGAAGTTTTGGTATGGAACCGACTTAGGGCTGATTTCACCAAAGACAGATATCTTTTATCTGTGGAATAAAATTAACGTCTGACAGTTCTAGTATGGAAAAACTATAAAAATATCAACATTTATTCACAGTATAAGACTTATTCCCGGAATAAGAGTTTGGTTGAATTCGTCTTAAATACAATTACTTTCATACATAAACTCACACTAAAAGAGTAAGGAAGGATCTAGAAGGTGACGTTCCTTAGTTTCTGCCTACCCCCTTGGGAAGAAGGTGCTAGTTTTAATACAATTATTTTACATGAAAAGCTTTAGTATCTAACATATAACATGACACCAAAACATAACTCATAGAAAATCAAAACTCGTTTTTTTCAAACTAGGCTGCGAATCAGCACTTTTTGAACTTTAAAATTACACGAGACAGTCCCACAAAACGCACGCCCTTCGCCAAAAACCCTTATAATACTTGTCTTTAGTATGTAAAGACGTGTAACTGGTTTAGTCTTCAGTATACGCAGTCTTAATTACTGCTAAATGGTAAATCAATCTCTTGTATCGAAGTCTGACCGATACTGAGACGATTAAACGTACTCACTTGTAAAAACAAACTAATTTACAAATCTAAAATAATCTTCAAATTCTCAAACTCAGACCAATCTACCCTCACTGATTAATTTTCCTTTCAAAGCGAAAGTATCTTCAAAATCGACGAAACTCTAAATTGCTCGGATACTCGATAACCAACCAATGCCGAAAGTAGAATCATAAACAACATCGCTAGATGACCGGGCAATATTCCCGTCGGCGCCTACATTTTAACAAATTGTTATTTCCTTGCATGATTTATTCTGCAAAGCTTTTGTACCAGGATAATATGAAATCAATACAGGCTGTCTTGGTGATAGAATGTTCTCGGAGATAAATAAATACAGTTTTAAGAGGATTCATCTTGTACGTGCTTAGGGGAGTGAGAATTGAAATTAGTGTTATAACGTAAGATGGATTTGAAATAGTGTTGTCAGGAAAATTGGGTAAGACGTGTGTTTAGTAGCAAACAGATACCAGTTTGCTACCGCCACGCCGCACAGCCGTATACACGGCTGGGCTGTAAACGATAATCATCTGCCCAGCCTTTTCCCAACTAAGTTGGGGTCGGCTTCCAGTCTAACGGATGCAGCTGAGTACCAGTATTTTACATGGAGCGACTGCCTGTCTGACCTCCACGACCCAGTTGTTGGGTAATACGAAACCCCTTGGTAAGACTGGTTGTCAGACTTTCGGGCTTCTGACAACCCGTAACGACTGTCAAAGAGCCACGAATGACAGCCGGGACCAACGGCTTAACGTGCTTTCCGAGGCACGGAGGGGTCTTGGTATGTGAAGATGGTCACTCATCCACGGACCAACCGCGGCAAATCGCCCCATGCGGTTGTTATTACTTAGCCTTAAGCAATGCTAATGTTAAAAGTAAATGCTAATGTTGGCTAAAATTTTATGTAAATTATTCAATATAAGTCCTACCAAAGTGTATAAAGAAAATAATTTTAGGCGTTAGGAACGCAGATTGACAATAGTCAAAGTATTATTTCTTTTTTTATCGACAATAATAAGTACAGGCAAATGCCTGTACTTATTATTGTCGATATCTAGATAAAAATGATTGCTCTAAATAGAGTAAACGTCAATTTTATTCCTCGAATAAAAGTTATCTGGCGATGGAAAAATCAGCGCTAAAGTCATTAAAATAAACAATAATATAAATTTAAAAAATCACAACTTCTGAACTACTGATTTTCGCGGAACATAAAGTCGCGTTTAGGTCAATCCTTGAGATGTGATAAACACAAAAATAATTAGAGCACTATAAATGGGCCGCCCTGTGTAAGCAAGTTAACAATGTTTAATTAAAGTCTATTATTGTTAGGGCTGATTTGATTTTTCAATCTACAGATAATTTTTATTCGTGGAATAAAATTGATGCTTGACCGTTTTTGTATGGAAGAACTGTCAAAAATTCAAAATTATTCCTCCGATAAAATTATCTGGCGTTGGAAAAATCAGCCCTTAGAGAAATAAGAAAAATAATCTTTACGTTATCAATAAATAAACCCCTAATCTTCGAAAAACCTTTTTACCCTCGTAACGACCTATTTAAAAACACTCACACATAGGAACCAAACCAACACAAGTACCAGAGATACAGAAATACCTACGTGGAAATAAACAAGATAAAAGGCAAGATGGCGCCGTTTGGCGAGGCGTGGGTAAGTGAGTGTGATCGTGTGATGCCACTGAATATGTATGAGCACGCACATCATTTACCTGTGTTTATGTACCAGGAGGTGAGAGGATTCTACAGGTTGATGTCTTATGGTGGTTTTATTGAGCTCGGATGGACTTTTTAAGGAAATGCAAGGGTGCCTTCGCGTAAGGAATTGGTAACGATTGTGTGCGTTATCGCTGCGTTCACGCCGCGTAGTGGCTGCGGGTACGCCAGATTTGTGTAAGTGTACAAAATAGTGAGTAATAGGAGTTGGTAGTTGTGTAATTGTCGAGTTGGTAGTTAGTATTTTATTACATAATACTTTAGATATTGTTATCCGTACGTCTGCGCAGTTAAGCTTGTTAATTTAATTTGAATTGATATGACAGGATATCACATTCACTCTTTCATCATACATCAAGAATCAAAACGAAAACGTTTGTTTCAAACCTTCAAGCCCATAATATACTCGCCTCCTTTTAATGTTTGTGTATGTAACAGAGACAATTTATCTACTGTACGCCGCGCAACGATCCGTGTCTGATCTGACGAGTGATTGATGGACCTCCTGAGAAGTGCTGCGATCCTGGTACCTCCAGAGATGAAGAATGGATACTGTAGCTTTTTTACTCACTTGGAGAGAACATTTTGAATAATGAAAGGTATGTGACAAGTAGAATTTGTGTTTTTAGAACAGGATTTTATTAACACATGATTTCTAAACGCAAATCTGCTTCATCTGTTTACTTGGCAATAGATTTAACAGTGGGTAAAATTGAGCAAAAGTTTCAATATCCAAGGGCCGACGGTAACACTCCTGCATCCAATTGCGTAACACACTATCAAGCTCAATCTGATTCAATTTTCTGCTCAATTTTGAATGATATTGCTAATCCACTGCTTCATATGTCCCAAAAAAAATATTCTCAACAACATAAATAACGCAATGAATGTTGTTGAACTGTCAAAATGAAAACCATTACTTATGATTGTACGTTACACAATTACTCCGCTGTTCTATCTACATAGAAGAACAATCCATTTTGATGAGCCTCAAGGAAATCCCTGTCGGTGGTAATTACATTTCGTAAGAAAGAAAAAGAAACATCTCTCGTAACGTAATTAACGTATAAGTTAGGGGGCTCCTTATTTTTTTCCGAGCTTCGACGCGTCCTAGAAGTTTGTCGGAAAATGCCAAATTTTTTATGACGAAACTAAATAGGTCAGGGCTCTACGTTATGGTTATTTTGGCCCACAGCTCATTGGGTATACGGCAGACGTGGCCAGCCCAGTACCACTTCAGCTTAGCAGTTTTTTCAGCTAGAAGGCGTCGCGGCACACCCCGTAGAAGCTGGAGAAAACAAATGACCAGTGGTCCACTTTCGCCCTGTATCGAAAGAGCTGGAAGTCATGATGCAGGGTAACAGTAACAGTAACTAAATATGTATTTATTTCTGTTATTACATGATATATCAAAGGTTGTTTATTTCGGTTAGTCGTGCAGAAGCGTCGCAGGTGTGCATATAGGTGAAGAGAGTTAATTTTCCGTCTACTGCACTAATTGAAGAGGCGTCCATGCAGCCGGCCGTAAAACTCGAGCCCATTTACTTGCTTACTATATGTTGTTATATATTTACTCGGTTAATTTTATGCTCGGCGGCCGTTTCGACGTTAAGAGTCGCGGAAAATCGACTAAGGGCCCGCTGTTGGCTCTTACGCGAGTTGAGTTGTGTTTTTTTTTTTTACAGTTTTCGTGTTTGAAGTTCGGATTGCGATTTCTACGAAGTTTTCCTGAGGGAAATTATATGAAAGTAGATTCAAGGTGGGCTTATTTTTTTACATTAGATACTCTTTTTTGCCTAACAGGTTTACTAGCATATAAAAAGCTATATAATGTTCCTATTGCAGGGACACAGGCCTCCTCTCAGTGAGAGGGAGTGGGACGTAATCTACCACGCGGGCTCAGTGCAGGTTGGTAGATGTCACATGTCTTCGAATTTTTGTTTCTAGGATATACCGGTTTCCTCACTATGTTTTCCTTCACCGTTTTGAGAGCAGTGGTGATGAAATAATTTACATAAAGTGAAGCGCCTATTTTGGGCTCGTTCCTAACCGATTGGACGGAGAAGGCACAGCACAAAGAAAGGTGGAAGAATATGAGGGAGGCCTTTGCCCAGCAGTGGGCCAATATAGTTTAAAGGAAAAAAAAAGCGCCTGTTTGGGTTTCGAATGTACAATCTACAACTCGAAAGTCGCGGTCGTTACTACTAGGCCACCACTGCTCCATAAAAAGCTATACCTAGAATTTTTTGTCGATATTTTTCCTCGTGGGGAATTATCATTGGAAAAACTTTAGGTACAACACTATCAAATAGAATAGAATCTTACTCGCAAGATTAGTAGTGTAAAAATAGGCCAAAAGCAGATTATCTAATCTTAAAAAGTTACACTCAGACTTTACAAAAGATAACTACGCAGCTCCGCAGATAATGTTATTTTGAAAGCTTCGCTTCTTTCTAATACAAAATTTACTTATAGGAAAGTATATTATATCGATAAATATAATAAAAAAAGAGGTCTCAACTCTATACCTAAAGTAATTAATGAATCAAAGTAATCCAGCTTTTAAAAGGCTAATAAAGTACCATGTTCTGAATAATGTTTGAATTGTAAGTTATTACGGTTTTTTATGACTTAATTTTATCTTTTAGTAAGTAAGTGATTAATTATTTTATTAAACGACTTAGTCTAGGTAATCAGTGTTATTTGAATAAGGGACGGGTATGGTGACATATGAGAAGGCCCTTGACCTTCAAACTAGGAAAATCCTGTATCTTGAAGGACTGTGTACTTTTACACACGCACACGATTGACGACACGGTTGGCGCAGTGGCTGAGCGATCGACTGCTGCGCTGCGTGTCGTGGGTTCGATTCCCGCACGGAACAAATATTTGTATTGCCTACAGGTAGTTGTTCCGGGTCTGGCTGTTTGTGTATGTGAGTTTTAATGTTTGTAAACGCACCCACGATACAGGAATAATTCCTAGTGTGGGGCAACGTTTAAAAAAAAAAAAACAAAAAACAAAACACGTTTTTTAAAAAAAAATCATAATTGCGTAATAACTCTGATGCTAACATACATATTTATTAAAAGGGCTTAAAAGCTAATTGTGGGGAGTGTTTGTGTGTGTGTTGCTGTGGAGTTAGACTGGTCCGTTGGGGTGCAGTGAGGCCCAGTGGTATCGACAGCGACTTACGAGTTGTAGGTCGTAGGTTCGAACCCAGACAGGTGCTTTACTTTGTGTAAATTATTTCATCACCACTGCTCTTAAAACGGTGAAGGAAAACATCGTGAGGAAACCGCCATGTCCTAGAAGCAAAAATTCGAAGACATGTGACATCTACCAACCCGCACTGGGCCCGCGTGGTGGATTACGGCCCGCTCCCTCTCACCGAGAGGAGGCCGCCTGTGTCCCAGCAGTGGGAACGTTATAGGCTGATAATGTGCTTGTTATGTGTTGGGGTGTATGGTGTGGTAAACATAGTAGATATCTGTCAAGGAAATTAAAAGTTAGGTATTTTAGTAGTAATTTGTAGAATAAATAAGTTCTTCTGTATCGCAATAATTTAAATTTAGGAGGAAATTTAATTTAAAAAAAAATCGAAAAGGCTTAGACTATTTATTGTTAATTTGTTTTGAAGCGTGTTGTGTAATCTAGAACTTAGGATGAAATCCAGCGAAGTCGACGCTTTTTTTTAATTTTCTTATAGGAGTGAATAATTGAATTCTTTTAATGAGCCTAATCTTCAGTTCAGTTGAACCGAATAAATTAAATGTAAAATTCAGATATGCCTAACATTTTTGTCGATTGGCAAACCAGCAAGGTGGCTGCGAAGGAAATAGCTTTTTGAAAAGCACTTAGGTACGTTTCGAATAAAATAAAATAAAATCTTTGAAAGGAAATTGTAAGTAACTATACTTTCGAATCAAAACTAGAAGTGCTGACCTCATCAGGTTTAAAAAAAGGCTGCAAATATTACCATTACGGATCTATGAGGGTACGAAGCCATGTCGTCCCCAATTTAAAAATAGCCGTCCCCATGCCCTTCCACGCGAAAAAGGACTAAAGAATTACCCATATTAGAGATAGGAATTTGAGATTTTTTGTAAGTTATGGAACAACAAACTGAAAGTTCAAATTCCATTGCAACCAAAAACTTACTGTGACCTTTTTGTTAAAAATGGTTACTCAAAAATCAATTCAGAATACATTTCCCTAAAGTAGATAACTGATTAAGTAGCGATTGAATGTAAATTATCTGGACTAGCTGAACCCCGCGGTTTCACCCGCATAAGTTTATAATATAATAGTTTATAATATTAGTAGGTTTTCATCCATTCATTCATCCACAGCACGTTTAAACTCAGGTTTATTTTGTTTAATTGTATCTTCCTTCACCGAATTTAAGGTCGTAACCAGTATCAGATGGGTACGTATTGCAATATCTAAAAAAGTAACGTAAAATAACCTACGTTCAAAATCCCTAAAATCTAAATACCTAATGTTTTTAAATACCTAAGCAACTAACACCTACCTACGAATAACCTATGTTTAAAATACTGATTGGACTAAATATGTATCTATAATTCAAAAATATATTTCTGGCACTCGTCGGCTGCTTTCGTGGGTTGTGTGGTCACAGTTCTAACCTAACCTAACCTAACTGTTTCGATTTAAAAAAGATATATGCGTGTTACGCACGCGGGTACAGAAAGAAACATATAACGGTGAGGTAAACCAATTTAATGAACTTTGTACATAGAAATTTCAAGTTATAGCTTTGTGAACTTCAGTAACATATCCACAGACCAGACATTTTAAGCTTTCGGTATTTTGAATATAAGTGAAACAATCATTAGGTATTTAGATTTTAGGGATTTTGAACGTAGGTTATTTTACGTTAGTTCTTTTAATTTTAGATATTACAATACGTACCCGTGTCAGATAGTAGTGACAAAATTAAAATTTATCTCACGAGAGACTACGTCGTCGGAATTTTGTTTCAGGCACTCAAAAGTTGCAGCCGAGTCATTAGCCCTTCAAAGTTAATTTACGTGATTCGACGGGAAGACTTTCATCAAAACTAATAGCATTCGAAGTGGCTATTAAAATGAGAAATGTGTACCATTTACAACTTTCCTTAGCATAAATACTGAGATGGACAGCCGGTCTATTCTGTAAAACTCGAGGTGAAAACTTATACTATGTCCACTAGGTAAACCGTTTTTTGACAGATCGTACGAGTGAGCAATTATTTGTTTTTTGTATTTTGAGAAGTCATAAATAATTCAATAAGATTAGGCAGTTTATATATTTATTTTATTACGCATTCAAAATTTTAATGCGTAATAAATTTTAAAGTTACGTACTATGTACGTTAAGACAGCTGTCAAAAAACGGTTAACCTAATGGATAGGGTATAGGTAAAGTGAGCTGTCATTTCACCTGATGCCAGGGATTGCTACCACTATTGACGGCTCATTTCAAGCTCACTTCACGGTGAGATTTTTACAGAATAGCACTACAGTTCAGCGAAAATATTTAAACTTATCTAGACTATAATAGCCTGATAGGAGATCAGAATTTGGGAATAGATCTCCTTTATTTAGAACTAAAACAATATTCAGAGCGGTATGTTTTAAAATATTTTTGAATTCTATTAATTCTTTTTTTTTCTTCTTTGGCAATATTACTTCTTTATTTCATTAACATTTTTTTACATTGTGTCAAAATGTATTACATTTAGATCTAAAACAACATGAAATACAACTTAAAGATAATTGTTATGCATACCTATATGAGTGACAGGTTTTAAAACAATCTTCGAAGTTAAAAATATTCCAATTAGTTTGCAAAAGCCACTGATATGTATTTATACAAAAATAAAAGAAAATTCAATTCAATTCACCGATACAAATGCCAATAGAGAGAAAAATATATAAGGCCGTGTTCAGACTAAATGAAAAGGGCGTGCGTGCTTAAGGGGCATGTAACATGGGAAATATAAATTTTCTTACGTTTCTTTGCATTTTGCAGGTTGTATGTTGAACAAAATATGATTCGCGATCATAACAAGTAAGTATTTACAGAATTATAATCATTAAAACAACTCTCTAACTTCATATAATCCTATTGATTGATATTTCATGAAATAGTCATCGGATAGGATTAAGCTAAAATTAATTAAATCAATATTAAATATAATCATTTATTGGCATAAATGTCGTTTATGCTTGCCATATTATCAGACGGCTGAAAATATTTTCCCATTAAGGCATTGACTGCCACCGCGGTCACACGGTGTCCGCCAGCAATAGATTTTCTATTGTGTCTGTTGTCTGGCAGTCAACATGTTAAATAAATATCGAACTAAAGACTCCTGTTCACAGGGGTAAAGTGGCCCTTTAATATTGTTTTCATTACTTACATAATGCAAAACGTTTCTAAGCAGCTTGCTTAAACATTATTCAGCACCTACCAATTCATGACCGCTATCAACATAAACGAGACCGATTCCTCTAAGCTGGCAATAGTCATTATAATTGAAACCACCCCATCATCACCTTTAAGGAGAGTTCAAACACTTCCAAACCGTTTAAAGAGAAGAGAAAACTTTTGTTATTTCGACGTACGTAAAAAATTCTAACAGGCTCCCATAAAGATAAAGGTCTCTCCCCAACGTTAACAGCATGCAAATTTGCTTATCGACACATGATATGATGTAAAATATGCATAAGAGCAACGTCGGGCCGGGCTTTCAAATACGAGGAACAATTTACATTTTTACCTCGCTTCCCTACCATTGTTAGCATCACCGCGAGTTTGCCGAAGCTGTAATCCTGAATATGAAAGGAAATATATAAAACTCGTCTTCCATATTTCCTTTAAAGTGACAGAAAGCTGATTATCCTGCATTCAGGAAGTACTAAGGAAATCGTACAAAGAATATACCTATATAAAAAGATTTAACTATGCGAGTCGTAAATCTAGTTCTGTGTTCGTTCTTATCATCGTAATAATAATCCTATTCTGTCCTTTGATTATATGGTTGATCGAATTATCGTTTAATAATAATACATAAGTAGGTAAGTAGTCGTACTATATATAAACATAAGTCAGCTTAAAGGGGAAACCCCAGGGTAGCCCGCTCAATTTTTTTTTCTTTTTTTGCAATTTTCAGGTCAGTGTCGGATAGATGTTGAGCAAAATATGATTCGCGAGCGTAACAAGTAAGTATTTACAGAATTATAATCATTAAAATCGTCCTACTATCCTACTAATATTATAAACAAACTATCGCAGTTTGTAAGGATGGATGGATAGATGGATGGATGCATGTTTGTTGCTCTTTCACGCAAAAACTACTGAACGGATTTGGATGGAAAATGTCACACAGATAGTTTATAACCAGGATACCACAACACATAACACAGGAAACTTTTTATCCCGATATTCCCACGGGATCAAAACTTATGCGGGTGAAACCGCGTGGCACAGCTAGTCAACTATAATCAACAGGCTACCCCGACGCTTCCCCCTTAAATGGTGTTATTATGGTAGTAAGATAATGTCTAGGAGTTGAGTTATAATGTACGGACGCCAGCACATCAAGTTACTACAATCTGTCAAATTTCTTTAATAGATTTTCAACTTTATAGCTAAAGCATTAAGGTTCAAGGTTGATTGAGAAAATTTGACAGTTTCAGGTAGCTTGACCTGCTGGCGTCTGTACCGACTGTAAAATTAGTCTGTGTAAATAAACTTTACGCGAGACAGAAATAAAGCGTTTATAAATGCCAAGTTTTTACAATGCGATAAAATATCGACAAAAATAGTGTGACCTTTAGTCTTAACATACATATTTACATAAACTCACACCTTTTTCCTATGGGGGTAGGCAGAAACTATAGAACGCCACTTTCTTCGATCCTTACAATATAATAATTATATACGTTTAAAAAAAAAAAAAAAAAAAAAATTGTATATAAGTAGTTTATCAGCCATCTTGTTACCATAACACAAGCATTAGGTTGCTTAGCTTGGGACAAATGGTGCTGTGTGAAATGTCCAGGGATTTATTTATTTATTTATTTATTTATTTACGTTCATACATCTGATCATACACTCACACCGGTGTCTTGTCGTAAGTTCTCAGTAATCAGGCATATGAATCATTGCGACTAACTTTCGGCCTAGACAGATATGATCACAACTAATAACATGCCTTCCTCTAATAACAGATACTGTTAAACTACGTACATACCGAACTAGAACAAGTTATCAGTTGTGTGATTTATTACAAATTACTATCTATGTAAAATTTATGAAGTGGATACCGTTTCAATTCGGCTATTAATCTTAAGACCCACACAGTTCGACAGATTTATCCAGAGCTGTATTGAGTCACCCTTTTTCACTTTAAACTTCCCGTTCTCGAAGGATCAAGAACTTTTACCAGAAACAGGTATCTCTATCTTTACAAATCTCTAAGGTTTAAACCAATAGTAGGGCATGGTGACAAGATTAGCCTTAATTTTGTTTTGCAGTATGACTTTTGGATTGAATGTCAGTAGGTATACTGGCATTTCTGGCAATCATTTTATCATTTTGCTATACGAGTCAATAGTAGAGTAGATTTCCCCAACTTTTCCTCTTTCGATGCTTAAAGAAATGATTGCTGCTTATGCGGTATTTTAATTTTAGCACTTACGAGCCAGAACAAGCCTTTACTGCGCCCTTAATAGCTAATTGTCCATTGCCTAAGCTAAGTATACTCTCTAAAACTGTGGAATCAGACAATTTTCGTGCAAACTACAGTAATTACCGGCACTGTTATCGTCCAGGTTGGTGAACTTAATAGGATTATCATTAGAATACAAAGTGGATGCTGTTACCATCGACCTGATAATATCTACCACTAATCGGGTCGTAACTGTGAGAAGGAGGCTTTTAATCTGAGGCCGTACTGACCCTGCTTAAAACGACACCCGATAAAAAAACAGACGTTAAAAGTGTTAAAAGTAATTACTACGAGTACCTTATTTGTGATACAGGTTTATCCTAGTACAGGCATCTAACATTATTATACCTTTGTAAGTTATTTCTAAGACTTTATGTAAATATTTTACAAATTTTTTTTTTTTTTTTTTTTGTCAACAACAACTACCTGTAGGCAATACAAATATTTGTTTCGTGCGGGAATCGAACCCGCGACACGCAGCGCAGCAGTCGATCGCTCAGCCACTGCGCCAACCGTGTCGTCATTTTACTACCTAATCTTATCTTATTATTTAAAAGAAAGAAAGAAAGAAAAAGTATTTATCGCGACTCGTACAGGAAGATCACAAACTAAACTAAACACAGTTATATAAAAAAGTAACAAAAAGAAAAATTAAACAGAAAGTCCTATACGAGGCCAAAAGGTTATTTAGTAGTAATTTACTTTTGTTAATAAAAATAAAAAATCTTTAATCACTACTTATAAATTAACCATTAGGTACTTTTTCAAGCAAGCCCGTGATAATTATAAATGTTAGACGGAACCACAGCTCGACACAGCAAAGGAAAATGTGTCACCTTTTAAAACACGCTCAGCGATTTAAAAGTGAGAAGTACACGAATTTACATAGTAACATTTTTGCGTTATTACTGTTGATATTACAGCGGAAATACGTCGCGGGTAACGCCCAGGGGAAATGCCTAGCTCGTACGGCGACAATGACTTTCGGCGAGGATTACACCTCTAATGAAAATTGGCTATCTTCTGCGCTTTTTACTCCCATGTGAACGCAACTTTATGTACGGGATGACACTTAGGAAAATGTTGCTAGTGTAAATAATTTACTTTAAAAATGATTTTTAATTTAGCTGGCAAAGATTTTCACCCTGCGTAAAATAATGAGACGCCAAAAACTCGAAAAGTTTTTCTTGCTTCTGAAAATACATTGTAGCTTAAAGTTTTTTTGTCATTGGCAACTAAACCACGGTGAAATGAATTCAATTGGAGTCCCTCTGAGGGATAGAATCCGGAATGAGGTGATCTGGCAGAGAATTAATTCTTGAGTGGAGACCGCGAATCGGCAAACGTAAGTTAGGACGCCCTCAGGCTAGGTGGAGTGGCGATCTTCGCAGGGTGGCTGGTAGCAGTTGGATGAGGGTTGCCGAGAATCGAGCTAAATGGCATGCAATCGGAGAGGCCTATGTCTAGCAGTGCACTGCAGTTGAATTTGGCTCTGGAGTTGTAGGTTGATATCACCTACATGACGATCCATTGATATGGGTCAGTATGAACGAAGAATAAGGAGTTTGCTCTGAAGATCCATCGACTAAATATTTGGTTTTCTAACATAACATGTTTTTTTGGAACGTGTTTTCACAAAAAATCCGTGGTAGATTTCGGAAGGATCCTGAAAACGTTCCTCTTCTACATTGCTCCGATCTCATAATTTATTATAACAATTCCTGAAACATGCGTATTTTCTTAATGGAACCTCTTTCGTTTTAATGTCCGTTTTATTTCTTGTACGCAGAAAGTTTCTCGGGCGTAGTTATTTAACATTGCGGGGTTGTAAAATATGAACAATTTGATCCTTTGTGGTTGTGTTCTGTGATGTGGCGAGCCGGTTAAACTCGTGTTTTATTGTTCTTATATGTTCAGTGTGGTTTTACGACATTTTTTATTAACATTAGTATACTTACTAGGGCCCTATAAATGACCACTACCTGTACAAGAGTTTTCTAATGTTGTGTATGACCTAGAAATAGTTGTTCCGGGTCGGGCTGTTTGTGTATGTGAGTTTAAATGTTTGTAAACGCACCCACAATACAGGAGAAATTCCTAGTGTGGGGCAACGTATGTATTATAAAAAGAAAAAAAAATGTATTTTACAAAGGAGAAATTGCTTTAATATTCATCGACGGATTGGGTATAGTGATGGTATTTTGTTGTTATTAGTGGACTAGGGAGTTTGGTGAACTCATATCATTAGTTGTTTCATTTTTTTTTGTACCTGCATGATACGTGTAGGTCTACCTACATTAAAAACGTAAAAAACAAACCTAAATGATAGAAAAATATTGCGGCATTTTAACACACTATCAATCACGATCTGAATCATTTCGAAGGATATTGCTAATTCATTGCTTCATATGTTAGATAAAATTGTCTGGTCAACAACGTAAATAACGCAATGAATGTGTAGTAAACTTTTTTCACTGAATTAATTTCTACAAACAAACCCGATTTTCCACAAATCTAGATGATGAATTTACCACACACATTTACAAAAGGAAAAAAATATCTGTTTCGAATTTAGCATTCCAACGCTCACTCGCCTCGATCATCAGATTAAACTAATACCCTATAAATCGTGTGTTGTATGTACTCCACTAAATTACATACAGACCGTCCAGGATAACTTGGTCTGCGGCAAAATGTACTGAGTTTTTTTATTGTTCAGTTCGGTAACAATCACCATATTGATACTCGTACCATGATCTAGATATCATACGTTGGTAGGTACACCATAGACTTCTCCAGATTTTTACTGTATCATCAGCGTAAACCTATAATGTTCCCACTGCTGGGACACAGGCCTCCTCTCTGGGAGAGGTGGGCCGTAATCCACCACGCTGGCCCTGAGTTGGTTGGTGGATGTCACAAGGCTTCGGTTATGTTGACATGGTTTCACTGTTTCACTGTAGAAACTTAAGTAGGTATATGGTTTAATTGACAATGACGTACAGAAATACACGCAGTTTATGCAGATGTTAGCATCTTTCTGGATGCTGACATCTAGAAAAACTACTATTTTAAGGTACATCATCTACATATGTGTTGCGACCCGTATCAAAGAAGCCAAGTGCCAGAGTCGACCGTATTCGACCAAAGTCAGAATAAGTTTTTCAAATTGTAAGCATCATCATTCTCCTGCCTTTATCCCGATTTAGGGTCGGCGCAACATGTCTTTTTCTTCCGTATTTCTCTATTTGTCGTCATCTCGGTAGTCATCCCCTTTCTAACCATATCATCATTCACACAGTCCATCGATCGTACCTGTGGTCCCCCTACTTTTATAGCCATCGACATTCATACTCAAAACTTTCCTCACGACATTTTCCTCATTCCTTCGTATCACATGCCCATACCATGACAACCGATTTCCTCGCAACAGTTAGACACCCTGGGTCCTATTTAATAAAACCGACAGGTGATAGGCGACAATCTGCAAGTTTATGTTTTAGTTTTCTGCACAGTTCTGATTCAATAACAGCACCTGTCGAGAAATGTGTCCATTTTGTCATTTCTTGAAAAATGTTTGGCGTTGTCAGCAGAGCCACGGCAACGATATTTAAATAAACTAAATCTTCTTGGGCCCCGGTCACTTACATACTGGTCGTAATCGGTCGTTGTAACTGCGGTATAGATACTTACTTTGGTAGATTACTCCCAAATAGTCACCAAAGGAGATACGAGTAAGTAATCAGGGCCGTCGGTTATAGTTGAAGTTTAGTAAGAAACCGATGGATGTTTTCGAATACAATTTAATTTAATTAATAGAAAACAAACAGTTAATTCATCAAATTAAATTTCATTCGAAAACATCTATCCGTTTCTTACTAAACTTTAACTATATCCGACGACCCTGGTTACTTATCTCCTTTGGCGACTGTACACCATAAAAATTACAGATATAAATGTAGGAATTTTACATAGGGTGACACAATGAGCGGTCTTATCGGTAAAAGCGATCTTTTACAGATAACCTTTGGATGGATTAAGAACGTGCCTAACCGACTGTACCTACATCATACGTACGAGTCTAGCTAGATCCCTAAATTTGTAAGAATTATTTATTTTGTGGAAGTGAGTATTACTTGTGCTGTTTGTACATACGGATTTGGGGAAATTGATAAAAAAGGAATGCTATAGCGGCGCAGATGAATTTTAAAATGGCTGCTTGCTATTGGAGTATCGTTTTTCTTCTTTTACCTAAATATTTTTTTGAAATTATATTCTATTCGTTATAAGAAAAGTAGAAATTGAAGTATGTAATTTCATTACTTACCTGTTAAAATATATTTTCCTTTTGTTCATTTTATTTTTCTTGGAGAACCATCTGTTCTGGATGCATCTATCCTTCGAAGGTTTAATTTTATTGATCCTATTACCTGCTTACATTTCATTACACATTTATTGTAGCTACCTACTGATCTGATATAGGTACTTAATCTTTTTCCAATTATTTTGGGGTCAGAGCGGAAATGGCCCCGACTTACGAGTCCGAACACAAGCAGGCACTTTACTTTGTGTATTTATTTTCATCACCACTGTTCTGAAAACGGGTAAGGAAACCGGCATGTCCTAAACCCAAATATTCTAAGTCACATGACATCCACCAACCACTCTTACAGAGAGGAGGCCTGTGTCCCAGCAGTGAGAACATTATGCAGCTGAATTCCAGTATTTTATATGGAGCGGCTTCCTATCTGACCTACACAACCCTGTTACTGGGTAACGACTGCCAAAGATCTACGAATGATATCAGGGAGCAACGGTTTCACGTGCATTCCGAAGCACGGGGTAATGTAAAGACGGTCACCCATCCACGGACCGACCGCAGCAGTTTTTTTTTCTCGTGCATACGCCTTTAATAAATAAATAGAAGTACTCAAGTCGGTCCATCCATCCTTACAATGTTGTAAAGTCCCACTGCTGGGCAAAGGTCAAATTAAAATAATAATCATAATTCCTATAATTTTTCTTAGGTGCAACTATATTGCGTTCACAATTTAGTTTCCAAACAAACGTTTAGTGTAAAAACGTTGACACAGAATAAAAACATAGACGCAGTCGTGTAACATAAGTTTACGTTCCAAATATGGCAGGATAGTGATGTCCCGGCTTATCCGCTTGCGTCGCGTCGTAAAATTGTCTGTGCAAAAAGGGTTGCTAAGGCGCCATTGGACTCAAAGCTTGGACGGAAATAAACGGAAAAAGTATCGAAACTCACGTCTGCGCTAAGGACTGTTATTTTTTTTTTTAACTCTGTGTCGTCATTCAGGTTTTTATTTACTGGAATGTTAGATTCTTTTGATGTTGTCCGTTATGGTTTTTGGAAATTTTTAGTTATTTGCCGCTTGTTTGATTAATAACTCGTATATTTAGAACATTTATGGTTTTTAGTAAATTTTACCTACTGCGAATCTCGTTCATCCAATGGATTCTGCCCATTTCCAATATTGAAAGAAACAAAAACGTTTATTTTCGGCAAACATGACGCAGAAAAAAACCCAAAAAAAAAAGAATATTGCAAATCGGTTTACAAATAATGAAGTTTTGAGATAACAAATTTAAATAACAACCGAATTAAGAACCTCTTTCATTTTTTCAAGTCGGTTAAAAAGAACAAGTTATATTGCCTTTTTGATAAAGCTAATTAATAAACAAATTAAGATGACCAGATGTATAACCGTAAATGAAGCAAACAGAGTATGTAGGATCGTAGCAGTGTGCGTTCTGTAATTTCTGCCTACCCCTAAGGGCTTGAGTTAATGAATGTATGTAATTAATAAAAATTACTTACCTACCTATTAATTGTGCCATTGTGTGTACTTCCAACAGCAAAGCATATTTTTAAAGAACAATATTACAAAAAATACCTTACTTCAAACATGCATGTATATTCAAATATTCATAGTGTTTATGTCTCCCAATTTTGATAAGCAAACAAGGGCGCTATTTACAGCGTCTATCTCGGAAAAGGAAAAAAATATATCGAGATAAGCCTGCGGCCTTTCGGTGTCATTTTGTGAAAAAAAACCTTGTTTATTTTTTATCATGTTATTGCAGTGTGTGGAGACCTCAACAAGTCTTTGGATTGTGGCGGGAAACGGAATGAAACGTCATCAACTGAGAACGGACAACACTATTGTCCGTTGTTTATGGTTTTTATTTTCTTTTTCCTGCTAGCTCGCTTTTTACAAAAAATAGTGGGCTAGTGTTGTTGAGGAATACATAAGAAATATGACTGAATTCATGTCTTATGTTAGATTGTATCCGTAATATTTATATGTATGTATGTATCAAGGTATATCTGCGAGGTAATTGCATAACACACATAAAATGACAATCGATCGCAATCTCTTTGATTTTGACAGTTCTGTCAAGTTCTTTGCGTTGTTTACGTTACTGAGCAGACGAATTTTTCAAACCTTTAATAATAATAAATAATAAAGTATTTATTTGCAAAATATTATTTGAAGCAATGGATTAGGAATTTCCTTCGAAACCCTCGGAATGTGATTAAAAGTATGTTGTGCAATTACGGTGCTGGCCATGTATAGCCATAGCCATGCCATTTGTGGCCATTTGTAAGTAATTTATTTTTTATGATCTTCAACAAAAGATATACACAATACATCACACATATATAAAGGGCCCAGTGGTAACGGACGCGACTTATGAGTTTGTAGGTCGTAGGTTCGAGCCCAAACAGGCGCTTTAATTTGTGTAAATTATTTCATCACCGCTGTTCTCAAAACGGTGAAGGAAAACTTCAAAAATTCTAAGACATGTGACATCTACCAACCCGCACTGGGCCCGCGTGGTGGATTACGGCCCACACCTTCTCGCCGAGAGGACGCTTGTGTCCCAGCAGTGGGAACGTTATTGGCTGATTATGATGAAATATAGGGCAACATCAGGTATTAAGTAGGTGTACCCCTTCACTTATAGGAGACCACAGCATGCTAACAAATAAAATAAAAAAAAACTCCTAGTCACATGGTAGGGGGAGCCCTGAGGGTTTTGAGCAAGCATATGCAAGGCGAAAAGTTGATATCTGAGTAGGTATGGCATGAAAAGAGAACACTTTTTTTTTTTTTTCAAATTGTATGTAAAATTTCAGATGGGCACCCCGTGGTCAGACCGTGGCCATTCTCGTAATTTTAAAAACATTCACAGTCATCTCTGTGCTCTGTGTCAATCTGTCAAAAATACCTCTAATTTCCCTACATTTTTGACAAGTTTTTGACATTGATTGTCGCTGAGATGAGATTGCAGCTAGATTTTGAACGTTTTTGATTACGGGAATTGGTCTTCTGGAGTCCACTTTCAGATTTCAATAGTAAAAGCTATGTATTTATGATGATGCGATGAGATGCCTACAATACAAATTGGGTAGGTAACTATCCAAAACCTTTTTCAAGAAAAAGGTACCTTTTATTCATAGTAGGTATTGTATTCGGTTACAATAAAACCAAACAATAACATTCTAAATAACAACACAAACTTCAACCCCGTATTCACAGTTCTTTGATAACTAGTACTCCAAGATCTCGACCTTTCCAAACTAGGTAGGTACTAGGTAGAACAGACCTAAAACTTTCAGTCTATAATTTAGTCTAGAAGTACGGTCCCGTTTACCTGGAAACTTCATAAATACATTAACATATACGTCATGTAAATGTCTTCTCGCGTGCCACTTATGTACCTTATCTTAAATAACTTGCTTAGGTACAATAGGTACTCTAAGTACAATAGTTATCACGTAGGTACTTGTACACACAAGGTGTATCAGAAAGCTGTGATCAAAGGGGTTCGAACATTTTTCAATGGATGCTGTAAAAATGAATTTTGACTAGGTAACTATACTTAGTTAGATAAGTAGTCAAAATTCATCAAAAACCGGTCAAGTGCGAGTTGAACTCGCGTAGAGAGGGTTCCGTATGATGAGGAATATGTTATTTACCTACCATGTTTTTTGAAATCTGACCCAAACGGGTTTATTTTTTCTAAGCTTCCACTCACGACGAATATAGGGACATTTATACACAATTATAAATGATTTTCATAGTTTTCTTATGGCGATCTTTAGCTCCAAATACGAGTACATCGGGAACGTGACACTTTAGGGACTTTTACTTTATATTATTTGATGGTTTATGTTTGTTATATGTCCCCTATCCATATATACCTACTACGTCATAGAGGGCGGAAGTTTTGAAAAAAAAAAACATCCAAAATGGCGGCGGGTCGGATATGCCAGAAAGGCTTGAGCCCTTTTAAGGGTGTGGTACAGACCATCAAACTTAGCAACTTTCTCTATGGGACCAACACCGTAATCGAGAAAAAATATTCAGCCGTTCCATACATTTAGGTCGAGCAGGTATTGGAGTTTTGTATGGGACAGTTGACCATTTTTTCGTGATTTCGATGTGGGTCCTATGGAGAAAGTTGCTCAGTTTGATGGTCTGTACCACACTTAAATTGGTCCACACCTTTATGATACACTTTGTATGTACAAGTACCTACATAACTATTGTTTGTAGAGTACCCGTTTGTATAGTCACAGAATAAATAATAATACTGTATAGTGAGGGTCGCAAAACTTATAAATAGTACTGGTTTAGTGCCTTTAATGTAATTCTTGAGCACCTGTTTGGTTATGATTTTATGGTTTACAGATATAATTTTGGCAATCATTGGGGAGACCTGTATCTAGCAGCGGGTCGTCTTTCAGCTGAAATGATGGTTTTATCTGTCTACAACCATCATCATCTGCCTAGCCTTTTCACAACTATTTTGGGGTCGGCTTCCAGTCTAACCAGATACAGCTGAGTACTAGTATTTTACATGGAGCGACTGCCTATCTAACCTCCACAATCTAGTTTCTGGGTAATACGAAACCCCTTGGTAAGACTGGTTGTCAGACTTTCGGGGTTCTGACAACCTGTAACGACTGTCGGGACCCAAGGCTTAACGTGCTTTCCGAGTCTCGGAGGGGTCTCGGTATGTAAAGATGGTCACCCATCCACGAACCAACCGCGGTAAGCGTAGTTTAACCTGACCGATCGACCCGTGCGGCTGTTATTACTTAGCCACAAGCTCCTCTATGCATGTATCTATATGCATGTATCTACAACCATGCCTGTCAATTATGACCACTTTTATGCCATATTTCGAATAGAATACTTATGTACACCATATAAATGTACAGATATAAATGTAGAAATTTTACAAAGGGTGACACAATGGGCGGTCTTATCGCTAAGATCGATCTTTAAAAGATAACCCTTGGATGGATTAAAAAGGGAAAGGAGAGACAATACTGTAGGTTGTCTGTGGTGTACGATTTACAATTTTACATAATACAATAAATACATACACAAAGCATATACTAATTCAGCGGGATTGTCCGAAAGGGTTACCGCTACCCCGGAACATAAAGGGCAAAGGAAGGAACATGGGTGGGTTTTAGTCAGTAAGAGTCTGACACTCCCTTCCGCTCCACCCAGAGCGGGAGGGGTCATTTGATGATTTCCCATCCGAAAAAAAAAAAAGCATATACTAATCTATATACCTAATTACTAGCTGTTGCTTGCGACTTTGTTTGCGATCCAGGATGAAAAGTAGCCTATGTCCTTCCCTAGGTCATGGTCTACCCATGTGCCAAATTTCATCCAAATCTGTTCAGCCGTTTTAGCGTGAAAGCGTAACAAACAAACTTACTTTCGCATTTATAATATTAGTAGGATTAGTTAGGATATCATGAAACCGGAGCAAAGAAAATAATTATAATGATGATGTTTAAGGAGAGAGAAAATGTTTTTTTGTACATAGTTTTAAAATTAGACAAAGATTGAGCACGCCTTATCGACACAGGCAAGTCATATTCGTATTAAGATAAGTTTTAAACGAACAGAAAGTACCTACACTTACAATAAATTTAGACATCTCCTGAAAATCAACAATATGTACCGACGAAGTCATTGTCATCTGCCTCACCTTTTCTCAACTGTATTGGGGTCGGCTTCCAGTCTAACAGGATGCAGCTGAGTGCCAGTATTTTGCATGGAGCGACTGCCTATCTGACCTCCACAACCCAGTTACTGGGTAATACGATACCCCTTGGCTTACCAAGGGGTATCGTACAAAGTCTGACAACCAGTCTTGACTGGTTGTCAGACTTTCGGGCTTCTGACGACCCGTAACGACTGTCAAAGATCCACGAATGACAGCCAGAACCAACGGCTTAGCGTTTAAACATTTTATTTCAAACACTTCTATATAATCAGAGTATTAAATATAGCAAAAGGAAACAGGAAAGTGATCGCGTCTCTAACAAAATATGGCTGCACAAAATCAATATTCGATTATGAATCGACTCAGCGTATTTCGGAGCCGGGATAACAGCCGGGACCAACGGCTTAACGTGCTTTCCGAGGTATGGAGGAGTCTTGGTATGTGAAGATGGTCACCCATCCACGGACCAACCGCGGCAACCGTAGCTTAACCTGATCGATTTATCCGAGCGGCTGTTATTACTTAGCCATAAGCCCCTCAGAACCCACCGACGAAGCCCATCGACGAAATGTAAAAAAGAATCTTTAAAAATAATTACTTTCTACTCGTTTCTTGCCTGTGGGGCAATAAATTATAGGTTAATAATATAATGTATTATGACGACACCAAACATCCATCTATTCAAAATGAAAGCTTACATAAATATTCAAAGTAAAACCAAGTTAGAACCTAACAAACTTCAATATTGTCAGCAAACAAATCGCTTCTTCACGATCGTGTGAAAAGTAGCGACCTAACAAAAAGTTGGAATACATCAATAATAACTTAACGTAACTTACACTCTTAGGTTTGAGTTTTGACGTAAAAGAATACTTGTTTGATTTGTTTTTGGTAAGGACCGACGGAAATACAAAAACAAAATACAAAAAATAAAAAGTTTTATTGGCAAAAAGAAAAGGTGAACAGACAGAAATTTTACATAACCGCAGTTATGTTTGAACATCACAATTTTTAGTCACCAAACTAAATAGGTTAGGCTTAAATAGGTTGAGAAAATGATGACCTACGGAGAAATTGCGGAACACACTAACAGTAGCAATGTCTTTCATTTTGACAGTTCAACAACATTCATTGCGTTATTTACGTTGTTGAGCAATTTTTCGAACATATGAAGCAATGGATTAGCAATATCCGTCAAAATTATTTGGATTGTATTTGACAGTATGTTAAGCTGGCTAGAAAGGAAGAGAACTCAAAAACATCTCAATCAGCCGTCATCTCAGGATGACGGCTGATTGAGATGTATAGACAAAGAAGACTCGCTACGAAATCACTCTATTGATCGAAGACTATAACGGTGAATGTTTGTGAGTGAGTGTGGGTGTTTGTATGTTTGTTACTTCTTCACGCTCAAAAGGCTGAACCAATTTTGATAAAATTTGGTATGGACGTGGCTGACATCCTAGATTAACACATAGGATAATTTTTATCGCGATATTCCCACGGGATAGAAACTTATGCGAGTGAAACCGCGGGGCGCAGCTAGTAATAAATAAATTCGGATAAAGACAGCGAGTTGATGAGGTATAACTTGCAAATTTGCCAAAAAACAGGGCGTTACCAAGAGATATTGTAGTTGAAATTTGCAGAGTGATAACACTTTACAGATCATCTCTGAGCTTAAGCTATATTCCAGTTTCATCCCATAAATAACAATAAACCTTCAATTTGGACTCGCTTTTCCTGATTGAATTCGTAATTGAAATATTGCTATCACTATAACGCTTGAAAGTCTGAGTGGTTGCTCCGTTCATCATCGTCTACATCCTGTAAGTGTAACAACTAGCGGCAACTTCACTCTAATGAGCTCTGCGATACAAACACTTTTAGTACCTATGGAAAAAGCCGTGGAAAGAGTGCCTATTTCATATAAGGATGGCAGGGACCACGATGCGCAAATTTTAACCATGTATTCAGCACATGATTGTAGACACCCTAGCGTAGAAATATTTAGTCAGTTATAAAAAAAAAAAGTTTTATAGAAAAGTGCGATACCTGCGCGGTAAAAATGTATCGAAAAGCATTTCTTTTTCTAATAACCGACGTAGTATTTGAAGGAGGCCCTTTCCCAGCAGTGAGACAGTAAAAGCTAACAAAAAAAAAATAACCGACGAAAAATTTCAGCGCAGGTTCAGAATCATGTACTGAATCCAAGGTAACGGGTTGCGAGTTAATGTCCCGCCACCCTGTATAGGTAAAGTGAACAATACACTAGCGCACCAACTCCATATTACAAAGAATGCCAAAGACTACATAGGGTGTACGTGTGAGCGAGTCAACTTTTAATGGAGTTTCCTCCGCGAAGTTGTGATGACGCCTGGTTTACGGCGCAGTGACGTTAAACAATTGTAACGAACTCCAGCGCAAAGTATTTTGTTTGAAAGGGCCCTGCGTAAGTTGATTTTCGATCGTTTATTGAACGAAATCTTGGGTTGGATGGTTATTCATTCAGCTGTAGGTATCTCTGGTTCTATGTAGCTCTGATTAACTTGTTTACAAGTTATCCAAGTACATAAGTGTCGCTTTTGGGAACTGTTTACTTGGGAAACACTGTACCAATCATAAGTCAACCAATCAACCGTTCTATATGCCACCAAGCAGATAGCTGCGTTGAAGTTCAACTGATGGTTCTGACGAAAGTTCAGCTGGTGTACATATTTCCACATAGTAGTTCCAGAGATTAGCGTGTTCAATCAAACAAACAAACTCTTATTGTCTTATTGTCTTCTTCTCTCTTATTTGTATGGTGTACAATAAAGAGTATTCTATTCTATTCTATTCTTCAGCTTAATTATTAGTATAGATAGTTAGATGTGCCCGAAGAAACTGAGTACAGTCACCAAAGGAGATAAGTAACCAGGGTCGTCGGATATCGTTGAAGTTTAGTAAGAAACGGATTGATGTTTTCGGATAAAATTTTATTTAATTAATATTGTCATGGCCACCACGACCCGATTCAGACCGCGCCTGCGACGACCCTGATGACTTATCTCCTTTGATGACTGTACATACACAGCGCATGGCACAATATCGTGTGAAGCTAAACATTGAAATTTGAACATTGCGCGTGTGTGCTGTCGGTATACAATCTGTCCAGGCGTGATGGATCCCTGCGCCATCCCATTACTTAGTTGGTTTGTTTGCCTTTACGATGATATCGCACTAGCGTTGATCCAGGCGTAGGCAGTTTACTAGAGACGGAATTGTCGAATATGAGAAAAAAAAAGACAACTAAGCTGTGAACACACTTTAGCTCAACGAAAACTATTTTTGTCTCTGGTGTAGTCGCGTTTGAGCTCTATTTATTTACTTATTTATTAAGGTAGTAGCTGCGCCTAGAGATGTAAATTGAAAAAAAACTAAATGTTTTTTTTCACAAGTTTGAAAAAAAACATGAAAAAAATCTTGGCACCATTGCTTTTTTTCTACATTTGGTTTTTTTTCAGAAAAAGTGAAACACTATAACTAAAGTGGAATAAAACACTAAATTTGATTGTTTTGTTTTTATTCAAGTCAAAATATGTTTAAATCAATGGGTAACTATTATTATGAACTTAAAAAATACTTAAGGTGTTACAATCATCTGTATCAGTATCAGTAGCTACGGCTACGCTTGTTTTATCAGCATCGGATTCATCGGAATAATGTTCTGTGTCTGTATTTGTTTCATCTGATTCTGAACCAATGACTATACTATCAGGGACTCTATTACCTTCTGCTTGTGTTAATATTGTTGATGATTGTACTGATTGCAATCTTAAATTGTGCGCAATGTACACTATTTTCCTAGCCCTGTCATTTGTCAGTCTATTACGTTTCTTGGTATGAATATCGCTGTACATACTAAATGTTCTTTCGCACGCTGCTGATGTAGTAGGAAGAGAGAGAAACTTGACGGCTACTTTAGACAAAGCAGTTGATTTGCAAAGTCCTGCCCACCAAGCAATGGGATTCAATTTGTTCACCGATGACCACAAAAAAGTCTTAGAAAAAAACTCTTGTTTTGCTATGTAATTTGCAAGCTCTGCCAGTACTATATCCTCTTCGATATCTGGTATCTTTATAGCAGCATTATAAATTTGTTCTACAGCAGCCGTTTCTTCTTCTGGAGTCAGATCGCATCCTTTAAAATGAGGATCCAATAGGTTCGCGATTTTATGAACGTCATATATAGCGAATGCCTTTCTATTTTTGAGTATTTCTCTGACTTTTTTTTCCTCGGATTTTAACAGGGGGCTCTTGTCCAACATGTCTTCCACATTGACTTCAATTTTTTTATATAAACTTAAAACATGAGACATCTGTGGAGTGTCACTTTCTACAATTGTAATAGTGTCTAATATTGGTTTCAATAAATTGTAAAATCCAGTAACATTATCCTAAAAGTCATCGCTCAACATATTTACTTTTAATGTTTCCACTTTATTTATAACATCTGAAAGACTGTCATCAATCGCCATGGTTTTAATAGTTTGTTTGTTTTCTTTTAAACTCTCTAAGCAGGAGACTAGAGATCCCCAGCGCGTTTTAACTGGAAGCTTAAGACTTAATTTGACGCCGGTGGTCAACTGCTTTTCTATGAAAGCTGTGTTAAGCTTGTGAGAGTTCTTTATAGCCTTGACACTAGCTGTTGCATCGGCTATGAGGGTCTTTAAAGTTGGCAAAGTATTCATATCAGTAAATATTAATTGGAGGGAGTGTGCTAGGCACCCGTAGGTAAATAAGTTTGTCCGTGCGTACTTCGTTTCGAGTAGTTTCCAAGCTGCCTTCATATTAGCAGCATTGTCAGTTACAACGCCAAAACACTTTTGAGGTCCTATTTCATCAATGACACAACTCATTTCTTGAGCCATGAATTCTGCAGTGTGACATGATCTTCCTGTCGGTAAAACCTTGTAAAGAAAAGCTTTCGGCGTCGTGACAACAAAATTTACTATAGGTTCATTTCTAATGTTGCTCCAGCCATCCACAGCCAATGCCACAGAATCAGCAGCGGCAATTGCCTCTGCTACCAACGCAGACACATTCTTGTACTCATTTTCCAAAAACTGGCCTGACAACATGTATCTAGAAGGTAGTTTATATGCTGGCCGAAGAAACGAAAACAATGTCCTCCAATGAGAATTTTCCACCAAACTGAGAGGAGATCTGCTCGCAAGAATTGCCCTGCTGAGAAGCTCATCTGCCTTGTCTTGATCTTCTGGATTCATATTGTCTATAAAAGCTGCAATACCTGGTGTCTTTAACTTTTTTTCTGTAGTGGCTAGCATAGATGTACTGGCAATGCTGGATACTTCTAAAAAGAAAAGACAGTGCGGTAAGGTAAGGAACACTATAAATCACTACAACATAGTTATTTGATAATAAATACATATAATATGGACTACGAAGCAGCAGTTTTTTTTAAATAATATAATTTTCAAGTTTCAACAAATGCTTTGTCATATAGAGCTCGGACTTTTAACACGGAATTCCGTAGTTCGAGTCAAGCCAGTACAATCAAAAGAGTTTATCATGTGCGAATTAATTTGAATTTAACCATCACAAAAAAAAAAGCGACAAAACAGGCAAATACCAAAAAAAAAAAATGTACTTACGCCGTGGAACTTGTGTGGTTGTCTTCATAATATATTTTTCTTTTACAGAGTCTGGGCATTTTTTACAGACTTCTAGATGCTTTGACATTCTTGTGCCGTTTTTCGTAAGACGTTTTGAGCAGAATGTACATTCTACTTTAGGTATTTTGGAAGTGGAAACAACATTGTTAAAAAGATTTGCCACGACTGATGTCTTTCGACCTGAACCAACTCGTTTCGGCATATTTACAAATATAATCAAAAAAATATTACAATAAAATTACTCAATACGATTTTAATATTTACTTAACACACACAGAACACTCAACAAAAACGAACTCTCACTGTCTCAAGCTTTCTGCAGTCTGCACCCAAATCAACCAAAACATAAACTAAACGAGGATTAGGGAAATCCCCGTCAGTAAATGTAGTTTACATTTGGTGTTGCCAATTATGTCAAGACATGTACATATGTACTATTTAACAAAAAACAAACGGTATTTTCTTATTGAACAAAAAAAATAATAATATCAACTCATATTATACGATAACCGCCTTACCATATTTTTATTTTCCTACTCATGAAAAAAAACCTGCTCCAGAAAAAAAACTGCTTTTTTTAATGTTTTTTTTTAATGTTTTTTTTCATCTCAGAAAAAAAACCGTTTTTTTACAACTCTAGCTGCGCCCCGTGGTTTCACTCGCGTAAGGGTCGATCCCGTGGGAATATCGGGATTTAAAGTATCCTATGTGTTATTCTGATGTATAAGTTAACAAAACTAACTAGCTGCGTGAAAGAGGAACAAACATCCATCCATCCATTCGTACAAACTTTCGCGTTTATTATATTAGTAGGATACCAACAGCTTCTGTGTATAAAATATCTTAAGTACTATAGGTGACAATAACCTCGGACTTAGAGAGTCGCCAATTACAGGTTAACCAGCAATTTTAGAAATAAGTATATGATAAAATATAATTAGGCTCTAGAATGTAGAAATTCCACTATTCCACTACATATACTACTTTTAGGAAAATTCTAATTCGCAGCCAAACGTTAAATACCAATACGGGCCTTGTTGCCCGTAAATATTTACTCTGTGGAAAGTAATGAAAAAAAAAATCAGTTCAAAAGATTCTTTACGACGACAATTCAAAAAAGGAATCGTTTCACCATGACCGATTATAAAGAATCCATTCGCGCGATCAATCAATGTCCTTCGGCTAACAGGATGTTATTAAAAAAAAATTAGGCTTTATACGTTACGTATTTAATTTTCCATTTGATGGCGGCAAAGAACGAAGTTTGACAAGTAAAGAAATAATTTAGCACTTTGAATTGAGAATTCTTATCACGTATTGAATTCGGACGAAAAATCGTAACTAGGTTTATATTTATTCCTTTGGAGGTAAAATCTTTTTAATTGAATTTTGGGTAGGGAAAGGTAGGTACTTTGTCTGAGTCGTCTGAGAGAAAGAGCTGGCTTCAGTGGTTGAAGTTTATATTGTACATCTGTGCATATACAGGCAGCCTAAGGAAACAAATGAATATTCTGGCTAAGATGACAGCTGAGGGGCAATTTCCGTATTTTTAATAACATTCGCAGTCAAAACTACTTCAGTCTATTTACGTACATTTATGACCAGTTTTTGTTTGTCGCCGATGTGAGACTGCGACTAGATTTTGGACGTTTTTAATTACGGGAATTTGCCTTCTGCCGATCGATTCTGTAAAAAAATCACAGTGAAAAGTTAGGTGAAGTGAGCTTAGAGTGAGCTGTCAATAGTGTCAATCCCTAGCATTAGTTGGAATCACAGCTCACTTCACGCTCACTTCACCTAAGTTTTCACGGTGAGATGGTTACAGAATCGCACTGCAGATTGTTCTAAAAAGAAAAACAAAAGAAGCCAAACTTCAGTTAGGCGTCATATTAAAACTTCTTGTCTTGAGTTCGAAACTTAAATATTCTATGGAAGTTCATAATTTCGATTCTATTTCGAATAAACATGGAGTCGTCACGTATTTATACTAAAATACCTCATATCGGATATCGGTACCAACCACAATACAACTTAACCTTGTCTAAGAAACTATCGTGAAGTTTGGGCTGCACGTACAAAACATGTCGTGCTGGCTTTAACATGCTAAAGTTGGCTTGTTTATATTTTAAAGCGCTTCGGGAATATGCTCTCCTAGTACCAATATTGTGACTATGTGATCCAGCAATATTTCTTGAAGGAAATAAAATAAATAAAGTATTCGATGGTCGCGTTGGGGTCATGCATGCGATTGGTGAATTTTTAAAAATATTTTCTACTTGCCGTCAAAGTGAATTCTTACTGAGAAAGCTGTATGAAGCCTCAAAATGCATGTTTTATTAGCATTTGTATAATGTATTCAATGCATTTTTGTTATCTTTGATGCAGAATAGGATCTTAAATAGTCAGCGAAATATAATAGAATACTCTTTATTATGTAGGTACACCATATAAATTACAGATATTATTGTAGACATTTTACAAACTGTGACACTACGGTCTTATCGCTAAGAGCAATCTTTTAAAGACAACCTTTGGATGGATTAAAAAGGGGAAGGAGTGACAAATACTGTAGGTAGGTAGTCTGTAGTGTACCATTGACATAATACATAAAATAAAAAAGGTAGAAAAATTAAGGAAGAAAAAAAATGAAGTATTATTAAGGCAAAGAGAGAAGCAAAATGCCTAAAAAATAGGAATAATTTATTAGTTATCACAAGCATCAAAGATGATTAACAGTAATTGATCTAAGTCTCACAGTCGCGATTAAATTCTACCATTAACCTGCCTTACCCTGCATACGGGTGGGTAAAAATAATAAATGTATATATATATCCAGCCAGTCTTCCGTAGAATCAATCTTTCAGGAGGCACATGTGGTGGACAGAACTGAAGTGAACGAATGAAAATCGATGAACGGTTATTTATTCATATCGAACTTTTTTGGGTCAAGGCAATGCGAGGGTTAAAAATAAATCTTCATGTCAAATGTAAAGTTGAAAATAGTTTTTCTTTACCAGGAGCGAAGAAATGCAAAGAGGATCTTCAACATTTTAAAGGATTTAAACAAAAAAAATGAAGTATAGAATAAGCGTGATTCAGCAGATAAATAAAATATTAACAGTTAATTAAACGAAAAAATTATAAACATTTCTACAACATTAATTAAATTATTATCTGCCTCGCCTTTTCCCAACTATGTTGGGGTTCGGCTTCCAGTCTAACCGGATGCAGCTGAATACCAGTATTTTACATGGAGGCGACTACCTATTTGACCTCCACAACCCAGTTACTGGGTAATACCTACGATATCCCTTGGTAAGACTGGTAGTCAGACTTTTGGGCTTCTGATGACCCGTAACGACTGTCAAAGGTCCACGAATGACAGCCAGAACCAACGGCTTAACGTGCTTTCCGAGGCACGGAGGGGTCTTGGTATGTAAAGATGGTCATCCATCCACGGACAAACCGCGGCAAGCGTAGCTTAATAACCTGATCGATTGCAACGGGTGGCTGTTATTACTTAACCGCAAACCCTCAAACATTTCTATATAATCGGAATATTAAATATAGCAAAAGGAAACAGGAAAGTGATCGCGTCTTTAACAAAATATGGCTGCACGAAATCAATATTCGATTATGAATCGACTCAGCGTATTTCGGAGCGGAGGATACGGTATTTATTATTAATGGCTTTAGAGAGTTAAATATCCTTCTGGCCTTTTCAAACCTACAGTGGAATTGGTTTCTCGTCTAGCTGCTAGATACGGCTGAATATCAATATTTTAGCAGTAGCGACGGCCACTTGGTCTCCGGGAACCAGCACCCTAATTGCGTAAAACATTATCGATCACAATCTGAATCATTTTGAAGGATATTGCTAATACATTACTTCATATGTTCGACAAATTTGTCTGCTCAACAATTTAAATAACGCAATGAATGTTGTTGAACTGTCAAAATGAAAGCCATTGCTATTGAGAGTGTGTTACGCAACTACCCCAGTGTTTGATTTAAGTACTTGTTTTTTATATCGACCTGAAACTATTTTAGGGTCTAAAATCAATTTATTTATACGATAAAAATATATATACACTGAATTATACTAAACTAGCCCCTGCTTCGAACGGTTTTTACGACTTGATGCGGACAGCATGGAGTTTTCTTATACCTATGTAAGTTTAATATAAATGTTATGTGGTGTATGTTTATTATGCACATAAAAACCTAATCTAACTAAAACTATTAAAAAACTAAAACATTGCGTCGAATTATTCCTTCGCATCGCTGTCAACTCGTAATGAACCCAAGAGACTAGTGGCATTGCCACGTTGTATGGCAACGCTTAGCTTCTGGCCAGGGTAAAAGCCAGCCCCTGGGTCACGGGACTGTGTAAACTAAAACACATAAACCTTCCGGAATAAATTCTCTAAATTATGGTGAAAAATCAAAATTGGATGCGTAGTTTCGAAGAACAACGCAAACACACAAACACAACGGCTTCAACTTATATGTAATATGATACAGTTTATAAAATTTGTATCTTAGATTAACTGACAAATGATTTTGTTTTATTTATTCAATCTTAAAGCGCTGTGAAAATAGTCACATTTAAAGCTTGTCACCCCCTGAAGTCCTGATGAAATGATTGTGTAGATTGTAAATGAACTCCTGAAGCGAAAATAAAACGGATAGCATAAGGATAACTACTGAATATCAATGATAATGAAGTATAAACAAAGTAAAGATTACATTGGTACTCAAATAAACTTCTCTCCGAATTAGTATCCCTATCCTAACCCGAGAAGCTCCAGTCAAACTATGTATCCCTAGTACTCACTGATCGAATAGTTATCTAACTCAATAATCTACATTATTGAATTTGTGCTATTAACTAGTTTTCTTGTAATATGTGGATTGGCTCTTCAACCCCGGCTGGGCTGGCACGGTTGGTTTAAGAGTTTAATCAGAAATGGGACTTGATCATGCCTCATGAAATGCTTTGCGAAGAATTTAAACTACTTATTGTTTTACAGTAGATGTTGAATCTTCTCTGATATATTGACAATCTTACGTTTGCACAATAAATCAATCTTAGGACCTAAGTAAACCAGCGGGGTAATTACTTAACACACTAATTGTAGGAATGGGTTTTATTTTGACAGTTCAACAACATTCATTGCGTTATTTACGCTGTTGAGCAGACAAATTTTTCGAACATATGAAGTAACTAGCTGCGCCCCGGGGTTTCACCCGCATGAGTTTCGACCCCGTGGGAATATCGGGATAAAAAGTATCCTATATGTTAATCCTGGTTATAAACCATCTGTGTGCCAAATTTCATTTAAATCCGTTCAGTAGTTTTTGCGTGAAAGAGTAACAAACATACATCCATCCGTCCATACAAACTTTCGCGTTTATATTATTAGTAGGATGGATTAGCAATATCCTTCAAAATGATTCAGATTCTAATTGATAGTGTGTTACGCATTGATATCTGCCTGTCTATTGGTCACAGGTCTTACCTCAGTAACTATGACAGATTTGACAATACAATCAGTGGAAACTTCATGCTTATAAAAATCATTGTAAATCTTGACACAACAAACAGATAATGCGTTTTACACACGATATGTTGAGGGTTGGCTCCGCACTCCATTGACCATCCTTACGCATCCTGTCCCATGATCATTGACTTTTAAGACCTCATAGCTATCGTGAAGCATCATTTACTTTCTATAGTGGACTTACACGGAAGAACTTCTTGGCCCTCGCTAAACTTCAGGTAGACACGTGATGAGAATTTCATAGACGTTAGAAAAAAGGGTTGAACAAGTTTCCTTCCCCTAAGCGACCAACACAACAAAATCTAAGACCGAAAGTCTTCGAATTTTTGTTCTTTAGAAGAGAAAGAAAATCCCCGAATTTTCTAAGAGAATTAAACTAAAATAAAGTCCACGATGAAATTCTGCTCCGAGATTATTATGGAAATAGCGCGGAAACAACAATACACAGTGAAGCCGTATACACCCTATTGTTTCAATTTCTGAGTGCTTAGGGCTTCCTAATGTGTTGTGAGCTTATGTAATCCTGGTACATATGTGCTAGAATAGATAATGTTTGTTACATCTCAAAATAATATTACAACTATTTTATTATCGATAGGTAAGGAAGCTACGCTTGCCACGGTTGGTCCGTGGATGGGTGAATCTTCACATAACAAGACCCCTCTGTGCCTCATAAAGCACGTTAAGCTGTTGATCCCGGCTGTCATTCGTGGATCTTAGAGAGCCCGAAAGTCTGACAACCAGTCTTACCAAGGGGTATCGTATTACCCAGTAACTGGGTTGTGGAGGTCCGATAGGCAGTCGCTCCATGTAAGATACTGTTAGACTAGAAGCTGACCCAAACATAGTTGGGAAAATGCTAGGAAGATATAGATAATGATGAGGTAGGTTGTGTACCTAATTGTAATTTGTACACAGTCTGTGGTGTTAGAAGTAGCTATGGTCTTTGTTTTTCAGCGCACAGGAGTATGCCAACACTATCATTCCATTATTTAACAAAAAGTAAAGCTCCTATGAGAGCAGTGGTGACCCAGTGGTGCCATCCGCGACTTACGAGTGGTAGGTCGTGGGTTCGATCCCAAGCAGGCACTTTACTTTGTGTAAATTATTTTATCACCACTTCTCCGAAAATGGTGAAGGAAAACATCGTGAGGAAACCGGCATGTCCTAGAAGCAAACATTCGAAGACATGTGACATCTACCAAGCCGCACTGGACCCGCGTGGCGGATTACGACCCGCTCCTTCTCACAGAGAGGAGGCCTGTGTCCCAGCAGTGGGAACATTATAGGCTGATTATGCGAAATCTCCTATGTGTTATTTCTTGAGTAAAACGAGTTTGAAGCTCGAGTCCGACCTTAGAGGGTCTTTCCTTTTTCAAGAATCTGAAGTCTCTTCTTTTAGGAATAATGTTTAACAAAAACTTATCTTGTCCAACATTAAACTGCTTCCCCAAATAGTGAAATCCTAAATCACTACAGTATCGTCTAAAGATCTACTCCCATAGACAGTAGAAGTTATTGCAAAAGTGCAATTTCCTGCTGTAGTGTCGGAGTGCTGTATTTTAGCTCGTAGTAGGCCGCCGGGAGCAATGTCCGGTGCTGGCCGGACGGGCGGACGGTCGGGCAGCCGGATGGGCAGACGAAACTACCCTCTGCATTTACTTAGCAGGATGTACGGAGCAACTTTGAATTTATTTTTGTGAGGTTCCGAAATGGTTTTGAATTATTTGTTAAAATAGTTGTAGTTGTATGTTAAAGGATTGCACTAATAGTATTATGTTGTACTTATGCAGGTAATATTAAAGATATTTTGCAGAAGTAGATAAAACTTTTGATACCTACTTATCTCTGTTTACGTTTAGGTATTTCTAGAATCAATGTAGCAATAGCTAACGAAAAAATAAGTTAAGTTAAAAAATAGTAAGTTTATTTATCATCTTACTGTATTCTGGGTAAGATACGAGTACCTCCGGCGCCAGGTCCCTTTAATTAAATTTCTTTCAACAAACGTCGGTCCGACCATTAAAAATATAAATTCTCCAGGATGAAATGTCAAGTTGCAGAGCTCTAGAAGAAAGTCACTAAAACAAAAAAAAAAATAACTTTAAAATTACAAACCATCCTGGTTCTACGTTCTAAAAATTCAAAAAAAATATAACGGTTGCAAAAAACGCGGGAACAAAGCTGTGCGCTCTTTGGTCGGCCATTCGAATAGTATCGCTGCTCGAGAGCGGGGGAACGGCAGGAGTGGTGCCACTCGACATAGATTCAGTTGGGTTACTATTGTTGGGGAAACTCGGGGAAAACTCGATAGGAATGAGACTTGGTTGACACTATGATTTTTTGAAAAAGTATGAATGTGTTTGTTTCTTTACACCGCCATTTGTAATGAGAAGTCAAACTTAAAAAAGACCTGCAACCTAATTGCATCACAATCTGAATGATTTTGAAGGATATTGGTAATCCATTGCTTCATATGTTTGTCAAATTTGCCTGCTCAACGACATAAATAACGCAATGAGTGTTGTTGAACTGTCAAAATGAAAGCCATTGCTACTGATAGTGTGCTACACAATTAGCCCGCTGTTTGCTGACATGCGGAAATCGTTAAATAAATTAATTGTTACTGTTGCTACGTTTTCCCATTCACTTCAAGTACAATTCTCACTTAAAATTTCCCGAAAATGTACAGTACAGTACACAAAGTTTTCGACGTGCTATTTTGTTGTCATAAATGTCGACAGCTGAACCTAGAAACACGCTGCAGAATGTAAGATTACCCGGAAAATTGTAGGTAGGTACATATTATTATCACACTTGAAAGGGGTAAGCGTTAAGATCACATAACACGTTGTCGTCACTTTTAATTTGAGTTTTCTTGCATCGCAGATTCACAGCTTAGTCTGGTGGTCTTTAATTTTGTGTATGTACAGACGCCAGCAGGTCAAGCTACCCGAAACTGTACAATTTTCCCAATCAACCTTGAACCTTAATGCTTTGGCGATAAAGTTGAAAATCTATTAAAGAAATTTGACAGATTGTAGTAGCTTGATGTGCTGGCGTTTAATTAATTTTAATTAATATTTAATTAGTTTAATTGATGTTATTTTAAGTTAAACAAATATCGACTTTACTATGGTGGCAATTAAGTTGATTTCTGGGCGACTAACACTTGAAAAACTTATAAAAATGTTTGAAGTTGTAGCGTAAACTGAACTTTATTGTGTAGGAATTAAAGCTATTTTTACGTAAACTCGTATTTGTTTACATTTTTGGCATAATATATGTCGCGATATTAGATTAGCCGTGTCATGTAAAGGAAAAAAAGGAAAGAAAAAGTAATTACTTATTGCGACTCGTACGGGAAGATCACAAACTAAACTAAACACTCATCACACTCATTCATCTCATGTGGTCGTTGTGAGACTGTATACAGGATCAAATTAAATTAGCTAGCGAAACTCCGCAGACGTGATGGGTATCGATAAAATAAAAATAAAAAGATTTTATATTTTTGTTAGGGGTCAACGACTGCTGGTAGTGTTGTTACTTGGAGTTGAGATGAGAAAATGTGTTTTATCGTTTTTAGATACCGATACCAATCACGTTTGTGAAGTTTATTTAAAAAAAAACTGATATTTCAAGTAAGTAAATACAATGTGTAACTGAATTAATGCACATTATGAAAGTAGTTTGTTCAGAATCGTTTACTGAATCGATTTCTGTAATTTTTAATATAGGTAATATTTTATCCCAAAAATAATTAAAACTACGTAAATTACTGTCACACTTCCGCTGTACAGTCAAAACAAACCAAAATAGATGAAGTACCTACTGCGCTAGACCCCTAAACGAGTGCGACTGTTTGCATGCGTAGATTTGTAATGTGACCACAATTTTCTCCCACAATCAGTGTAACTAATTTATGAGAAAAACAATGTTTATTACATAATAATAAAAAATCAGTGTATGTATTATGATTATAACATAACATTCTAATTGGGGTGTCTGGTGGTGTGCGTTAATTCCGGGACAAGTTGTATAATAACAGCGGTCGAAGACCCCACAAAAAAAAAAAAACATCAAATTTATTACTTTTTTGTTTTATTATGTTTAAATATCCACCCATCACGTCTGAGGAGGTATAGGATGGAAGCTCCTTGCTTAGTAACTAAGTTAAGATGGATTAAAAAAGCCTTTCCAAGCTACTATTCTAAGTCCGCGGCGCTATGGGCTAAGTGCGTTGATAATCGCCACTGCATGAGCTTTTCCATATTTTCTTCATTGGTGGTGAAAAATGTGGCGAAACGACCTAGACGCATACCGCGGTTTGGATCGAGGTGAGTCTAGAAAAGGATGCCTGGAAGGATTTCGAGGAAGGCTCAGCAGTGGACAGTGAAGGATAATAAAAAAAACAAACATGAAAAAACTACTTGCAGCCCGCGTGCGTGTATGACCAGTATATGAACGTAATCAAGGCATAAGAAGTATGTAAGAATCGTAGCAGGTGGGGTCTGTAGTTTCTGCCTACCCCCGTGGGAAGAAGATGTGAGTTTATGTATGAAAGAAAAGATACATGACAAAGACATTTTCGAAGTGAGTATCCATCGAGTTATTATTCCCTAGTACGGCAGCTCGTTACGGCGGCAAAATGTTACAGATGCAACACAGAACTGTGGCTGCGGACGCAAAATTTATGGACGATTGTGCGGCACAACAAGCCGGGCCACAGATAGTTTATTTTTCAATTGTTATTTTTGTTTTTAAATAACTAGGAAGTGCAATTAAAGGGTTGTTTTGTTATTTTAATGGCAATTGTTAAAAATATTGCTGTGAAATAATATTGGTTCAAGTTTTGATTTTTTTTAGTGTTTTATAATGAGTTAGTAAGTAAAAATTGGCACTGCCCTGTTGGTCTCGTGGTCGCAAGCGCGACTGCTGAGCGTGGGATCCTGGGTTCGATTCCCGGATCGAGCAAGGTGTTATTGGGTTTTTTCCATTAGGAATGTCTCAGTAACAGCCCGGAGTTTGGAAGTTGGCTCTGTGAACCCCGTGCCTCGGATAGCACGTAAAACCGTTGGTCCTGCGCCTGGTCTCTCCCCGGTCGTGTCAGATTGCTGTCCCATCGGACTATGAGAGTAAAGGAACAGAGAGTGCACCTGTGTTTAAGCACACACTTGTGCACTATAATATCTCCTGCGAACCTGGCTAATCTCCGTTGAGATTGGCCACCGTGACCGACATCGGTGTAGAATAAGAGATATTATCTCCATTATTTAAATGTAAACATATAAATTATATTTTTAAATATTAGAATACAAAAGATATAAAAACATTTAAAAATATAAAAAATAGTAACCCACCGGTATCGGATACCGGCGGTCAGGGCTCCAGAGAGAGGAACCTCCTGACAATGCGAGCCGTGTCCAGAAGTACCGCTTTCTGAATCAAACCCTTGATCCAGCTGCCCAACGAGAACCTCCTCAGGTGTTGGTCGAGGCTCTTAGCTATTAAGCCATTGGCTGTCACGACTATCGGCACAATGATCGCTGAGTCCACATCCCACATGTCGACAACCTCGCGAGCCAAATCAAGATACTTGATTTGTTTATCTTTCTCGGCTTTCACGAGGTAGAAATATTATTATTATTAGTAAAATGGAAAGCGTATTCAGCGGAAAATGTTACGTATATAAATTGATCGTTTCTAAATATAACCAAGTTAATTATCTTCTATACATACATACAACCATATACATGTAATGTAAAAATAAATAAAATTGAACTGTTTGTAATGTCAAAATAACAGCGTTTTACTATATGCATATGCAAGTATATACAGTCCTTAAACATTTTTTTTTTTATATTGTCTGTCTGTTCCGGCTAATCTCCGAAACGGATGGACCGATTTTGACTGACACTGGCAGATAGCTATAATAAGGAGTTACTTAGACTACTTTTATTTTAGAAAAATAATTAGGGCTCCGCGCAACAAGATGAAAACCCATGAAATCCAGTGTATGTATCTTTTCACGCCTAAACCACTGAATATTACATACAAATTGGCAAGGAGATAGATTGAATCCTAGGGAAGTTCATAGGCTATTTATCCGGTTAGCACGTTCCCGTGGGATAATTTCCGGCAGCCATGCAGGTGAAGCCGCGGGCAACAGCTAGTATACTCTATAGCGGAAACAACACAGGGTGAACGCTATATTAAACACCGTTTAAGCTGTCAAGAAGCAGAGGGGGGTGGAGGAATGTTGAATAGTTCATCGACCTCTATAGTTTGCATTAGCAGACGAAAATCGGAGGGCAGATTAAATATGTTTTTGAAGTCATGGTCCGTGGATGGGTGACCATTTTTACATACCAAGACCCTCCGTGCCTCGGAAAACACGTTAAGCCGTTGGTCCTGGCTGACATTCGTAGATCTTTGACAGTCGTTACGGGTCGTCAGAAGCCCGAAAGTCTGACAACCACTCTTACCAAGGGCTATCGTCTTACCCAGTAACTGCGTTGTGGAGGTCAGATAGGCAGTCACTCCATGTACAATACTGATATTCAGCTGCATCCGGTTAGACTGGAAGCCGACCCCAACATAGTTGGGAAAAGGCTAGGCAGATTGATTGATTGCACATACAGGGTGTAAAAAGACGCATCACATAGCCGTCAATTACGTATTCTGTACATAAAATTAAGTCCCATTGCATAAAAATAATTGCTGGGCGACATTGATTATTGGTGTGCAAATTTGCTGTTTGCGGTAGTGCCCAATACAGGCAAATTGTGCATATATAGGTGCATGCAACGGCACAGGGGTCGTGGGTATATTTAAAGTTGTTTTAGTAAAAAAACGTCAGTAATAGTTGGAATTTTGACCTTCAATATCTTCGTAACCAGAAAGTTCCCAGGTATTTTCTTCGAGAGGGAGTGAGCTGTTATATACCACACGGGCCCAGTGCGGGTTCGTAGATGTCATATGTCTTCGGAGTTTTGGTTCTAGGATATACCGGTTTCCTCACGACGCTTTACGTTAATTGTTTTTAGGGTTCCGTTTCTAAAAGGTGCCAACGGAACCCATTACTAAGGCTTCGCTGTCCGGCCGTCTGTCACAGGGCTGTATCTGTTGAACCGTACAAGGTTGAATCTTAAAAATTCCACAGAGTATGTACTACTAAGGGCGCTATAACTGCACATAAAAAAAAAAATAAAGCTAAAAATTATACGGGATCCCCACACTATAAACGTGTTATTTTACTTAAGTATTAAGAAAAATACGTAGCGTTAAGTATTGTATGGTGGTAAGGAAGAAAGAAAGAAAAAGTATTTATTGCGACTCGTACAGGCAGATCACAAACTTAACTATACACAGTTATATTAAAAAAGGAACCCTTCATGTGCGAGTCCGACTCGCACTTGGCCGCTTTTGTAATAATACCTAACGTTGTATCTCATTATCCTAAAGTTCAAATGTCAAATGTTCGACTCTGACATTTATAACTATTTGCAAACAGTATGATATCGTTAGTAGATATCTATAGTAGGTATCTGATAAAGTTAATTGAACTTAAACAATACATACTTGTTACTATGAAAATTCAAGTAGTTCAGAGACCAAAGTCTACATTTCAGTCGTATTTGGCTTGTTAGTCGATTCGCATGACTTTACTCGCCCGAAAGGTGCGAATCGCCACTTATACTCGTAAATATATTTTTTTTTCTATAGACGACTCGCATGAATCTAATTTATTTCGTCGTATTTGTGGGCGAGTCGACCGACTACTTTTTAGTTAACTTCAGTGTATAAAATTCACAAATAAATTAATTTCGTGTGAATCGAGTAATCTTCTTAGCATGTCGATCGCAAAAATAGAAAAAAATAAACATATTTTTTTTAAATTTGTTTGGCCCAAAATTTAGCAACGCGGATTCGCTGACGCGGCCTTTAGGTCCTCACGTGGGTAGGTGACAGGGCATGCGGAGCAAGATGGCAGGTGAGCCATTGTCTGTGGAGAGACACCGCATACACACCGGAGGTCTGCGCCTTCCATGAAGTTCCCCACTTGTGGAGATTGTCTATCGACTACACTTAATAAGTCAAGTATTTTCGAAATATTCCAATGTTTATTAATTTTATATAACAGATAGAGGAATGAACTTAATTGAAAATAGTCTAAGAGTAATAACAAATTCATGACGCAAGATGGAATAGTGAGAAAAAAATATAACTTTTTTTTAAATTATCCAATAGTTTGAATTCTGTCGCTTTTGACATCTGAAGGTAATTTCATTCGGTTTAAATCATTTTAATATAACTTTTAAATAAATGGGGTAATTGCGTAAAATACAACGGTAGCAATGGTTTTAATTTTGACATTTCAACGACATTCATTGCGTCATTTACGTTGTTGGGCAGACAAATTTCTCGAATATATGAAGCAATGGATTAGCAATATCCTTCAAAATGATTCGGATTGTGATTGATAGTGTGTTTTACTAAAATACTAACCACGATTTTTCTTATATACCTAACTGTTTTGTATAATTTGCCGATTTGGGAATGAGTACTTCCTACCTATACACGAACTCGTTGTTTCGAGTGTCAGCAAAAGTGTGGTATCTAATTGATTATATTTCTTATAAGTCAGAATAGATTGTGTCATGTTTAAAATATAAGTCAGTCAGCAAGGAACCTGGGCTGAACCTTCATAGTAAGTGTTTTAGTTATATTTAGAAATTAATAACGGGATATAAATTAACACACGCCCCTTTACTTACAAACTATGCTTAAAGTTAAGTAGTGATTAGCGACAGCTGAACCAATTATACAGTTTTTGACGTTAAGTAAAGGAGTATGTAGTCTATTAAAATTTTGTTTGATGTTATTTCAAGTTAAAAAAATATCAACTTTATTTCATGTTACTTAAGTTGATTTCAGAGTGAATAGCAATGTTGAAAAAGTTATAAAAATGAGTTGAGAAAGTTGTAGCGTACACTGAAATTTATTGTGTAGGAATTAAGGTTATTTTTCCAATTTGTTTACATTTTTGGCAAACAAGTCGCGAATGTAGATTAGGTTCAATACAATCCTCTACAAACATGGTTTTATAAGGCATCCAGACTGTTTGCAAGTTAAGCCGATTTCCACAATGGAAGTTCACTATTAGTCAAACTAATTAATAGCATTTAATTACAAAGGCGTTACAGAAACACGAACACGAACAAGTTGAAGACACTTGTAAGCCTTACAATGCTTGACGGCACGGTTGGCGCAGTGGTTAAGCGATTGACTGCTGCGCTGCGTGTCGCGGGTTCGATTCCCGCACGGAACAAATATTTGTATGACCTACGAGTAGTTGTTCCGGGTGTGGCTGTTTGTGTATGTGAGTTTAAATGTTTGTAAACGCTCCCACGATACAGGAGAAATTCCTAGTGTGGGGCAACGTTTTTAAAAAAAATGCAGTGCTTGTAACTTGTAACAACTTGTCGTGGTTTCTCAAACGTTCTTGTTCATTATTAGTTATTTGCAAAATACAGTACTTACCTATTCTATAACATCATCTGCCTAGCCTTTTCCCAAATATGTTGGGGTCGGCTTCCAGTCTAACCGGATGCAGTTGAATACCTGTATTTTACATGGAGCGACTGCCTGTCTGACCTCCACAGCCCAGCCAGCCTTATTTGTTTTAACGCGCTAATCTCAGGAACTACGAGTCGGTTTCAAAAAAATTTTTTTTTGAATTGGTAGCCCTATTCTTGAGGAAGGCTATCGGCTATTTAACATCACGCTAGGACCCTCAGGAGCCGAGCAAAAAGCAAAAAAGTCTGAAAGAACACTAAACAAAAACGAAGTAATAGGGCCGGCGGGCGATGCGATGCGACGGAGTGGGACTGGGGACCAAGGATTTTTACGCGGACGAAGTTGCGGACAGAAGCTAGTATTATTTAATATAATAACATCATAATAAAAAATGTCATAAAACTAGCTTTATAGGGGACCTAGATTTCCAGTACATTATATCCTGGTAAACGCTAAACGTTACACTTTGATGGTTCACTGGCTGTCTGCTAAACTACTATTACCTAGTTAGGCACTGTCGCATGTAATGTGTATCGATATGTGGTGTCGCTAACATGCACACAAGTACCAGGGATACATGTAGTCGAGGTGTGGGCTGTATAAACTATAAACCACAGAACCACAACATCGTAGAACGGAGAAAATATGGCTAGCTAAACTAAGATTCGTTTGTGAATTAATTAGATGAGACTCGCACATACCAGGGAAGCATGGCACAAAAGGGAGGAGGCAGCCAATGATGGTGAAGATTTGGGCATTTTTTAGTTTGTTTTAATTTCCATTTGGGGTTTTCTTTCCGACTTTCGATACAAAAAATATCTACAAACTGTCTGTATTTATGTCAAAGTAAACAAAACTCGTTCATGAAACGTTTCTCGTTTTAATGAAAATAATGTATCTACGTCAAATACAACCCCAACATTAAACAGTGGGCTAACTTTTTATTCCCAAACCTCAGTATTTTTCACAACCCGTCGGGTAACCGCCGAAAGGGTGCGTTACCGCGCAATGCCGCCGATTTCATTTCCGTTGGGAAATGCGAGAGATAGCGGCATGGCTGCGGGTAGCTCTCTCATTATGTCTGTGACGAAAAATTCAGAGACACACACTGAAATATTTTATGGTTCAGCTTTTTACATTGACCTTCAGAGTATCCGAACTCGGCGGAAGGATTATGAATTCACGGTTTTTTGTAACATGTGTTGGGTCGTTCAGGTACGTGAGTTTTTTGTTGTTTTATGTGAAAAGAATATACATATAAAACATTGTTTCCGAGAGACGGTTTAATTTTTGTCCGCCCGCTGTCTATTTTGTTAATTAATTGCAGCGGTTACGGATTAGCAGATACCAGGCAATCAGAAACAATAAGTGGCTGGATTGTTCGGTACACGATAGCACATGCGAGCCATAAATAAGGCTTGTTGTCCAAGCCGAACAACAGGCGATACGGGCAATTCTGCCTGCGTCCGCGTTTGCCTGTAAATGTATGTAAACCTGTACTAACTAACCCTAGCCTACCTATTGTAGTACAAAAACGGACAATGGTGCCACATAATTGGAATACGAACATGCTTTTTATTTTGTCTCTGTTACAGAAATAGCAATTTATAAAAGAATAGGCACACATATTTCTCTAAACTAAACGTTTGAAGAAACGTTGCCTAATTGAAGCTAAGGAAGTTCTTAAGATCTTTTATACAAAAAATAATGAAAAACTCGCGACACCATTACAAACAAACAACTTCGAAACAACAATCAGGCGGTCTTTGAACGAAACAGGAAGAAAATTAATTATGGTTGTAGTTCAGGAAACAATGCCGAAGTACCAAGGCAGCATGACCACTTAAGAAAAATGTACGCATTTGTCTTATACTAGTAGTCAGTCCGGCTGTGAGAGGCACTTTGAGTGATTAATGAGCTCAGATGGAAAAGCTAGACCTTTATTTATATCTTATGTTCGAAGAGTTGAAAGATCTCAGAAAACTGGGAATAATGTTTTATGGAGATCATTTCGTCGGCTGCCGTCTGCTGGGATATGAATCATAAATTCTTACTATAAATGTGGAAAGCTTCTGAGTGAGTAGTCTATAAGTATGTCAGGATTTCATAGGTTTTCTTAACTGTTACATCTCTAAGCATAAAGTATAATAAAAACGTGAAATGTGTGTGTTTATTACGAATGTACTAACACACTAGTATTACACAACTCTTAACACTAGTTATGAGTTGTGTATGTAAGTACCTACTAACAAAATTGATTGGATTTTATGATCTGAAAATAAATAAATGGTGATAATGATAATAAGCAATATTAAATATAATTTAATAAATAATAAACGAATAGATAGACCAGCATATGAAATATTAATAGAATAAGCGAATGAATGGAAATATAAATTTATAGGTATAAAATAATTAATAGGATATAAAATAACTGTAACTAACTCTCTACTTATTTAAAAATTTGCTGTGCCCGACTTATAACTTTTTCTACATTGCTATTTTTCTTTTATTTACCACCTGTAATTGTACATTATGGACTGCAATAAACGATTTGAGACTTGATTTGATAATAAGAATGAGGAAAGAAGTGTGGTTTTCAAGTTTAATGGTTGCAGTGATGGTATTCACGGGGCAGATGTGAGTGGAAACGCCGGGAAAGGACGCCCTAGAAGGGCATATGTATAGTGAACCTAATGGCTTTCTTCAGAAAGGTGCGCAGTACTCGGCGTGCATGAATGACCAGAGGGGTAATTTCGTAACACACTAACAGAAGAAATGGCTTTCATTTTGACAATTCAACAACATTCATTGCGTTATTTACCTTGTTGAGCAGGCGCATTTTTCGAACATATGAAGCAATGGATTAGGAATATCCTAAAATAATTCAGATTGATATTGTGTTACGGAATTAGGGTGCCATCGTGAGGAAACCGACATGTCCTAGAAGCGAAAATTCGAAGACATGTGACATCTATCAACCCGCACTGGGCCCGCCTGGTGGATTACGGCCCACTCCCTCTCACCGAGAGAAGGCCTGTGTCCCAGCAGTGGGAATATTATGGACTGATTATGTTATGACTATAATTAGGGTGCAAAGGGGTGATTGCGTAAAACACTAACAGTAGGAATGGTTTGACAGTTCAACAACATTCATTGCTTTATTTACGTTGTTGAGCAGACCAATTTCTCGAACTTACGAAGCAATGAAATAGCAATATCCTTCAAAATGTTTCAGAATGTGATGATAGTGTGTTACGCAATTAGGTTGCAGATTTATGAACCTAAACGAAGCAAAAGGAGTCTGTTAGGATCGTAGCTGGGTGTTCTGTAGTTTCTACCTACCCCCATGGGAAGAAGTCGTGAGTTTATGTATATGAATGTGTGTAGTTGCGCTAATTCACCACATAAAACCTCCATACTTAACTAAACCTACTTCCAAAAAAAAAAAAAAAAAAACTAGATGTGTTCCCATTTCCGTTTGTCGCTAAAATAAATAAAGGCTGAAAAAGAACAGGAAAAAACAGAAAAACCCACTGATTGTAAAACGGTAATTACGGTGAGTTGTTTGTACGTTAAACATTGCTAATTACGAGTCGTCATATACGGGCGGTTCCACGAAAATAAAAGAAAATTAATTCAAAATGTGTTTAACGAAGCTTCCGTTCTACTTTTTTTTTTAAAAAGGTAGCAAGTTATCTACAGTGTAACGTTCTCTGTTAAATTGTGTTTACTCTTCACCCTCATGGAGTCTCCAAGCGGACGTGGCGTCACCACATCAACCGGTCCTATGCTTTTCGCATTGTGTTTATTTTTCTAAGGGCTGATTATTCCAACGCCAGATAATTTTATCCGAGGAATAATTTTGAATTTTTGACAGTAGGTACTTCCATACAAAATCTGTCAGACGTCGATTTTATTCCACGAATAAGAATACTCTGTCGATTAAAAAATCAGCCCTTAGTAATATGTTATAATATATTCGTGTAAGAGATCCCAATACATTTTCCATTCCCAATTTGTACGGAACCCTCGGTGCGCGAGTCCGACTCGCACTTGACCGGTTTTTTTTTACAATTTAGCTGAGCTAGACTCCTTCAACAAGAACTGGTCCTTAGCAGCTTTAAACAGAGAGAAGTGGAAAGAAAGTAGGGAAGCCTTTGCTCTGTAGTGGGGGGACATCACAAACTTTTAATAATTAATAACAATAATTTTTGAAATTTAAAAATGAAAGAAAGAAAAAGTATTTATTGCGACTCGTACAGGATTATAACTAAACTAAACTAAACAAACTAAGATAAAAATAAAACAAATTATATTATATAAAAAAAGTAACAAAAGGAAAAATGAAACAGAAAGTCCTATACGAGGCCCAAAGGTTCCTATCTCAGCATGATGCTTCGACATTTTAAAAATAAATGATAGAGCACGCAGTGATGCCACGGGCAATCACAGTAATAAATAAATCATAAAATAGATATAATTACGTAAAATATTAGCAAAAAAATAAATATTACGAAATGGAGAAATATAAATAAACTAATGAAGAGAGTGTTATCGATTTATAACTTTTAGAAACAAATGACAGACAACGAAACAAACCATTGTGTAGGCCGGCAATAACAATTCGTCTATTTCATATAATCCCATTGTTTGATATTACATGAAATAATCATTCTATAGGATTATATGCATTTAGAGGGTTGTATTGATTTTAATTCTGCAAATACATACTTGTTACGGCTCGCGAATCATATTTTGTTCAACATACAATCTGACAAACCGGCAAATTGCAAAAAAACCTAAGAAAACATGACGAGCTATGGACGTGTGCCAAATTTTTTAAATTTGTTTTTGAATGTATCTGGACTAGATATTTTGGTTTAATTTGTGAGCACCAATCACAATGCATTGCAGGTAAATCATGTTCATATGATGCGACTGTTATTGATTGATACCTGACATAATTGTTCGATAATAACATATTTAAATGGATTAATTTTATTCGAGTTGACTTGAATATTATAATTTACGTCAGTGATGAATGTTCACGATGTGAATTGTTTTACAATATAGCTCATAGTAATGAGTTTATTTTGATTCCATTGTAATGATTTGCTGTAGATTCTCATGAAATATGCAGCAATAGCAGCATAATCTTAATAATAAAATAAAATATAATAGCGCCGATTCCCTTATGCACAAACTAAACAAATTTTAAGTTCAGTGCATCTTTTTCTTTCTATTTCATTAAGAAAAGGACAGAACATAAATATTAGTTTATTCCTGTCAAATAAGTCAGCGCCTGACGTAAATTGACGTATTTTTAGTTGCCATGTTTTTAATAACGTCTAAACTGTCTATAGAGCATCTAAATTTGACAGGACTAAACTAATATTTATGTTCTGTCCTTTTCTTAATGAAATAGAAAGAAAAAGATGCACTGAACTTAAAATTAGTTTAGTTTGTGCATAAAGGAATCGGCGCCAATGTTTTGTTTATTTTAGTTCGTGTTAGGTAGAAATGGTGACTAACTGGCTGAAAGTTTATGGTTTTTAGGGTTCCGTACCCAAAGGGTACCAACAGGACCCTATTAAGCCTCTGCTATCCTTCAGTCCATCCGTCCGCCCATCCGTCAGTCTGTCTGTCAGCGAGCTGTATCTCGTGAACCGTAATAAGTAGACAGTTGAAATTTTTACAGAGTGTGTATATCTGTTGCCGTTAAAACAAAAAATAATAGAAATAAAATGAAGTTGTAAAATTAAAGGGGGTCTCCATACAAGAAGCGTGTTTTTTTTCGGCGTTTTTTCGCTTGTGGTTCGGACCCCTTCGTGGGCGTGGTCGACTCGCATTTGACCGTTTTTTTATAAGAACAGACATGACAGCTTTCTAATTTACGTTTCAAAATGATTCCTTAGCATGGAATTAGTATGTACTAAACTCTGATTTTGTATTTGCTGGACTAAAATGACAGCTGCGATCGACCTTTTTTTGTCAACATGACATTGTATAGTAAGATATGCGCCGATTCCCTTGTTCACAAACTAAACTAAATTTAAGTTCAGTGCATCTTTTTCTTTCTGTTTCATTAAGAAAAGGATAGAAGATAAATATTAGTTTGGTCCTGTTAAATTAGTCAGCGCCAATTAATCGCGTCTGATTTGTCTATGGAGTACCTATTTTAATTTGACAGGACTAAACAAATAACTATTTATCTTTTTTTTCCGGATGGGAAATCATCAAATGACCCCTCCCGCTCTGGGTGGAGCGGAAGGGAGTGTCAGACTCTTACTGACTAAAACCCACCCATGTTCCTTCCTTTGCCCTTTATGTTCCGGGGTAGCGTTAACCCTTTCGGACGATCCCGCTGAAACTACTATTTATCTTCTGCCCTTTTCTTAATGAAATAGAATGAAAAAGATGCACTGAGCTTATATTTAGTTTAGTTTGTGAACAAGGGAATCGACGCTATTAGCTATCATTTTGGTCTAGCCAGTAAAAATCCGAGTTTGCGATCTTGTTTCCTAGAGCAGCATTAATGTTGATGATTGACATAAACATCGGCCTGCTTCGCAACATTGATACACCCCGATAAATCAGTAAGTAGTATCTATAAAAAATATGTGTAAACGAAGGAATGGAGGGAAATAAAAACCGTTATCGTTTTTATGGCCAGTGGCTCGGAAATCACACCGCTGTCGATGTGCCGAAACGTGATAAATTCTCTTGCATATCAGTGACCAGAAGTATGTCTGATGATTGCATTTTTTATAGGGTTTTTCTGGGTATATAGGTGAAGGTTTTTCCGGTCAGTATCAATGACGATACTCAGGAGAATAGAGAAATAGGAGAATGATTGCCTGCCAATTTATTTGGGGTCGGAGCAATATGTCTTTTTATTCTATAGGTATGTAGCGATATCTACAACGGCACATGCGAACTACACGTCATATTTAGATCATGCAAAATCCTGCATCGCGCAAGCAGAGTTTACCACGCAATTAGCATATATACAACAGCCTGACATGATTCATCGGGCAGTTGCCCGCCAGAAACGACACCCGTCTGGTCGGAGGATCCTCCCTTTTCTATGGAGGATGAGTGAACTTTACATTCTGTTCCTCATACCTCCATAGGGTCCTTCTTTATTATTCGTCATCTCGGTAGTCCCTTTCCAACTGCTGATTTCCTAATCTTTCAGGATAGCAGTAGAACTTTCTTGGTTAACGAGATATTTGCTAATTGCGTGAATTCAACGGCTCCTAGTTGTATCGTATGCTCGGAATCGAACTCTGCCAATTCAGGCTAGCCTAGATATTTGTAGATAATTGGATTGGATAGGTCAAATTGAGACCTATAGCTGCATAGCTTGTAATGTTACAAAAGTAATGTACAGACGCCAGCAGGTCAAGCTACCCGAAACTGTCAAATTTTCCCAATCAACCTTGAGCCTTAATGGTTTAGTGATAAAGTTGAAAATCCATTAAAGAAATTTGACAGATTGTAGTAACTTGATGTGCTGGCGTCCGTACATATCCTATCCTACTATGACACTTATATTATAAAGGCGAAAGTTTGTGGGTGAGTGTGTGTGTGTGAGGGTGTGTTTGTATGTTTGTTACTTCTTCACGCCAAAACTACTGAACGGATTTGGATGAAATTTGGCACACGGATGGTTTATTACCAGGATTAACATACAGGATACTTTTTATCCCGATATTCCCACGGGATCGAAACTTATGCGGGTGAAATCGCGGGGCGCTGCTAGTTGTTATATAAATTAAAATCGCTTTTCGTGTCTGTGTGACCGCGTTGTTATTCTTAATCACGCTACGGATTTTGATACAGTTTTCATCATAATTTAGAGAATTTATTACTGAAGGTTTATGTGTATTATACATATAATTCGATCATTAGCCTTTAATGTTCCCACTGCTGGGACACAGGCCTCCTCTCTTCGAGAGGGAGTGGGCTGTAATCCACCATGCGGGCTCAGTAACCCGCACTGGGTAGATGTCACATGTCTGAACATGCTAGTTTCCTCACGATGTTTTCCTTCACCGTTTTGAGAGCAGTGGTGATGAAATTATTTAAACAAAGTAAAGCGCTTGTCTGGGTACGAACCCACGACCTACAACTCGTACTTAAGTCGAAGCCGTTACCACTGGGCCACCACTTCTCGTCATATAATATATTAAACTTACATAAAATAAAGAATCCTCAATGTTTTGTCAAGTCGTGAAAACCGTCCGAAATATGGGAGGGTCGGTAACAAATAACTGTATATGAACGGACCCACTGTGAAAACCCTACAGGAAAAGTGGTATGATTGTCGTGTAGCGACAAGATACTAAGTTAAAATTAAAGAAAGGGAAGTTGAAGTTAATTAAAGATTTAATAATAAGTAAAGATTATATAAAAATGGAGATGATCTGGTCAGTGGTGTGTAGTGTGTGGGTGAGGCAGGATGAAGATGAGTGATTGATGGGTTGAGGAGGCTGCAGCGGTAGACGCGGCGCGAGGCAGGTGTCGGTGACAAGAGCAGGCAGGGGTATTTAATAATAAGTAAAGATTATATAAAAATGGAGATGATCTGGTCAGTGGTGTGTAGTGTGTGGGTGAGGCAGGATGAAGATGAGTGATTGATGGGTTGAGGAGGCTGCAGCGGTAGACGCGGCGCGAGGCAGGTGTCGGTGACAAGAGCAGGCAGGCGTGGGGATACCCGTAGGGGCCCACGCGTAGGTCGCAGCACGGCCACACGTGACAGCAGGCACGGCAGCACGGGAGCGCAGGCACGGTAGGGGCCCACGCGACAGTAGTGGGTCGCAGCACGGCCGCACGGTAGGGCAGGCACGGCGGCGCGGAGAGCGATCAGGCACGGCGGCGCGAGGGAGCAGGCACGGTGGCGCGAGCGAACAGGCACGGCGGCACGTAGAGCAGGCACGGCAGCACGCGGTCAACCCGCCAGGAGAGGCGGCCCTCGGTTGAGGCGCGGCCCAGTAGAGGGTGTTCCGGCGAGGCACGCCAGCGGTCCGACTGATACGGAGGACGGAGGACGAAGGTGCAGCACTGGTACGACAGGTACCGGAGTCAGAGAGTTCCCTGGCTAGGTGACTCCGGAGTACCAGCACTACTTTGAGGGTTCCTTTTAGAGGCGAAATCGAACTCCAACACGAACTCCCACTGGAACCGAACTAAAACTGGAACTGTCACCGCGTTGCTTCGATTCCACAGGTAAACTCGCAGAACAGCAACTTGAAGAAATAAATATGAATTTGAAATATTATGGCCAGTATTGATTTGCAATAGTTTGAATATATTTTCAGCTAAAAGTGACAGGCTGATAAGAATTTAGAAACAAACTTGTCATGGCGACGTATTGACAAACGTCGTTGTCAGAACTGTCATAATAAAATAAATTAATAAAATACAATTACATATATAGTTATTTCGTATTAAAAGCGTATTAAAAGTATAGTGTTTATAGGAAAAATGATATCAATCAGTGTGGGCGCAATTTCCAGCCCTTGGATGTTGCTAAATCGTCATAGTGTTATGTTAAAGTTTGATGATTAAACGTGACCTGGTGTCGTGAGGAATAGTCAGATCAGCACCTAACGGTGACGGAATGCTTGTCTGACCTGGAGGAATGAATGTAGATAACTGTGAGTATGTACATTACGTTACATGATCTATTATAAAGAACAAGAAATAATATTAATTTGCCTATTTCCCAATTAAACGCCTTACCAATGTACAGACGCCAGCACTTCAAGCTACTGCAATCTGTCAAATTTCTTTAATATATTTTCATATTTATAGCTAAAGCGTTAACGTTCAAGGTTGATTGGGGAAATTTGCTAGTTTCGCGTAGCTTGATGTACCACAAGATTTCATTTAATAGTTTCCTTCCGTCTCAAACTCAGACGTCACAGTTCTGAAAGTGGTTTTGCAGTTTAGCAACACATGGCATTTAAACAGTGCTTGCAGAAACACCACAAGCATGTACTCAAACGAGTACGTGCTTATATGACCTGAGGACGTACTTGTACGAGTATATAGTAGTTCCAAGCTGTGAGCTGATTAATTGATTGTTAAGATTAAATTACCGCGTAACCAGCCGATCGATTCTGTAAAAATCTCACCGTGAAAAGTTAGGTGAAGTGAGCTTTGAGTGAGCTGTCAATAGTGTCAACCCCTAGCATTAGTTGGAATGACAGCCCATTCCACGCTCACTTCACCTAAGTTTTCACGGTGAGATAGCTACGGAATCTCACTGCTGAATTTGCTGGAAATCGTGAAGCGGTCGTAATTGCTCGGAAGAGATGCAAACAACCAAAATCAAATCAAAAGTTATTTATTCAAATTAGGCTGAGAATCAGCACTTTTCGAACGTCAAAACGGGACTTGAAACGGGACCAGTGAAAGCAATATACCTATATTGCTATTATTGCTTATGGTACTTAAGTTATATTATACACAGAAGCTGTTGGTGTACCTTTATATATCCTACTAATAATGTAAACGTGAAAGTTTGTATGATTGGATGGACGGATGTTTGTTACTCTTTCACGCAAAAACTCCTGAACGGATTTGGATGAAATTTAGCACACAGATGGTTTATAACCAGGATTAACACATAGGATACTTTTTGTCCCGATATTCCCACGGGATCGAAACTTATGCGGGTAAAACCGCGGGGCGCAGTAGTTTAAATAATATATATTTAATAACAAAATTACACACTTCCTAAAAGCTGAATGCACTGGATGTGTGTATCATAATTGCTACCGTGACGTCTGTGATGAACTTTATACAATTTACTTTAAGCATTGTTCTCATGTAAGTAACTTTGCGTCTTTTGTGAGAATAAATATCTTTAAACCTAAATAAGAAATAGGGTTTGAAGGAAAACTCTTTCAATCAATAATTCAATCATGATTCTATTCCGGTCAGTCATATCAATTTGACAGAGACAGAACAACGATTATCCTTAGTACAACGACATTTCAAGGTATGCTTTCCTAGTATAAGCTGACTTCTCACTGTACGAAAAACCTATACAATTCTAGGACAACTGAAACTGGAAATGTCTACTACTGTGTGTACTATTGTGTACTATTGTGTGTTGAATTGTTGGGATCCAAAAATAGTCTAACAATACTACATATTTTATTTATTTTCCAAAAAATATGTTCATAAAATTCGTTTTGATTTACGAGCAAGCACGCATTGTATATAAAATAGTTTCAGCATCTGTGCCGACCTGTAACCCTGGTACCCACGTTACGAAACATATTTTTTTAAGCATTCAGCGTTGTACCTGGTTTTGGTATTTACCTACCTGTAACGAATATGTAATGTTAAGGTTATATACTTTTTAGGGTTCCGTATCTTAAAAAGAAAAAACGTCATTGTCCATCTCACCCTTTTTCTCAGGAACGCGTGGAGTTATGAAGTTGAAATTATTCTCAAATACTCAAAGCTACCTTGAAGCAGTGAAAAAATCAAACTTCTAAGTCAACGCAATCAAAATATACGGGCGTATATGTTCCGTCTATGCCGCATATTTTGACACTCGCAAGGGAATCAAAACCTATAGGGAAACCTAATAACCTATAACCTTCCCGTTGACCTAGAATCATGAAATTTGGCAAGAGGCAATGTCATGTAGCACAAGTAAAGGAAAAAAATCCGAAAACCGTAAAATTGAAGTTTCATACCTACCTACAAATTTGTATGGAACCCTCGTTGCGCGGATCCAACTCGCACTTGACCGCTTTTTTATTATTTGCGCAGGGGTCCAACGTATTAATGCTATCATTTTCCAGTGTGAGAAAGAGACGACGCTATAGAGGGCCGATAGCACCATCTCTTTTTGCAATTAAATAATGACGACATTGATACTTCACAAAATGGCGGCACCTTTTTGTTAAACTATTCATACACATTGGTAACTTTTTTTTTATTTTTATTATCTGGCTCTGGCATTTCGCGGAACCGCGGCGGAAAGCGGTGGTAAAACGGAAATGACAAACGTATGAACAGGCCTTGTCAGCATTTCAATCCAATTCTGTTATTGATTAACTGTCTAATCGGCTAGATTATTAATTGGTTTATATTTTGGCCAACTAGTTATAATTTCTAACATGGAATTGGATAACTTAAAACAAGGGATGTTAGGGCAGATAAATCACATTGACCCTTAGTGATTTATCAGCCCTAACTTCCCGTGTTACCATTTCAAAACTTGAAAAGCCCCGATAAAAAGTCGGATATTTGCAAAAAGTCCAAACATTACTTTTCAATCTTTCTTTTTTCAGTATTAAATTCACTTTTTTTATTTTCTAATTCAAATCCCCTTAAATAGAAAATTCCGGACAAATGACAAGGCTGGACAAAGTTCGGGTGGGTGGCCAAAAAGCCGGACACGTCGGGACATTTTTTACGTGTTAAAGTATTATTTAGAACCAATTTACAGAAATACATAAATATCATTTATCAAATCTGGACGGATGGTAACCCAAAAATAATATGTAAAATTATGTAAGTATTAAACTTATGTAAAAAACGAAGTATCAAGAACACCGTGCACCTAATCGGTACGTCACCCGCGTATAATATCGATTGTTATTTTATCTGTGGTAGGTACATTTTACGAGTTTGTGCGTGTTTCCAAAACGATTCAGTTGATAGCACATGATAGGTATTCGCAAATTGGAAGCGTCTCTAGGGACATCTATCCTGAATGAGCTCGGAGATTAAAAAGGAGATGTGTATAGATTACTTTTTTTAATGTTGGCATTGTGTTTCTAACTTTTATAGGTACAAAAAAAGACAAAACGACGTATTTGTACGAAAAGGGGATAATAAATAGGACGTGAAAGTGACAACCGATGGGGACTTGATTATGATTTTAAGGCTTGAGGATTTATCGATTCGTCACTTTTAAATAATATTATTTTCCGACAGCTCCAGAAATATGTATTGGGCAATTGGCACATTTTGTGCAATGATAGTGACGATTCGCCCATTTCGGGCAAGTAAATTCGTGCGAATCGACTAAAAGCTGATTTTAAACCATTCTTAATTGGTTGATGATATATATATACTTCTTCTTCTCTTTCTCGTCGAAATCGTGTTTTTAGAATGGGTTCTTCTGCTTACCGAATAAGTAACCATGAGCTCCAACTTACCTGTAAAAAAGAAAAACAAATGGATAAGTTCATTGAACAACTATACCAACAACATACTTACTATAAAAAAACTAAACCCAATTTACACATAATAATTAAACTAAAACACGGCTAAATTGAATTAAACCCCACAAAATATCACTGTAAATAAACGGTAGATACTAGGAAACAATAATTGAGAAGAGTAGAAATTCACTTGTATGTTACACAGGTAAGCACTCGGATACGTTGGGAGTACGGAGTGCATTTCAGAATTTGCAAGTATTAACATAATAAAGGTGTCTCAGTCTGCGAGTACTAAGAAACTTCGTGGGTAGGTATGTTTTCCTAGTACGCGAGCATGAATAATTGATTAATCTAGTCGGTGCTTCTGTGTGTTCAAGAAAAATAATCGTATGAATTTGGTAGGTATTGGTTTGTTCACAAACTAAACTAAATTTAAGTTCATTGCATCTTTTTCTTTCTATTTCATTAAGAAAAGGACATAAGATAAAATATTAGTTTAGTCCTGTCAAATTAGTCAGCGCTTGACGTAAATCGACGTATTTTTAGTCGCCATGTTTTTACTCCCGCCTAAACTGTCTATGGAGTATTTTAATTTGACTCGCGAGTATCTTAATTTGTATCGAACTCGCACACGAAAGGGTCCGAACCACAAGCGAAAAAACGCCAAAGAAAAACATGGAGACCCCCTTTAATTTTACAACTTTATTTTATTTCTATTATTTTTTGTTTTAACGGCAACAGATATACACACTCTGTGAAAATTTCAACTGTCTACCTATTACGGTCCATGAGATACAGCTCGCTGACAGACAGGCTGACGGATGGGTGGACGGACGGGCGAAGGATAGCAGAGGCTTAGTAATAGGGTCCCGTTGGCACCCTTTGGGTATGGAACTGTAAAAGATATCGATAGTGTTCTTATGACCAAGTTCAAATTGCCCGTAAAAATATTTATAAGTTCAAAATTGAACTTTCTTTCAGGTCAAAGTAAAAGTCTTATAAAATTAATGGTGAAAAGAAACTACGGCAAAACTGATTTTATCGCGGACGTAAAATATGGATTTTATCGCTTTCTGAACTTTTGAAACGGTCAGCAAAATTAACTGAAAACGACGTGCAACTGGGAACTTCTTGCTGCAGTCTTAATTTCTTAACTTTAGTTCGAGCATCGAGCGATCTTTAATTTTACGGTTTATTTTAATTTATTATATAGCAGCACTATGTGACCTAAACTCGCATTTAAGTCACGCTTTTTGTGACTTAAGTACTTAGTCAATACTTACACAGAAAGGTGTGACTTACACAGATTTATAAACTAAAAATCTGTGGTGACTTAAGTGTAGGTTTCGGTCACACGAGCTATAAATTGTATACGCTACGTGAGACTTAGTAGCGGGGCTTGTGGCTACGAAATGACAGCTGCGCGGGTCGAACGATCAGATTAAACTATGCTTGCCAAGGTTGGTCCGTGGATGGGTGACCATCTTTACATATCAACCCCTCCGTGCCTCGGAAAGCACGTTAAGCCGTTGGTCCCGGCTGTCAATCGTGGATCTTTAGCAGTCATTACGGGTAAGCCCGAAAGTCTGACAACCAATCAGTCCAAGGGGTATCGTATTACCCAGTAACTGGGTTGTGAAGCTCAGATAGGCAGTCGCTTCATGTAAAATACATATATAATGGTTTCAGCTGCATCCGGTTAGACTGGAACCGACCCCAACCTAGTTGGGGAAAAGCCAGACAGATGATAATGACGTGAGACTTAAGTATATAAAACACTAAGCAAGTTCTCATATGCACTCTACAGATTGAGAAAAGTTGCGACTACCTCAGCCCTCTTTACGGCGTATCACGCCTATGTTAGTTCAACTCTAAGGTAAGGTGTAATATTTTGGGGCAATAGTGTAGACAAACAACGTGCATTTATTCAGCTACATCCGGTTAGACTGGAAGCCGACCCCAACATAGTTGGGAAAAGGCTAGGCAGATGATGAAACAACGTGCATTTATTGCTCAAAAACGCTGTGTCAGGTCTATGTGTAATCTGCAACAAACTGACTCCTGTAAACCATTTCTTAAGAGCATGGAAATATTGACATTACCAAGCCTTTATATATTTGAAAGCGCAGTATTTGTAAAATTAAATATTAATCTGTTTGAATTTTGTGCCCCATAAGTTAAACACAGTTGCTAGCCAGACACATTTCTTCTAAGAAAGTATATTTTGTGCGGCTCCAGGTACCTATATTTAATAAAATCCCGGATATGATAAGAAATATTCAAGAAATAAAAATATATTAAAAAGAAACTGCATGACATGCTAGCGGACAAATGCTACTACTCTGTAAAAGATTTCTTAACTGACGAATCACTTGCAAAATATAGTCTAGAAATCATCAAATGACCGCTCCCGCTCTAGGTGGAGCGGAAGGGAGTGTCAGACTCTTACTGACTAAAACCCACCCATGTTCCTTTCTTCGCCCTTTATGTTCCGGGGTAGCGGTAACCCTTTCGGACAATCCCGCTGACCCGGCAGGCTTCGGCCCTAAGGGGCCCCTCGGATTATGCTGACATCTCTTTGAGGCGCGCGTGGAACACTTACGCGCCGTCCGGCACGGGCCTGGTCCTGATCGGGCGGTGAGCTACCCATTGCTCTCCGCCCGCAGGCCCGTGCCTACGGTGGCCGGGAGTCGTCACGCGACTCCCGACGCCTGGGGCGTCTCCAATATAGTCTACCTCAACCGTACATATACAGTACCTTTAAAGATACTATTTAAATATCTATTAGTATCTTTTTTGACATTCAATTAATTAACATCGGTGGACAATGATATAATATATATATTTTTATTTTTTTCTAATGCGTAATAGGTATAGTTACTTCTGACATTTTTATTGAAATTGGTGTATTTTTTGACTTCTTTAAATTAAATTAATCTTATTTACTAAGTGACTGTTATTGTATGCCTAAGCGGGACATAGCTGATCCTATTTTAACGTACTAAGAACATGATATGTATTGTTAACCTACCTATGATACACAATAAAGAATAAATTAGTCTATTAATGCACAGCGTTTAGCATTTAATTTCACGCCGTGCAAGAACGGACTGCTTAAGTCACATGTACGAGTATTATAATATACTATTATTTTCTGAATTGTTTTTTTTTGGTATATTTTTTTTATTACGGACGCTTTTAACGTGCACGTCTTTCTACGTCGTTCTCACATGTATGATTTCAACATGGATGATGTAATAATTTATAACAATATTATGATTTAAAAGTGTCCGTGGAGTTTCTTGCCCGTTCTTCTCCACAGGTACCACGCTACAACGCTTTGGAATGGACAAATATGCTTCATCTGTCTAACTGACCGACCACCAAGTGTCTGTAATTGGTTTATTTGAATTTTGTGAAAAGAGTGACCCTATTTATATTTATTCGCTGTCTGCTTAACTGTTTGTTGCAGATAACATATCTGAATATAACGCTACGTATCGTCAAAATAAAACGTACGTGATTAGGCGTAATTTTACCTAATTTACATAAAACAATTTGATATTTACGAACACAAAATAAACAATAATAACACCAACTCTCTATGCAAATAGCCATAATTTCAATGTTTGTTATCCAGGTAGCAGAATATGTCATGTAATACGAAATGGCGGAATTACCAGGCTGACATGAAAACGGACTGGTATTCATTTGCATTTCATGAACGGTCGGACACGCTCTCACATTGTTGAACTCCTGTTACGCTGTGAGCCAATTATCATTACAATAAAACATTTGTTTTTACTTTTTGAATAAATTAATTAGAGTTTTTGAGCCTAGGCAATTCAAAAAGGCTCGGCTACAATAGGAAGGTACACCCGTGTAAAATGATTCAGATTTCTTTTGTTTTTAAGTGCTAAGTAAAGGTTTAGATTAGACCAATGAGTGAATGCACATTCTCCCCACTCCACCAAATTATTTCTGTTTAAAAATGAAAGAGCGTTCGTCTATCTATAAAATGTTAAAAATATCAAGAAAAGTATTTCTCGCTCTTGTTTAGGGCCTATGTTCGTTTGGAGCCTTATTTGCGTAACACATTATCAATCTCAATCTCAATAATTTTGAACGATATTGCTAATCCATTACTTCATATGTTCGGAAAATTGTTCTGCCCAACAACGTAAATAACGCAATGAATGTTGTTGTACCTACTGTCAAAATGAAACCCATTGCTACTGATAGTGTGTTACGCAATTACCCCGCTGGTGGGATGATTAGTCGGATCTAAACTGGTGAAAGAAAGAAAAGAAGAAAGAAAGAAAGAAAATACGTTGTGACCGATTAGTAAAATAAATAAAATATGTGCACCTTAGCAGAACAGCTCTAGGTTATCAAATTACAAAATACTCGTAAAACAATGCCACTCGATAACTCGTTTTATTAAAAATAAACTGTCCATTCTTCGAATCCATTGTATGTTTTGTATTAAAAATTGTATTTTTTATTGTTATGTATTTTTTGGGTGTACAATGAAGTAAATAAATAAAACTGTACCTTAGTTATCCTTCGAACCGAAAGACCACTTAAAATTATTCAAAACCAACTATGAAGTAGGTATTGAACTAAATAAATACCACTATTGTTGTTTCTGTCACATGCACATTTATATAAATGCTAATTTTATGTTTATTTTTAGATAATCTTGTTTTGATAACAATATAATTATTAACATCGTATCGACATGTACTTTAGATTTGTGTTTGATAGTACTATCAAGTATTAATATCGTTAACATGAAATGTGTGTACATAACGCACCTTATCTTCGCAATTATGCGATCCTGGTATCATGGATTATAATGCCGTAAAATACGATGGCTGCACACATCGATTTATTTTATTTTTTTCCTGTAAGTAATTGCTGACCACATAACGGTTCCTATTCTGTTAATCGATAATAATATTGCAATATTATTGTAGTTTCCCAGCAATATACAAGGAAGAATTACAAGTTTAAAGTAAAAATAATTAATGAGACGTTCCAAATTCGAAGTTTAATTTTTATTTGTTGTTTTTTTGCGGCCAGTTTTCATTGTAGTAAGTAGTCAGTCTAACCATCATAAAAAAATAATATGGATTTATGGGCAAAGTTTTTTTTGCGATTTTTTACTTTTCTAGTACTCAAACCGCAGTTGGTCCGATAGAGTTTTTTGATCCCTAAAAGAAACAGTATCGATTGGCATCAAAAGGTTTTTGTGAAAATTGCCCATTTTCTTGCAGACTGTAATTTTTTTTTTCAAAATCTGTGCATGCAGGTCGCGATTTCTCAAAAAGTTAAGGTTATCTCCTAAGACCGTTTTCCTGCAGAGGGTTAAGGTACTTGTCCTTACTGCCCCCTCACAAAAATCCACCTGTATAGCCTACTACATAATTATATGATCAAAGTGTAGATTTCTTTTAAAAGCTACCGATTCGGTCTCGTGCTTTTCATTAAACCAGCCGAGAATACAGTCCTTAGGATGTGTAAATTCAATACGATTTGATGAGATTCGGAATTGCGTTGCCAAGTGTCCCATAGGTTATATAGGTAAGTACGAGCAGCAATCGTTTTAAATCCTCTTTCGACTCCATATACAAGTTAAAAATTTTAAAATACGAGGCAGAAAACTTCGAAGTAATTAATTGAAGAAAAATGCCAGTAAATCATGACAAAAATGCTGTTTCTATTTTTAATTCTTTTAAAGTTAACTTTATATCGTGAACATAATTAATTACAGATTTTTCTTTTTCCCATTTTATCTAGTTATGCAGATGTAATCTACATTTCCAGGAATTACAAGCATTTTCCTCATAAAAAGACACATTGAATGTTCCCAGCAGTGGAATAGTATACAATTTTCACAAGCTAATTAGGTAGCTCAAATAAAACCTTGCCAGTCTTTGAACACTACCTGTGCTTCTCTCACAAATAAAAAAAACACAAACTAAAGGCGTGTGCACACATTAAAAAGCGATGACGGTCTATGTTCGGTGAGGTGTCCCGCACACGCTCCGGCAGATAATCGCGTTTGATCAGCGCTCATGCGTGATAACCGCCGGTGAGCGCACGCCTTTATACCTCCGGTTATTTTTATACAAGGTGCGTCTGGTAATGTACATTATTTGAATAAGGAAATTAAAAGATTTAATCCTGTTGTAAGTAGCCGTAGGTACAGAAAATTAAGCAGTTGGAAAGTAAATTGAGAATGTTGAGGAAATACCTACCAAGTTAAATATAATTGGTTGGTAAATCGAGAGCAGTTATATGTGGCCAGCCTGTAGAAGAAAATTAACTTTATAGTACAAGAGTATTCTCAGTGTGTTCGCAGATCGGGGGGATTCCCCGATGTTGCGGAGGTGGATGCAGCTCCACGCTGAGTTTTAATTGTATGTGCCTATATCTGTGTCTGTAACCTACTAACACTGGAAGTTAAGTAAAATTGTTACTAACCCTATGGACTCCTGTCTGAAATAATTTTTTTCTATTTTATGGTCCGTGTTACAACATCTGAATCCGCGGCAGCAAGTCGTATGTCCCCACAGATAGTTTCGACCGTTCAAACACACCAATAGATTAGCAATATGACTTGTGGCCAAATAATAACAGCCGCACGGGTCGATCGATTAGGTTAAGCTACGCTTGCCACGGTCGGTCCGTGGATGGGTGACCATCTTTACATATCAAGAGCCTTCCGTGCTTTGGAAAGCAGTCGTTGGTCCCGGCTGTCGTGGATCTTTGGCAGTTGTTACTGGTTGTCAGAAGCCCGAAAGTCTGACAACCAGTCTTACCAAAGGGTATGGTTTTACCCGGTAACTGGGTTGTGAAGGTCAGATAGGCTTCATGTCGATGTCGCTTTATGTAAAATACAGGTATCGGCTGAATTCTCTTAGACTGGAAGCCTACCCCAATATAGTTGGGATAAGGCTAGGCAGATGATAATTAGATGAATAAAGTCAATCAGATTAACCCAAAAATTAAAAGAGCAAATCCATCCATCCAATCGATCGTGCAATAAACAGACATTGAATTACCTGAAACATAAATAAATCCGGAAAAATATCACCGAAACAGCAAATAAATCAGCGACCAAGTACTAAGGCTACATGTATTGCCACAGGTGTTCTGTCTTGCGCCTATATAAACCTCACCTGAACTGGCCGCCATCCCTGAAAAGGGTCCGAGGCAAACAGGGAAATGCAAAAATATTTGTCAAAATATTCGCATGTCATCCATGCAATTAAACTGTCACCTTTTTCACCGACGACAGCGTATATGCCAAGATAATTGAAGTAACTCCTTTTATTTTATAATAGCCTGGTACTTTTGGATAAAGAAAACATGACAGCAATAACATAGCAGAGGTTTTCATGAATCAAAAGAAAATTAATAAATGGCTAGGGTGGATACAATTACCAATTAAGTTCTTGTTGTAGGTTATATTATTATTCTTACATTTAAAGCAATTTTCTTTTAATTACTAACTGCTGGTACGGCCATTTATTTTATTTCGGGGAAGCAGACGGATTCGATTTCGATATGCGGATCGCTAAAGTGATCAATCAGAAAAATGTCATCAATCACAATTCACGAGCTTGCGAGCCATAGCCAATAGGTACATATTTATAGAAGTATGTACTTCTCTATGAATATGTAAATTAATATCCATTTTTATTGTTACATATTGGATGTAAAGTAACTAAATAAATTATTTCTTTGGTCTTAATATGAACTGTGAACGGTTGCTATACGAATGAAGAAACAAGAAATGAAATGATTTTTTTTATTTTGGAAATTACTAGGAATCACATTTACATGCCATATAAAAAATTTGCTAGATAGAGAAGACATTTTCTACTCAATACTCAATATATTTATTGCTTCCACATGTAAACTTAGGTGGTAGGTTTTTATATCTGACTACTCTTGAGAAGGAATGGTAAAACAAACTCAGGAGATAAAGTCTCATTTAAAATCCTGACATAATCTTGGTTAGATCATGTGAGGACCATATAGATTAGCTCCTGAAATGGTCTTTGGTGAAAGACACACAAATATTTGAGTGGTTCTGTCCTGTCCTTGATTTGTCAGTAAGCGCGTAGCTCAACGCAAAACTTAAGGAGCTCAACAACTCGACGAACAATACCAAAGAACTCAAACTGCAAAACTATTATTAAAACGAACTGAGAAAAAAAAAACTACCCACATAGTCCTCACATTCACGATAATTTAAGTAATATAATATTAGCAGTTAATCCATTTAAAAAGGAACCTCAGAAATCCAGTTGAAAGTTTTAAACATGACAGCATTTAACTTAACCATGCAGATCGGATCTTTTAAGTAAAAGCTACGCAACTTATGTAAGTATGCAAGTCCCACAAATTGCAAGTCTCGTACTTTTATAAGTCAGACGAAGCGTACAAGTCTCAAGTAAAAATACTACGAACACTACGACAGTTTTGCTCGGTACGCAGTTAGTCGTATTGTTGTCGTGTTACAGCGAAGTTTATAAGTTTCTGGAACGCTCCATGTCTTAAAGTTTCATACGTGGAGTCATGAATTTAAAATTCTGAAACTTGGGCAGATGAATGTTAGCAGTTTTAATTAAAAATCCAATTGTTTGTCATGTTACTTTTACATACGTATCTAATACATTCACTTAGTTGTCCTATGTAGTTTTGCTTAAATTATCCTTTATTTAAGTGTAGTGTATCTATTTATCGATATGTAAACACTGTCTTATGCACATCACTAGTGAGGTAGCTGTCACTAATATCAACTGTCAGTTCACCACGAATGGCGAGGAACAATGGAAAGTGAAGTGTGTCTGCACGAGAGGCTTGGTGTGGTGATGAGCCAGTGTAGTTATACATATGATCAACTTAAATACGGGACCAGCAGTATTCTACAAGGGAAATCTAGCTTATCTACTTAAAAAGAGATCTGAGGGGCAATTCTCGTAATTTTAAGAACGTTCACAGTTTGATCTGTCTCATTCTGTCAAAAATACCTCTAATTTCCCTACATTTTTCACAAGTTTTTGACATTTACTGGCGCTGAGATGAGATTGCGATTAGATTTTGAACGTTTTTATTACGAGAATTGGCCTTCTGAACTGCATATTTTGTAGAAAACAAATTGTCGATTAAGAGTTCAACTGTAACCAATGAGACACAAATACTCTTTCTATTGTTACCGAACTTAATAAGCTTACCTAACAGAAGAGGGAATAAATACGAATTTCGATACGAAATCTTCAAAATCTAAAACCCCTAAGCAACATAAATGACAAATTTCATAAATATAAAACAAATATAAGAACCGGATCTGCAGTGCGATTCTGTAACCATCTCACCGTGAAAACTTGGGTGAAATGAGCGTGGAGTGAGCTGTCATTACAACTAATGCTAGAGATTGACAGCTCACTCTAAGCTCACTTCACCTAACTTTTCACGGTGAGATTTTTACAGAATCGATCGGCTGGTGCTAGCAGTAGGTAACTTTCTATTTTTAAAATATGCAAAATAATTGCCGTCTATTTTTCATTCGTCCATTTTGCCGTGATATTACTGCCTGTATCAAAACAGATACTATCTATATCGCACGGTATGTATGCTGTGTTGCTGTGTACAAGTATCATCATGAATGCAAATTTCAATCAGTTTGGACGTTGATTGCCAATAATCTGGCTGAATTGTGCTCGATGCATCGGTGGAACACGTCTTGATATCAATTAATATCTGCAATCTGTAACAGATGAGCAATCCATATATGTATTTGCGTGGAAAATTCGATTCCGACTTTTATATGTATATGTTATTGTGTTTTGTTTTTCACGATATCGGCACCTGCCGATCTTTTCTGTAAAAATCTCACCGTGAAAACTTTGACGATGTGAGTAAGGTATGGCTGTCATTCCATTTGATGTTAGGGATTGACATTATTGACAGCTCCCTTCACCTCCGTTTTCACGGTGATTTTTTTACAGAATTAGACCACCGGAATGTAAAGTTTCGAGGATTTCTCTCATTGTGCGTACAGTTGATTGACATAGAGGTCGGAATTCGATAAGCAGTTTTCCATCATCATTTTCGCGGCGGAGGTGTGCTAAGGATCTTACAATGCAAAATCAGGTGCTGTTTTAGGTGCTGACTTTATTGATTAGTTGATCCAGTTTTTAGTGAGCCAGTTATCTATTATTATTTCAGCCTCAGCTATATTTTCAATCAATCATTTATTTTGTTAAACATAGGTATGGTTACAGATATTATATGTCTAAAAATATATGCACTATGTTTTCCAATATATGGCGTATAAAATTAATATAAAGAAGCAATTACAATTAAGGAGGCATGTCAATATACTACATAAAAAAAAAACAATTTAAAATTTGTCAGTCATGTAAACAGGTCATTACAATTTTGGGGCCCATATTTTTCAATCGACAGATAACTTTATCAGAGGAATAATTTTGAATTTTTGACATTTCTTTCATGCAAAAACTGTCAGACGTCAATTTTATTCAACGAATAAAAATTATCGGTCGATTGAAATGGCAGCCCTTAGATAAATAAACACAATACTTATTCAATGAATAAAATCATAAGTGTCTAATTAGCAAGTTTAAAGACAACTATTTAACGTTTATGGAAATGCCCAGTTCCATCTGCCGAAGAAAGGGGGTATCAAAGGATCTGATCCGATCTGAACCTACCCCCCATCGTAGCATTTAGTGATATCTTAAAAAAGGTTGAAGGTAGGCAATTTAAATTGTATTTCTAACCTTGTGGAGAATAATTTAAAGTGCTTCTAAACCATATTTCCATAATACCGCTCTATCATTGCTCACGCTATTTCCCTACATCTTGTCGATATGCTTTTTCCAGCAATTTGTCGAGATGTGCAATTTCCCCGGGCACCCTCTAGCGGCTGTCACTGACAGATCGCGCTTGTCTTGTGATTCAAACGCGGCCGCCTGCGATGCGTGGTACCTTAGTACCCTTCTTGTTTATTCAGCACTATGGTAATATGATTTTGATGTTTGATTTGAATTATTGTTTCGTGTGGTTGGTATTTTAAAGACCCGTTTAAGGCGAATTAAGATTGATGTGAGCAGTGGTGGCCCAGTGGAAACGGTCACGACTTACGAGTTAAGTCGTAGGTTCGAAGGCGCTTTACTTTGTGTAAATTATTTCGTCACCACTTCTCTCAAAACCGTGAAGGAAAACATCGTGAGGAAACCGACATGTCCTAGAACCAAAAATTCGAAGACATGTGACATATGTCACATGTCGAACCAACCCGCCCACTCCCTCTCACAGAGAGGAAGCCTGTGTCCCAGCAGTGGAACATTATGGCCTGATTCCGCTAAGATTGATGACCTGTGCTTGAGAATTCAGCTGTAAATCAAATGAGAGTTTGTCGTAGCATAATTAAAGATATAATATATAATCCTACTAATATCCTCCTTTATTATTACAAACGTGAAAGTTTGTGAGGATGGATGGATGGATGGATGGATGTTTGTTACTCTTTCACGCAAAAAGTAGTGAACGGATTTGGATGAAACTTTACAGTAATATAGTTTACTAGCTGCGTCCCGCGGTTCCACCCGCATATGTTTCGATCCCGTGGGAACATCGGGATAAAAATTATCCTATGTGTTAATCCTGGTTATAAACCATCTGTGCGCCAAATTTCATCCAAATCCGTTCAGTACTTTTTGCGTGAAAGAGTAACAAATATCCATACATCCATCCATCCATCCATACAAACTTTCACGTTTATAATGTTAGTAGGATACATCAGAATGACACATAGGATACTTTTTATCCCGATATTACCACGGGATCGACACTTATGCAGGTGAAACCGCGGGGCGTGATATTAAAATTAACACACAATTAAACAACCTTCACAATAGCCAAAATACGTACCCAAAACAATAGTTTTCATGTACGAGTACACATGAACCACAAATCATTCTCTTATCGGAACTACCACACAACATCGAATGATTAATTAATAACTAACAATAACTAACACTAGGGCCATGGGGTCCGAGTGCCCACTTGGTTTTTCGAGATATCGCCAAGCGGTTAATCGACTCTTCACGTGACCAGAGGGCTGGCCTGTTTCTTGGCCAAAGAATTAGCATCGCCATACAACGTGGCAATGCTGCCAGCCTTTTGGGCACTGTTCCTGTTGACAGCGATGCGGACGAATTTTTTGATGCCCTATGATTATTTTGCTTATTTTTTTTTTCATGTACATATCATTATTTTAAATTTTAGCTTATATAATGTAAATACTTAATTCCTTTTTAAATAAAATTACTTATAACAGCTGTCAATGTGATTGAGGAAGGCTGAGTGGAGGTAGAGTCAAGTGGGGGGAAACGACTTAGCTTAGGGATGTATAATAGTGTAGGGATATGTCAACGACCAGACGGTAATGGTGACTATCACTAGGTACTTTACTTTTCTTTGTTTATAACTAAACGGTAAATTTAATTGAATTGAACAGTAAGCATTCAATTTAATTGAACAGTGACTGTTCAAATATGAATTTACCTTTATTTAGCTAACATGTCGATGGCTCACAATAGTAATTCCACTAGCCATTAATTTGTCAGCAGTGTTGCCAGATGGTAAATATGAATGAATTCACTACGACTATTTGATGGATTAAAAGTTTATTATGCCTACCATCTGTGTTGTGTTCTGTTCGAATGAGTGAACACAATATGTATTGATGATAGTTTTCTTATCGAATCATTTGACTTCTGAAAAAATGACTGATTGTTCTAAATAGGTACGTGTTGTGTCATCCGTTCTTTAATCCGAGGCGCTAGGTAGCCCGCGATTTTTTTTCGTTTCGTTTTTTCCTATTTGCACGTTGTATGTTGATTAAAATATAATTAGCGACCGTAAATAATTCTGTAAATACATAGAAAGAAAAAAAGAATAAGTATTTATTGCCACTCACACACACACTTGCTTGACATACTTGTTACAGTCGCCAGAGAACCAAAATTGTCGACATAGCTCACAGAACAAGCAAGCTGAAGTGGCAATGGGCCGGCCATATTAGCTGTAGAACCGATGACCGTTGGGGTAGACGTGTTCTTGAGTGGAGACCGCGAATCGGTAAAAGTAAGGTATGACGCCCTCAGGCTGGGTGGAGCGACGATCTCCGCAGGATGGCTAGCTAGAAGCAGCTGGATGAGAGTTGCCGAAAATCGAGTAGAATGGCGTTCAATAGGAGAGGACTGCCAGCAGTGGACTGCTATAGGCTGATGATGATGATGACGGTCGCGAAATAAAAATAAATTCTTAAAGCGACTATGAATAACGTTATAGTCACGGCTCTCTGATTGTTTTCTTTTGGTCTGTGTCTGTGTGTGTTTCATTAAGAAACGTATTCTTTTTCTTCTTTATATCTTGTATCTGGTAATATGTATATAAACTGCAATCAGTTTGTTACAAGTCTGGAAAGAGCGTGGTTATTAAACGATTCATGTGTGTAGATTGCTTAGTAAAAGAAAATCTAGGTTCGATCACAGGCCAAAAGGCCAATTCTCGTAATTTAAAACGTTCAAAATCTAGTCGCAGTCTCATCTCGGCGATAAACAAGTGTCAAAAATTTGTCAAAATGTAGGGAAATTAGAGGAATTTTTGACAGATTGAGACTGAGATCAGACTGTGAACGTTCTTAAAATTACGAGAATTGGCCTTCTGATGACTAAAACCTATAGGAAAAAGGTGGCATCACAGCGGGCCCTATCAGAATGCCAGCGCTGGAGTATTTTTTTTTTTTAATATCGCAGTATGTTGAGATATAGTAGCGTTTTTGGCCTCGTACATACATGATGTCTTTTCTTTTTCTGTTGTTATAATTTTCGTTTTGTTTTTAATGTAATTTTGCTAGTTTTAAATGGTCATTTTTTACGGTTTGTATTTCCTGTGCGTCCCAAATAAAATACTTTTCTTTCTTTCTTCGTTCACCCTGCCCTTGAAAGTTTGGTGTTCCCGAAAATATCCGATGTCCCTGAAGACAATACGCAAAACGAAATACGCGATAGTTCGATATTTGTACAAAATGCAAGCTTTTGTTAATAAGTCTTAAAAATAATCCAAGTGGTATACTTAAAAACTCAAAACCAATTTCAAGATTCACTTAGTTTTGTTCATGTTGATCAGCAGTTGTGCGATAAAAAGTATAGTACTATTGTGAAGTACAACAGCGGAGGGAACTCGCGAAGTCTAATAAAAAACCTTCTCACTTTACTCTCCCTACTTTACTATAGTGACCCGATAATGAGCTCTCTCAATATTGAAATAAGAATCTCTCTGCCACGACTGCCACTCCAATTCTTCGGTTTATGTTGTAAGATACCTAATTAAAATGAATATTCTTGAGGGCTGATTTTTTCAACGCCAGATAATTTTATCCGAGGAATAGTTTTGAATATTTGACAGTTCTTCCATACAAAATCTGGCAGACGTCAATTTTTATTCGTAGAAGTTAACGTCTGACAGATTTTGTCGCTGCGTGTGTAGTTAGAAATGTGCTCCTATTTTATGAGACATGGCCAAAAGCTATTGGTAAATGGAGAATATGAACAACGAGTAGGTACTTACTGTCTATCTAGATTCTAGAAAAAATTGTGTACCAGATAACAATGTACGCCAATGCAATTACGCAATATAATGATAAAAAATAAGTATGTGTTCTTAAGAAGGCATTAGTGAATTTCGGCTGTAAAATTATGTAAGTTTGAGTCAACAACCTTTAAGTCGTTTATCACCCAAAATGTAAGCAAAGTATTAAAACTGTAATATAAAGATATTAGTGTTTTGCAAAGGCAAACCATCTACGTAGGTAATAATTATGTCCGTGACAATTTGTAGTGCATGTCCAAAACGTCGGTCTGGAACCATCTATCGACGTATTCACGACGTGTATTTATTCAGAGCCGGCCCGGGCGGCGACATGAATCCCAACAAGAAACACAAATACTCCAGAACTCGAAGGTTCACCGCTAATGGTCAGCCGATCAGGCGATACCATTAATTACTGTTCTCCTGGTATTTTGATGTCGTAATACTGATTTATTTATTGATTTTATTCAAGAAACCAAGGTCCCGTCACATGGCGATGATTGGTACCGCATTTTCGGCTAAAAACTTGGGGTCACACGCAAACACCACGCGGTTTAAAAAAATGTAGTAGGAAGCAGCCGTGTGATCCCAACATTATACAGTAAAATATCGTACCTACTGATCATTGCGGGGCTTGTGGCTAAGTCATAACAGCCGCACGCGTCGATCGATCAGGTTAAGCTACGCTTGCCGCGGTTGGTCCATGGATGGGTGACCATCTTTACATACCAAGACCCCTCCGTGCCCAGCTGCATCCGGTTAGACTGGAAGCCGACCCCAACATAGTTTGGAAAAGGCTAGGCAGATGATGACTGATCATCGCGGCATATCGACATTAATAGAATGAGAAAAAGTGATATCCTTACGCCGTTATCCACATCTTATTAATAAATTCCAACACACAGACAAACACATATTTATTAACATTATTGTTTTAAACAGCAGCCGAGTGCAAAACTACCAAGGTCAAGGTTACGACGATAACAGTAAAAATCAGACACTCATTATCTTCTCTGTGATAACCAGTTTTCGTACTATATCAACTACCTATATAGCACAAGAATATCTTATAAGTCGACGCTGAGTTGTCGTGCAGACGTGCGTGCGTGCAGTGTGTGTTGAATCGTCCACAAATGAGTTTCAAAAATAAAATCGTGTTAATAACGGGTGGGAGCGCCGGCATTGGTGCTGCCACTGCAGTATTATTTGCTAAGGAAGGTGCTTCCGTGGCTATCGTAGGACGAAATGAAGCTAAGCTACAGACAGTCACTGAACTCTGCCAGCAACACGGAGTCACACCACTCGTCATCAAAGCAGACGTTTCTCAAGATGAAGCAGCAAGTGAGATTATCAAACAAACCATCGATAAGTATGGAAAACTCGATGTTCTAATCAATAACGCTGGTATTGTTTTCGCGGGAGGACTGCTTGACGGCGAACTTATGAAGACGTATGACAAAATCATGAATACGAACTTAAGAGCGGTCGTCAACCTCACGACCTTGGCAGTACCTTATCTTTTAAAAACTGGAGGAAATGTTGTCAACATCTCAAGTACATTAGGAATACAAGTTTGTCCATGGATGACGGCGTACAGCATATCAAAAGCTGGTTTGATACATTTCTCCAAGACTGCTGCTTTGGAACTGGCACCGTCTGGAGTGAGAGTCAACATAGTGAGTCCTGGTCCAGTTGTTACTGATATTTTAGAAACTGCTGGCATACCTAGCTTGTGGGATGAAAGGGGTAAAAGTAGTCCTCTGGGTAAAGTGGCTTACCCGGATGAAGTAGCCGACTTGATCCTGTTCCTGGCAAGTAGCAAGGCGAAGAGTATTACTGGTGGAAACTTTACTATCGATAATGGTTCGTTGTTAAACATTGGATAGTATTCAAGAGTGGCTTTAGCGTTACCTCAACAATAGTTATAATTAACATGTTTGCGCAAGCCCGCACCGACGGCTTCTATGCAATTATACGCAAAAAAACTGCGTCGCTTCTGAGGAGAGTGGCAGAGGGGCAGTCATAACAGCATCCTGAAAACTGTAGCCGAGAGTTTCAGCTCTCCGATAATAAAACAGTTGGTGCGGAGGTTGATTTTTACTAACACAAGGCAATAAGTTATTTTTTGTTTTGTTACTAACACTATATGGATATTTTGTGTCCGAAATAAGGCTATTCTATTCTATTAAATGTGGTTAACAATGATGTTGTATTTTTTATGTCATTCAATGGCTTTTTTTATGAATTTGTAGATAGAAATCACGCGCGTGGGGGTGCGTGTCTTGCGCACCGGAGCGGGGCGCGAGGTGGACCGTGGAGATCCGCCTAAGGTAAATAAATTATATTAATGCGAAGTTGTCAGGGTAGCCCGCTAAACCCATATATTCTTAAGTTTCAGATTGTATGTCGATCTAAATATGATTCGCGGCCGTTACAAATATTTATTTATAGAATTACTAGCTGCGCCCCGCGGTTTTACCCGCATAAGTTTTAATCCCGTGGGAATATCGGGATAAAAAGTATCCTGTATGTTAATCCTGGTAATAAACCATCCGTGTGCCAAATTTCATCGAAATCCGTTAAGTAGTTTTTGCGTGAAAGAGTAACAAACATCCATACATCCATCCATCCATACAAACTTTCACGTTTATAATATTAGTAGGATTAGTAGGATAGGATAGTAGGATAGGATAGTAGGATAGGATAGTAGGATAGGATAGTAGGATAGGATAGTAGGATAGGATAGTAGGATACTAGGACTAGTAGGATAGGATAGGATATTCATAAAAACCATCAATACAACTCTCTCATATTACCATACTGTATGACTATTTCATGTCATCGTGACATATGAGGTCAATTCTAACTCAAGGAGTTGTATTCCGCCGCGGGCGACGCTCCGGGCGTCGGGAGCCGCGTGACGACTCCCGGCCACCGTAGGCGCGGGCCTGCGGGCGGAGAGCAATGGGTAGCTCACCGTCCGATCAGGACCAGGCCCGTGCCGGACGACGCGTAAGTGTTCCACGCGCGCCTCAAAGAGTTGTCAGCATAATTCGAGGGGCCCCTTAGGGCCGAAGCCTGCCGGGTCAGCGGGATTTTCCGAAAGGGTTACCGCTACCCCGGAACTTAAAGGGCAAAGGAAAGAACATGGGTGGGTTTTAGTCAGTAAGAGTCTGACACTCCCTTCCGCTCCACCCAGAGCGGGACGGGTCATTTGATGATTTCCCATCCGGAAAAAAAAAGGAGTTGTATTCCTGGTTTTAATGATTATCATTCTGTAAAGCTAGATTTGTTACGGTCGCGAATTATATTTTAATCAACATTCAACCTGACATTGACTAGCAAATTGAAAAAAACGAGTTAAGATATCAGTAATCAAACAAAATATACCTAAATGGACAAGAGGGATCAATAAACCGGAGTGCTTGTTAAGATATAAAATGAGCGATGTTTTTTTACTCCGTTTTCGTACAGACGCCAACAGGTCAAGCTACCCGAAACTGTCAAATATTCCCAATCAATATTGAACCTTAATGCTTAACGATAAAGTTGAAATACTATTAAAGAAATTTGACAGATTGTAGTAGCTTGATGTGGCGTCTGTACTTACCTACTTTACAATGTTTACATTGCGTCGACTCGAAAGAGTTTATTCTAGACATTTATAGATAACGTTCACTTTTAGTAAAGTCGCATTTGAGAGCTGTCACGTAAATAGCTATTGTCATTAGCTAAAAATAAATCATCAAAAACCAATCATTGTTCAAAGTGAACAATAACATAATTTGTGTGACATGGTCATCGCCACATGCGAATTACGCATCACTCTGACTTCACGGAAAATCCTGCATCACGCAAGCAGAGTTTACCGCGCAACTAGCATAGTATATATACAACGTCCCGACATCAATCGTTGGGCAGTTAGACACGACGCCTGTCTGGTCGGAGGATCCTCCCTTTTCTATAGGGGATGGGTGAATGTTACACCCTGCTCTTCATATCTATTCTTATATCATACTCTTCTACGTAGGTGTTCCTTCATCATTTATATTAGTTTTAAATAAATTCAACAGAAGTACCTACCTAATATTACGAAGCAGAATTTCATGAAACATTTCGGTAAAATAAAACACCAAGGAGATCAATTTGTATTCATAAAAGTTTAATTAAGTCACACTCAGTTAGCGGGGACAACTTTAAAATTTAAATAAATTCAGTAGTAAAGTACCAGGAGGGCAGAGAAACGAAGGAATAGATTAACTCGACCGCTCGTTGGATATTAAGCTCGGGTACTTGGTAAAGCGTTTGGATGCTCCAAAAATGTATTCTGTGGACTGTGGCAATGCTAATGAGGTGTTTTTAAAGCTCTTACAGTATTGTCGTACCTGTACCTGCTAATTTACAATAAGCTGTAATTTACAAGGAAAAGTTACATTTTGTTAAAGCCATGAGCACCTATTAAAAATTCACAGTTCTCATGTTTTTTAAGAGGAAATGCATGGCTTGCTAAATATTTACATCATTGAATCTGGAGTGTTGCGGCTTGTGGCACATTGGATAATGGTTCCCTCAACATAATGTTGACCTGAAATGCGTCAATCGACTGTTAAATAAAGCATTAATTACCTACATACTCTCATGTAGCGTCAAGACGCTTCTAGGGGTCCATGGCTAATTAATAACAGCCGCTCAGGTCGATGGATCAGGTTAAACTACGCTTACCGCGGTTGGTCCGTGGATGGGTGACTCTTTACATACCGAGACCTCTCCGTGCCTCGGAAAGCTCGTTAAGCCGTTGGTCCCGGCTGTCATTCGTGGATCTTTGACAGTCGTTACGGGGTAGTCAGAAGCCCGAAAGTCTACAACCAGTAACTGGATTGTGGAGGTCGGACCGGCGGTTGCTCCATATAAAATGGTATTCACCTGCATCAGTTAGACTGAAAGTCGAACCCAACATAGTTAACAAGGCTAGGCAGATAATGATGAACTGGACACTACTACTCCATAGGTAAGCAGAGTATCACAAACAGCATTAAAATTAAATTAACAGACGAAATACCTTCACAAAAATGTGTGGAGTCATACTCAACTGAAAGGGGTACAAAGGGATTGAGGGGTCCGTGTAAAAATGACAAACGAAATGTTTCGGACGTCGAAGGCATGACGAAAAAGTTTTTACAATGAAAACTGGGATGAAAACGAACGGTGCAGACCAACAAGAATTTTTCTTTAAGTCCAATTCAGGGATATTAAAACTTCATCCTTGAAAAAAAATGTACATAGATAGGATCGCCCATTATTATTTCAGACTTGCTACAATGGGTAGGTAGGTAATGGTAGGTATAAGCTTTCAATTTCATTTCTCGAATTTAAAGAAAAAAAATGGCGATTGTTAGAAGAACAGAAGACGTATTCTCACAAAAGAAAATGTAAATGGACGGGAAAAAAGCAGTGTACGACTAAACACCGACAGATACTACGCCGACAGACTGAACACCGACAAGACTTTACTTCGACGGGACTCTTCGCCGACAGGACACTTCACCGACAGGACTCTTCGCCGACAGGGCTCATCAGCGACGCAACTTATCTCCGATAATCAGATACTTACTTTGGAAATCGATTATGCTTTTCTTGTAATTATACAATTCATAATAAATAAAGATTAGAAAAGAGAGAACCGGATTCAGTTTCAAATTCAGAGGTAAAATAACTATGAACGCATAGTTATTCTATCTTTTATTTTATTTCTATCTTTTCCAGGCCATAGAAAGACTCCGCAGTCAATCGAACACACCTAGAATGGCGATGAAGTTCTTGAAATACGCTCAGTCATCGCAATGTGTGAACATGCAAGATTCTTCAGTACCTCTAAATTTGCATCTCAGTCAAAATCACAATGACCTTTATTTACGTTGCAATAGCTTTGCTATTCGGATGCTGCTATCCGAGGTAAAGTAAGTGCGAACGGACTGTAGTGACAAATTGTTTTTGTGTTACCACAGACAATAATCACCGCTGACATCCTCGATAGGTTTGGCTTTACACTATAAACATAATTAATAAAGTTAGCTGTTGCCAGAGTCGTGCGAATATAAAACTGCGCCCGGGGCAAAGCCTCTAGCGGGGCGCTGGAGGCTTTGCCCGGGGCTCAGTTTCACAAGATGATTTTACAGACAACTAGCTGCGCCCCGCGGTTTCATCCGCATAAGTTTCGATCCCGTGGGAATATCGGGATAAAAAGTAAAACACGCACACACCCACAAACTCTTGCTTTTATAATATTAGTGTGATCTATCATTTTTTATTCAATTCAAACTCAAAGCATTAATTTCAAGTAAACCAATTACAGGCACTTTTGAATTGTCAAGGGGTCGGTCAGTCAGAAAGATGAAGGTAGTTGCCCATTCTAAAGCGTAGTAGGTACCTATGGAGAAGAAACACGCACGGGCAAGAAACTATTTAAAATTAACCTTAAAGTACTACACACTAATATACAATTACCTAGCATAACAAAATTTCTCCTAAAATTAACTCGTAAATACAACAAAAATAAATGTTATTGATTGCTAACATTGGTCAAATTGAGTTGAAAGACTTGCGACATATCGCTAGATACGGTACATACAAGTGTCCCCATCACTACGTGTTGTTCGCACACAATACTGATAACGCGTCGTAGATGGGCCCGTACGATGCGCCAGCGCTTCCCCGCGCTCGAAGAACGCGCGGGAGGCGTGGTAGCTCGTGCGCCGCTGGTGGCCACGCGCCCTATACATATTGTAGTCTTTGCCTAGCGCGGTCACTTGAGTTACCGCTTGCACCGGTCGTACTTACGCTGGAAGTATTTGCTGCTAACCCCCATTTTTTTATCAGTCTATTTAGTTTTTATCAGTTAATGTAAGGTTAAATTATTAAATGCTATAATAAGTTTGTAACCATCACTATTATATACTTATAAATGGACGTAGTTTAGCAGAAAGGACTCGTCGTAACGATCCGTTCAGCCGTTTTTGCGTGTTTGAGTAATCGACATGCAAATCCAAACATTACAAAGATTCATATTTTTTTAAATACTAGCTTGTGCCCGCGGTTTCGCCCGCGTTGAGGTCGGAATTTAACCCACGGGAACGTACTGCCGGGATAAAAAGTATTCTATGTGTAATCCAGGTTATAAACTTATCTGTGTGCCAAATTTCATCCAAATCCGTTGAGTAGTTTTTGCGTGAAAGAGTAACAAACATCCATCCATCATTTGTTGCTATCTGATGTATGTATCTGGTGTATGGTGTGTCTTTTAGTCTGTGCCAAATAAATGTATTTTCTTTCTTTCATCCATTCATCTTCACAAACTTTGTCGTTTGTAATATTATTAGGAAGTAGGATGTGGTTTTTTAAACGACATAAACTACAAAACTTGGTTTGTCAAAACCACGACGTAATACATATAATAATACTAAGGATTAAAACCAAGAGAGAGAAAATAGTATAGTCTCTTCTTGGAATAACACTGACCTCTCGATCTCGGCCATTAAAGAGACATACAAGCTACATAGTAGGATGCACATCTAATAGCTTTCTAGTCGTTAATTACGGAGTTTACTGAGTTCCTAACTTGCTCGATTCTATTGCCAAAGTCCGACTCAGTTACTTAATAGTGCAGGAGCCAGCGTAATTAAAATTCTTCACTGATTTCACAGTGGAATAAAGAAAACGAATACATCAGAAGTTTTGTGTGGTTTACTGCAAGACCAATTGAATACTATGCCGATTCATTTGTTCATAGGTTTGAGTATAGCGTTTTTATAGTTCGAAGGTATTAAATATATGACTAATTTATAAGGTACAGACGCCACCACATCAAGCTACCCGAAACTGTGAAATTTTCCCAATCAACCTTGAACCTAATGCTTTAGCGATAAAGTTGAAAATCTATTAAAGAAATTTGACAGATTGTAGTAGCTTGATGTGCTGGCGTCTGTACTAAGATTCAAGATACAAGTGTCGAACATTTTCTACTCAAAAATGAAAGTGCCAATCAGAAAATAAAAGTACTGTTTTCTTATGGGAAACAACATCTTGAGCATTTTTTACTATTATAACGAAAATATACACTTAACTCATGGCTGCTATTTGAGATTGAAAATGCCAGAAATCATATTTTTGTCACAAGGGTTTTAGGTATAAAATTGAAAAAATACCATCTTTTCATTGAATATAACATCCTGAACATGTTAAGACTACCGGCCACCGTAGGCGCGGGCCTGCGGGTGGAGAGCAATGGGTAGCTCACCGCCCGATCAGGACCAGGCCCGTGCCGGACGGCGCGTAAGTGTTCCACGCGCGCCTCAAAGAGATGTCAGCATAATCAGAGGGGCCCCTTAGGGCCGAAGCCTGCCGGGTCAGCGGGATTGTCCGAAAGGGTTACCGCTGCCCCGGAACATAAAAGGCGAAGGGTGGGTTTTAGTCAGTAAGAGTCTGACACTCCCTTCCGCTCCACCCAGAGCGGGAGGGGTCATTCGATGATTTCCCATCCGGAAAAAAAAAAAAAATCCTGAACATGTTTAAACTATTACAGAAAGTGGCATTGCCATACAACGTGGCAATGCCGCCATTCTCTTGGGTACATTACCAGTCGACAGCGATGCGGATGAATTTTTCGACGCTATATTTTAGTTTATATTTTGTTATTTTAGTGTCAGCTTGTAAATTGTAATTATTGTGTCTTTGTGAATAAATATAGGCGAATGTTTACAACATAGATCTACAACTAAGCCCCTAGCTGGTATTAGGATTTGAAAGTACCAAAATTCATAAGTATTTATGCCAACAATGTTTTGATCCTGTATTTATGGTTTATAATGTAATATTCCTATCTGAAGACTTTTACTTTATTTGAATTGTATCGTATATAATGTTTTATTTAATTTGTAATATTGTTAAATTAATAGTTAAAGGGTAGATTATTGAGTTTCTATAAAACATCTGTAAGACCAACTCAGAGGTCACACGGATGATGTCGTTTCAAGCTACGTGACAAGTAGACAATTAAAATTTACCTGCTCTTCTAGACAGGTAGCAACGACGATTCAAAACATACTGCCCTGTGGCAGGACCGCGGAGCCTAAAGCGTTGGTTTCCTATGAAAACGGTTCCGACATACTATAGCGGCCGTCATGGAAATCTGTCATTTACATTAAGTCAAACCCTGCTGTTTAAATTTGCACTCACCGTACGTATTCACGCGAAAAATTGTCCATACTGAGAAGAGTGAGCACACCCACACACCCCAACGGACCAGTCTAACTCCACAGCAACACACACACAAACACTCCCCACAATTAGTTTTTAAGCCCTTTTAATAAATATGTATGTTAGCATCAGAGTTAGCAATTATGAAAATTTTATAAAACGTGTCAGTCCCTTAAAAGTACACTGTCCTTCAAGATACAGGATTTTCCTAGTTTTTAGGGCAGGGGTTTTCTCATCTGTAACACTCGTAGCCATCCCTTATTGAAATTACACTGATGTTACCTAGGCTAAGTCTTTTAGTAAAATAGATATTTACTTACTTACATTATTGAATAGCGTTTCCGTGACAATCAAATGAAGTCACTGCGTCATTGTGTGCCAGAGGCGTCGAAACGAAACGGAAACGTGACTATCTTTTGACGCGGCAGGGCGAATTTAACGATTTAAATCTTTGTCGTTGTTATCATTTTTATGACAGCTGTCACTGAGGGTAAGTGCGACCACCGCTCTTTTAGAAAACCGTAGCTTTAGTAATAGGGTTCCATTGGCACCCTTTAGGTACGGAACCCTAAAAAACTTGATACTTGAATTCGAAGGAACGAGCAAGTCACAACTCTGAGGTACCCGTGGCTAAATAATAACAGCCACACAGGTCGATCGATTAGGTTAAGCTACGCTTGCCGCGGATGATCTGTGGATGGAAGACCATCTTTACATACCGAGCCCCTAGCTTCTCGGAAAGCACGTTAAGCGGTTGGTCCCGGCTGTCATTAGTGGATCTTTGACTGTTACGAGTAGCCAGTAGCCCGAAAGTCTGACAACCTGTCTTACCAAGGGTTATCGTATTACCCAGTAACTGGATTGCGGAGATCAGATAGGCAGTCGCTCCATGTAAAATACTGGTATTCTGCTGCATCCGGTTAGACTGGAAGCCGACCCCAACATAGTTGGGTAAAGGCTAGGCAGATGATGATGATGATGAGCAGGTCACAGCTCTCTGCCTTACATAGTGTTCCAAATTTCTTTTAAAATACACATGAATACTTCAAAGGATTTTTAAACCCGCAACTTGGTGTACAGTACGAGTAAAAACATTGATTGCACTTAAACAAATACGTTCAACATCCATATCCAAACTAAATGTCGGATGCAGATAGGCAAAGTTTTTTTTTTTTAGAGATTTTTCATCGTTTTGTTGCGCGCATGTCCGGAATGCTATAGCAGGCTGAACAGACTGACAGGTATGTCAATTCAGTGCAGGACAATGGCCTTCTGAATCGCGGCCGCCATTTTACGAGAGTCAAATTTTATGCACGTACCAGGGTGGCATAAAGCTTTGGGTCTATGCTAAAAGAATGTTGAGTGAGAGGTCCGGGGATATTGAATTTAAAATGAAATTGAATGCTAGAAAAAGAAGATGTTGCTACTATTAAGGTAGAGGCAAAATGGTTCCACGTACGTAAAGTATTAAACGCATTATAGACTCCGTCTCACGAATCAAGTCCCGCAGCAATAAGTGGAACTAATTATTATTATATAGTTAGCAATATTAGAGGGGCTTGTGGCTAAGTAATAACAGCCGCACGGGTCGACCGATCAGGTTAAGTTACGCTTGCCGCGGTTGGTCCGTGGATGGGTGACCTTCTTCACATACCAAGATCCCTCCGTGCGTCGGAAAGAACGTTAAGCTGTTGAACCCGGCTGTCATTCGTGGATCTTTGTCTGTCGTTACGGGTCGTCAGTAGCCCGAAAGTCTGACAACCAGTCTTACTAAGGGGTATCGTATTATTCAGTAACTGGGTTGTGGAAGTCAGATAGCTAGTCGCTTTATGTAAATACTGGTATTCAGCTGCATCCGGTTAGACTGGAAGCTGACCCCACCATAGTGGGGAAAAGGCTAGGCAGATGATGAGTTAGCAATATTCCAACAGTAACCCTCCTATGCCTCTGACATCTTTCTCTAATAAAGATTGTGCATTTCACTAACCAGTGCTTGTAAAGTTGAAATAAATAAAGATTTATGATTCCGTCGCATGTCTGTACCGCCGCGTCTGCGGCACTTCATTCGTGTGACGGACTCTACGACAAGTTTGTTTCTAATGTATAGTTTAGTGTAGTCAGTTTGTTTTTACCTTTATGAGCCCACAAAAGAAAAATATACGCTTAGCAAACTGGACTAAGAGCACACACGTAAAATGCTCCTGCCATTAGCATAAATATTTCAGAGCGTATTAACGTAGACCAGTTTTCCTATACTTAGGGAGTATTTCCAAACTCATTTTTCTTCCTGCCCCCCTAGTATCGGCCCGGTAGTATCCTTGAAAAGTTAAGCCTCTCATTTGTCGAAATAAATACAAAAATACATACCTTCGTATTCAACAAAAAACACTCCCCGTTTCCCCCAACGATAAAAATAGAACTTTAAAAATAAAAGTTGGACCGTAAAAATAAAAAGTGCCTAACGTAATTTAAAATGACGGAGGACCGTCGTGGCCATCTATAACCTTAAAATATTCTTCCTTGTGTGGTACCTACACATACCTACATAAATCTTCATGAGACGCCATCTTGAAAGTGCATTTACCACGTACGTAGGTAATTTCGACGCGTGCTGGCAGCATTTATCATCATTCGCACTGGCAAAACCAAGGAAGATGTATCGTGTTTGGAAACTATGTGTGCTTAAGGTGGCTTAAGACTTCTTATCTTTTTAGACAGGTGTTTGTTTATAATTAGTTGCAAGTCGGAGAGAAAAATAAGATTGAGTTGCTTTGGAGAATGTGTCTTAGAAAGTAAAGATATTTAAATGAAGAATATATATTTAAATGAAGTTTTCCTGCATTGATTTTTTTCGTCGATGTATAACAGAGGGGCAATACTCGTAATTTTAAGAACGTTCACAGTCGAATCTCAGTCTGTCATCTGTCAAAAATACTTCTAATTTCCCTACATTTTTGACAAATTTTTGACATTTGTTTGTCGCTGAGATGAGACTGCGACTAGATTTTTAACTTCTTAAATTACGAGTATTGACCTCCAGGTCAATAATCGACAAATAGGTACTTCTTTTTCTTGGGCAATGTTTGTTTTCAATCTGCCTAGCCTTTTCCCAACTACGTTGGGGTCAGCTTCCAGTCTAACCGGATGCAGCTGAATACCAGTGCGACTGCCTACCGGACTTCCGGAACTCTGTTGCTGGGTAACACGCTAATTCTTGGTAAGACCAATTGTCAGACTTTCGGCCTTCTTTCTGACTGTAACGGCTGTCTAAGAAGATCTACGAATGACAGTCGGGTTTACTTGCTTTCCGAGGCGCAAACGAGTCTCGATATGTAATGGATGGTCTGGCCACCCATCCACGAACCGACCGCGATAAGCGTAGCCCCAGACTGTTGACTGTTGTTTTGTTGTGCATTTTCAGCATAATTACTTTTCTGCGAAACCTAGGACCAATTTGTGTGATAAATTTATTACTATAACCAACTTATCAACTATGCTACAAAATCGGTCTATTTATATCCGACGAGAAACGGCCGCAAGCACAATTTGCTGCTTATTATTCCTACATTCCGTGTTCCGTTGTTATAATATCCTATAAACGCTGAATTCTATACTGCCCCAACAAAACAACCCTTATTAATAGAAACCACTTAACTTTTACCTCAAAAACGGCATCAAAACACCTCCTAAACTTCATGTTCTCTTAGTAATAGCAATTTAAATTTACGATATTGCAATAAAATTTTAATCTCACCTTAAAAGGCGTACCTCATAATATATTCTTTCCCGTAATTACACTTCCGAAATTAATATAACCTGGGATATTGTGTACCTGCGGTCTTTTGTCCGTGAACTTTGTGGCCGGGAGTGTAAGATAAAGTATAATAACAGAGGCCTATACGACCCTGGTAAGAGGGGTATTACTTACCGAAACGGTGCCTCCTCGTCTCGTTATTATTCTGTAAAGGAAATAAAGAGTTTCTTCAATATTATGCGTACAGGATAGATGATAACTTTTATGATAGTTTTTATTTTGAACAGTTGTTGGATGGCAGTAACTATAATTATGTTGCAAAATAATTAATGTTCACCCGTAAAAGCATCGTAAACTTGAAATTGTTTACCTAGTTAGAGGCATGTGTGTACAAGAAAATGCCGTTAGCGAAAATCCGGGAACTTCATGGAACAAATTAAGTTATTTTAAATTGCGATACACTGCCTCGCAGCCGGCACCAGGAGCAAAACTCAACCAGACCAACTGAGAGCAACATTACAATTAATCCGACTCTCAGCCGCGGATTAACGTGACACGAGCCTTAAATCCCCGAGCGCAGCGAGCGCCGTTCGTAAATTAACCCTGAAATTGTACAATACATTCCACCAGCCAGTATTAATACAATTTCAACACGTTTTCAATTTTCGAAGTCCAATGTGAAATATTACTTCAAGCTCCTCCGCCGTTCTGGTATCCTGGTAGTGTGGTTTGTGAATTAAAGTGATTTTTCTTTGTTGTTATAAGTCCGATTTTAAAAGAAAATACTTATTTGACTTTTTCGACTTTCAATTCGAAGTTACGATGAGCTAAAATGGAAAGTTATGCCCCACTTAAGAAAAGTTAAAACACTGAAATGAAAAAGTTCCTCCATTGAAAAGAAACAATTATTAAATTGGGTACGCATTTAGATGTCAAATATTTATATTACGAATATTGTTTTATTACAGAAAACAAGTCGAAACAAATTCGGGGTTCTCGTGCCTCCGCCTACTAAGTACCTACCATACAAAGCATTAATATTACAGACGGCATTATGAATTTATTGCTAGGTTCAAAAGAGAATACTGATGTATTTATTATCTTCTAACAAAACCCTCCTCCTAAAATAATCTACAAGAAGTTATATGTTACCGAATATTTTCACTTCCAATTTTCCGCACAAAAGGTAAATTATGATCGTAGAACAAAAACTTCCTACTGGAATCGCCAACAAATCGCGTTAAAGTGCTCATGAAAAATATGGCTACTTCTGTAATGAGCTGGAAGAACATTCTAGATAAGTTACAGTTATAAAGCGCTAGATATGAATTATGCTCGAACATGCCCGCAGAGTTTGGCTAGTTAAGCTTTACACGTGTTTCTAGACGTGACACACTGGTTGTAAAAATGGTCAACAATGGCCAGCCCTTTTATTTTAATTGCGAATTTCACCAGAATGTTGCAAATTCGAACCTTGGCTAATTCCAAATATTGTTTCTTTTTTTTAATTTTACATGTGTTATCACCTGTTGCTATCACTACTGACGATGAAGGAAAATAATGAAAGGGAATTTGAATTTTTGTGAGCGCTTACTCTGTTTATCTAATGATATAATATCATTGCTAATGTTCAAATAATTAACTATTAGTTAAAAAAAAAATAACCATTAGTGACCATTAGCTAAACTAAAAATTGATAAAAAAACACATTTTGCTAAATTTTAATCATTAGTTACTATTTGTAACAACTGGTTGAGTTTAAGTACGGATCAAAAAACCGCCCCTTAAACCTGGAGGCCAATTCTCGTAATTTAAAACGTTCAAAATCTAGTCGCAGTCTCATCTCACGACAAACAAATGTCAAAAACTTGTCAAAATGTAGGGAAATTAGAAGTATTTTTTGACAGATTGACACTGAGATCAGACTGTGAACGGTCTTAAAATTACGAAAATTGCCCCTCTCTTGACTATAAATAAACGGCATAAATTCCATAGTTTCATTAGTGTAGGTTGAATGGAAACTTAAACGGAAAAGCACGAGTCGGGCTACAGGCTACGAGTTTCGTAGCAACGCGTGGCGTAGCAATTTCGCTACGAGTTTTGTAGTTGGTATGGGACGCATAATACTGATTAATTATTTTATTATAAACCTGTTACGTTATTATTTTTCATTGAAATTGAAATAACTAGAATACATTATTTTAATGATAATTTTTTGCAAAGTTGGACGCACACGTCTTTTTTTGAGAAAAAAAAAAACATGGTTTTCGCAAAATCTATCTGCGAGACTACCGCTCGGTGTGTGTCACCTTTTCTCAATTAATGACGTCACACGCGCGCGCCGCAATAAATATTGATAACGCAGTTCCGTTCGGACAACATGCTGCTCTAACGTTTTAGTGATGTAACTCTGCTAGTCTTATGACAGCCTAGTACTTTGTGTGTTACAGCGACACTGATTTCATACAGACAATTAATGGTTTGATATGCACGCACATATAAAATAGTGGACAATTTAAATTAATTTAACATTTTCCAGTGTCAAATTAATCATCCCAAGCTTATCCCTATTTTTTTAGTCCGCGCAGTTATAATATACTTATCTGAACAGACAGGAGTGGGAAGAAAGTAGGGAGGTCTTTGCCCAGCAGTGGGAAATAATTGACAATAATAAAATAAGTTCCCGCAACCCACCCCGTCGCATCTCATCACCTGCTCACGCTATCACTTCGTTTTCGCTTTGCGTTCTTTCTGACTTTTGCTTATCTCCTAAGGGGCACAGCGTTATGTTAAATAGCCTATACCCTTCCTCAAGAATAGGGATATCAAAAGCAAAAAGATTTTTTCAAATCCGTTAGTTAGTTCCAGAGATTAGCATGTTCAAACAAAAAAAACAAAATCTTCAGCTTTATGATTACCTTGTACCTATAGACACATTCATACCTTCATAGTATCCATTCACCTTATCCACTTCCTTCCTATCCATATTAATTATTTATTACCTTTCACGAAATCCATCCATGTGTTAAAATAATAACTAATTATTACATTATCAAACTCATGACTGAACATAATAAGTTATTGGTGCGTTCTAATCAGTAATTACGTTAATATCCAGCTGATTATTACCCTCCCATTATACAGTAGCAGTGCGGATTCAAACACCAAATAATCAGGTTTATTCGAAATAAACTCGATTATTTTGTTGGACAGGAGAGACAGGACAAATAACCGAATACAGACAATGAAAATTCCGATATAGGTACGCCAAATCATCATCATCTGCCTAGCTTTTTCCCGACGTGTTGGGGTCAGCCTGTAGTCTACCTGGATGCAGCTGAATACCAGTACTTTATATGGAGCGGCTGCCTACCTGACCTCCACAACCCAGTAACTGGGTAATACGATACCCCTTGGTAGGACTGGTTGTCAGATTTTCGGGCGTCTGACTACCCGTAACGACTGTAACAAAGATCTACGAATAACAGCCGGAACCAATGGCTTAACGGGCCTTCCGAGGCACGGAGGGATCCTGGTATGTAAAGATGGTCAACCCATCCACGGACTAACCGCGGCAAGCATAGCTTAACTTAATCGATCGACCCGTGCGGCTGTTATTACTTAGCCACAAGCCTCTCAGGTATGCAAAACATGATAAAATATTTCCATACATTGTCCAAACAAAATCTAAATATGAATTTTACAGTGGAATCGTCAGAGTGAGCGCGACAGAAACTATCATAAATATTGTACTCATACACACGTTTACGGGAACGCGACGCAAGCGTTAAATCCTGCGATAACACTGCCAGCAGCGGCCATATATCACGACGGGAAAAAATTAAAATGTGTCAAAATGACTCCACCGCGGCCCGTGACTTCGTCCGCGTGAAATTTCTTGTTCCAGACCCACCACGTCGCATCGCATCGCCTGTCCGCCCTATAGTTTTTTTTATGCTCAGCTTTATTTCTGACTTTTTTCGTTTTTGCTCAGCTCCTAAGGGTCGTAGCGTGATGTTAAGTAACCTATAGCTTTCCTCAAGAATTGGGCTATCTAATGCAAAAAGAATTGTATCAAATCCGGTAGTTCCAGCACGTTCAAACAAAAAAAATAACTCTTGAGCTTTATTATTACCTAGTACATATAAACACATTCATCCATCTCTATCAATCGACTTCACAGTATCCAACTATACCCTGTTAATTAGGTTAACCGTTTTTTGACAGCAGTCTTAGAACGTACATATCAAGATTACATAAAAGTTATCTTTAAAATGCGTAATAAAATAAATATATAAACTGCCTTAATTATTTATGGCTCCTTACAGACATTATAATACCGTACGTGTATCAATCAAAGTATTGTGTGTTGCTGCAATCACTAGCATCTGCCAAAAAATGGTTTACCTGATGGACAGGCTATAAAGTCCAGAGTTTACCCCCTACATACCACCAAACAAACAAATTTTACGTCTTTATAATCATATTATGCATAATTTTCGCAGTATTCCCCTCATTTGACACCGTACCTGTTATTTCATTATGTGGAACAGGCAACTTGCTTAACTAGCTGGTTTAATGGCTGACAAACAAAAGCCTCATTTATTCTCGTTTCATATTTTATTAATATTTGTGTTGTGAATTTATGATGATGACTCGACAGTCTGACATTGTTTTACAGGTCGCAAATGAATGTTTTGTTGCGACCCAAATACGGTCTTAAAACACAAGGGAAAAAAGGTTTTTGAGCTGTGTACAGACCATATTTTATAAAACTTTTTGGCTACGGGTTTCAGAGGATTTAATACCTTTGTTCTTCGCTTATGTCAAAACTCAGGTAGGTTTTTTTTCACCCTCTTATCTCGATTTTAAACGACTAAGGAAGGACTACATCTGAGGATGTAAAGAGCTATCCTTGTTTTTCACGTTTTCGATGAGTCAAACATGAAAATGTCGATATTTTATTTACTGTTTTACCGTAAAACCGTATTTAATATAACTTATCTTAGTATTCTATACAAGGCCAAATTAAATTAGCTAGCTTAATTTCGTGACGATGAACGTGATGTCTAAATATGATAACGCAAAGAAAAAAGTTTTTATTTTGTGTGGGGTCGTCGACCGCAGTTAGTGTATTCACTTGAAATATCAGGGTTTTTCTGTAAATTTCACAAACATTAATTTACTTATTTTTATTTATTTATAGTTAAGTAAAACGGTACAACACCAATTACATTAATTAACATAGAGACAATAATTACGTTTACAATAATATAACTTGAATCTAACATGGAACAGTGGACTCCCTTGCATACATTCTCTCACAGAACACCAGACATATACGCATGATCCATTCATCCGCAAACACATCACATTCAGGATTGGCATCTGCCGATCGATTCTGTAAAAATCTCACCGTGAAAAGCAAGGCGAAGTGAGCTGTCAATAGTGTCAATCCCTAGCATTAGTTGGAATGACAGCTCACTTCACCTACGTTTTCACTGTAAGATCGTTACAAAATCGCACTGCTGATTGGTTTCGATGTCTTTCTATGTCTCAACTCATACTTCAAGTAACAATACTAGCGGTCGTTGACCCCTAAAAAAATCTAAACTTTTTTATTTTAATTTTTCGTGTTTAGATATACCCATCACGTCTGAGAGTTTCACTAACTAATCTAATTTGACCCTGTATTTTGTCCTATCGATCGAAACTGTGGCGACTGGTTATCAAGCTTTCCATTTTGAAGTAGGTAATAGGTAATTTGTGTTCAGTTAATGGAAGGGTCCGCTCTTGGATAGTCCCAAACCCAAGAGACTAAATAGCCACCATCTTGGGCTAATTGCAGTATAAAATACGTAATATACACTTCTGTTCAAGCATGAAAAGAAAGTAAAACTTTAACTACGAAATTCGCTATATTCCTTTCAACATTAAATATAAAAGATTCATCGCAAACTTCTATAATATCGACAACAGCCTGCTAAGTTAACTCTCTAATTAATTGCTATTCATTACGGCACCCGAAACCCGATCATTACGAGCCACATAAAATAGGCAAGCGACTCACCTGCCTGCTACCTGCCACCTGCCTGCCAGTATCCACCCCACCCACTTAAAAATCGCACCGAATTCACAGATACAGGCACCCAACGAAACTAAGAATATAAACTGAACAGATATAAACTACCAGACGTATATAGGCTGAACAATTTTATGCCTTTGCGTAAAAAAAGAACTTTATGCTTTTAGAAACACTCAAGGATGGATGGTTTAAGACCTTTGCTTGCCTACTTTAAAGATTATTAAAAAAATGAACCGATTGATTCGTGTACATTGTGGTCGACATCGGACAGACTTCCAATATCCATTAATGTTGATTGATTTCTCTTCATAGAAAATTAAAAAGAGAGCTTTTGCACAAATTAAATTGATGAGTTTTTCCATAACTTAATTTGATTGAACTCTTTTTAATATCACTTTCTGTGGAGCTCCACGTAATATAGTAAGTAGTAATACAAAAAGTGCGATTGAAATACGACCTATTCATTTCAAAATCACGAATATGACGTTTGCATTTAATTTGTGTGCTCTAATTCCGAAAGTTCGGAACACCGCCATTTTGGAATTAACGTCAGACAACATAACCAAGTTCTCGATTCAAATATTTGACGTGCGATACGTTGCTCCAATCAACTGTGTAACAACGCTTCGAGGCAGCCAATAATTTGTGCACATTTTGCCGTATCCCATCTCCATACTAACTCAATAGTGGTTTGAGGTCTGTAGGCTATGTGCAAACTGAAATTCAAGATACATTTTAGAAAATATGAGCCAATTTCACAACTGTTAAGCCGAAACCGTTCTAAAAAAGGTTTTGTAAACTTTAAATAAGCTTAGTAGTGACCAGCGACCCTTTGTCGCGAGTCTACGCAATCTGTATTATGTATTACCCCTAATCTTCTTAGAGGTTTAGGTAGATGCCCTGCGCGTACCTACCTTCTGCGTAGTTTTGAACAAAAACAAATATTTTCCAGCTTTGTTACGAATACAGAGTTCCCTTTGCTAGACTTTGATTGGTCGTATAAAAGTTTTTATAAAGCGTTATTGGATTTAGCATAAACTTATTTACCTGCCTATTTTGGGTTCGCTTGGAGATAGGTACGATTTGAATAGTATTTGTTGAGAGGGTTATAGGGTAATCTCTTGGAAATAGTTTAGTATTACTGGTAATACTTTGATACGATTGTAAAAGGTAGAGAAGAATTGAATTATAATTTAGTTTTCCGATACCTAATCATGATATTGGTATTTTGGAGACCTGGCTTTTTCTTGTTGTGGTTATCTACCTATTGGCAAAATAGCATGTATAGTGTTTTATCTATGGAGATCTCCTAGGAGTATGTTATTGTTTGGTCTTACTGTTTCAGCTCATCCCACATGTTTACCTTACGTGCGATACGTGCGAAGTACCAGGCTACCAGGAACTTAAAGAGCACGCGACTGATAAAACAGCGGAAAGTATGAATGCAAAATGTAAACAAACGATTTTCCCTCGAGACTGCACTGGCGGTAGTTGTAGTATGTAGTGCAACCGACAGACGGAGTAGCGATTTATCTATTAGCGAATCAGAGATACGGGACGCTTGGCACAATGCCAGCGACTTATGCATTCATGGGGTGACTAAACAGGTAGCGTTGGTAGAAAAAAACTTTTTAACGGCACTGAAAGTGAGAATTTTCAATTTTCCAACAGCGTGCTTCATTGTTACGTGAGACTGGAACATTTTTATGAATTTCATTTGAATTGACATTATTTGAGTTGTTCAAAACTGTTACCTTACTTGAAGAAAAACGTAAAAGACTACATATTGAAATAAAAGTCAATGAGCTTGAGAAAACGAATCCTAATAAAATAAAGACAGCTCACTGGCACATAATTTGCAGCAATTTTAAAATCATCGTAGCAGTCTCCGTGTACTAGCATACTAAAGAGCGAGACAAAACGCGAATTTGCGGCAACAGGATAAAATTGTCGGTAAAGATGGCGGCGGGGAGGATTCTGCTGCTCGACACAATTGGCGTCTCGCGAGGACCTAACGCAATTGCGCTGCGCTGCTAAAATCACGTATATCCCCAGCGAGCTTATTTAGTTTTTTGTTTAAGGATAAATTGGCTGATCTTAGCTGCCATTGTTGTGTTATAGCAGTAGTAATCATGCTTGCTCCAATTGTTGAATATTGCTCTTATCAGGAATAGAACAATATTTGATTGAATCACTTCTGTTTGGTCATGTTTGCCTGGTACTGTTGATTCAATTGAGAGGTAGAATATTGGGAAAATTGCATTATCAGGATAATGAATATCGATTAAAGTTATTATATTATATAGGTTTCGTTCTCTGACCTCGGTCGGAAGTTAAACATAAAACCATGTAGGTTAATAACTAACTGCATGCAGTTAGGTCATCGGGCTGTTCACCCATGGGCCGCAGTGAATCGATATCTCTACCCTGTGTACAAGATATTTAAAATTTTATGCAAATGAAACCTTTTTGGGATCCGGGTTACGAAATTACGGCGTGCTAACCCAGAATCATATTTAATTATCTCGGAAAAGGTTGCCTATGAAATTAAAGAAACTTAATGAACAAAGGGCAAAAATTCACAGTCCCATCTAAATAGTACCTTTAGCGAAAATTAAATTAAATTCTGTTAAAACAGAATATTTTAAAGACATTGTAGGTCGGCTTTTAAACTTAACCTTTTTCGTTGTTTAAAAACTGAATACTAAAAATGTCTATGCCCAAACATCTTTTTTTTTAAATTGCAAAGGCGAATAGAATCATTCTGCCTCATTCGGACACCGGAAGACTAGTGAACGCAACGTCAATTAATGACCACGGCAACAGACGTACAGCCTTACTCAATTACCGCCGCACTCTAACTCACTTAATGTCGCTGATTTGATGTCCATTTGGACTTAAATGACATCAGGATATACACCGTCCACCTACCTTGTGTTTACTACTGTCGCTCACTGAAAATGAGGATAGAACTTTTGTACATACACATGTAGAAACTATTATTTTTTCTTACATTTCTATCCCATGAAACCAATTGGTTAAGAGAAGGAGAAATAACAGAGAATTCTTTACTTAAGTAGGCACAGAACCGGTCCATGTGGCGACGCTTGGGGGAGGCCTATGTCCAGCAGGGAACTTCTTTTGGTGATCATGATAATGATGAGGAACTCTGTTTAGAAAACTATATATATTTTGTTTGCGTAAAAAAGCAAGCTATCGAACAAACACGCTAGATGTCTGATTCAATTTTTTTTTTACAATTTTTATTTTTATTTGGGGATTGTTTCGTGCAATTTGTTCTTTATCGTGTAAACACAGTTCCGCATACAGTTACCAAATTCAAATACCGAACTCGTCGAATGCACGAATCGTACGTTAAGTGTTTAGTTAGCCGCTATTCCGAACTAGGCTTTAGGCTCAGGTCCGATCGATTCGCTCAAACGGTTTGGTCAATGGTTAAAAATGTACGTGTCTCTATGTACCTCCGTAGAATGAGCAAACGTCAGGAAATATTGTTTATGGAACTATATTGACAGGTTTCTATAGAAGAGGTTTTTAAGATTTTCAGAATAACTTTAACATAATCAATTATTGTATTAGAAGACTACTGACCCGCTTCTTCTTCTCGGTTTTTACGACTTGACACAACTTTGAGATTTCTTTATTTTATGTACATTTAATGATAATGTTTAATACACCTAAACCTTTCGAAAGAAATTCTCTAAGGGCGAATTTCACCAAACTTTTATAACTAGAATAAGTAAATAAATAAATTTTGAATGTTTGACAGTTTTACCTTACTAGTTTGACAGTTTTTCCTTACTAGACCTGTCAGACTTTAATTGTATAATATTCCACGGATACAAGATATCTGACTTTGGTAAAATCAGCCCTAAATAATGGTGAACTCCGCATCAAAATCTGTTGCGTAGTTAAAAAGAACAGATAGATAATAAAATATATTGAAGTCGCTCACGGACTTATCACACATAATATTGTGTTATAATATAGATGAAATTGAAGAACGGGGTTACAAAGAAGCTCTATTAAAGCCCTCTATGGTTTCAAAACATTAATACACCGTCTTCTATGAAAGTTCAGGAGTGCTCAACCTTTGGCATCTGATACTCCCGAGGGGGTGAAACAAGATCGTGCTTAATTACCCAAAGGGTTGAAAGTCAATTCTCGATAGTCTGAAGTTGCAGAAATTATGCTGATTAATAATTAGCGAGTTCATTGTGGAAGGACGACCGCCATCAGCCGCGGTTCTTGGGAACACGTCTGGGAAGTTGGATAGTATTTTAAATTCGTTGAGGAATTCTGCTTCGTTGGAGAGGAGTTTGGCGTGCTACAAATCAGCATAAATAAGGCAGAACTCTATAGCTAAAATAGTTCTTAAACGAAGGTTATGACCCCATAAACGACGATAACCATTAACTTTTAGAGGTAGGTACTTAACAATTTTAGGCAAAAGAAGCAATAAATCGTCCGAGTTCTCCAAATACTTAAACTGTTAAAATTTAATTAATTTAGTTAACATACTTTGGTAAAGTTAATAGGCTACTAGACACTTATCTAATTCCATACAATAAATGAGTATTTCTTACAGTATTTAGCTTACGAAAACGAAATATATCGATTTTAATAACAAAAAGCGTAAGATTAATTTATAAATTCAATTTAAAAAATGTGTTTTTTTTTTTAATTTGAATCGCCGAAAACGCTGTCGTCCATGATGTGACGTCATACAAATTGTAAACAAAACGAGTAGGTACTCGTGATTTGACGTGGTGTTATTACAAGTATAAATATTTCGATAAAAACTCCTTAACACGTTCTTAATTTATTTGCTTTATTGAAAAACAATAATAAATTCATTATGGACGTTGGTTTCACAAAAGCAGACAGCACAAATTTGCCAAAAATTTATACATTAATGGTTGGTAATTTCTTTGCCTTGAATGATTTAAATAACCTAAAAAAGTATTTCAAAAGTAACTAAAAGTTTCTGTACTTTGGTAGGTACTTACTGATCTTCGCAAAAATAAATTTGAGTTACAGTTGATAATGATTCAGGATCCCTTTGAGCAAGTCTTAGCCATGTTTTGCGAATATTTGTTTCACTAGGCACTCTAATCCACAACTTTCCTGGGGTCTTTATCGATGTGTTTTTGCATTCTCGGACGATAATTACTGTATTTTTCATGTAAATTAGTTGAAATCATGTTTTTAAAGTAAAGTAAACTGGAAAATTGTCCACGGTTAAATGTGTGTGTCAAATGTTTGTTTACAATACGTATGATGTCAGAGCACAGATAATCTATGGACTAAAATGGCGGACAGCGTTTTCGCACCCACATGAAGAGTTTGTTTTTAAATTACAGTTTTGTAGTTTCATAGGTGTTGAAAAAATGTAGTAATATTTTTTTTACCTTAGTAGAACAAATATGAACTATTTAGGACCTAGTTTAAAAAAGAGTCAACTAGCCTATTGGAAGAATGTGAATTCAACCTTCACACAAAGAATATAACAAGAAATAAATTGAATAAGTGTGTAAGGAAATAAAGTCAACAATGTCTGCCTTTTCTCCTATCTGTACACACATCGCACTGTATGTCTCGAGAGGTTTAAACAATAGATTGTTCACAATAAGCGTTCGACGGCACGAAACGACTCCTAAACTGCGCCACGTATTCAATACTATTCAAATCTTTTAAACATACACATTTATACCGAACTGAACGATCACAAGTTAACCGAACCAACCTTTAAATAAAATAAAATACAGACGTCGTAGTAGAACCCAACTTTACGTTCGAAGTTTGAAATACAGAATACAGTATTCATTCTATCATTTTGAAACGGAAAAATTAAAAAAGTTAGACAGGGTTGGTGGTCCCTGTCGTCTATTAACATTTTTCTCGAGAAAATCTGAACCACTTTGAATGCAAATTGGGCGTTTTGTACTCGGAAGGCGCCGCTTTTTTAATTATAATTATTTAGAGCTTTGTACCTTCTGCCTATTTCCAGAACACGAGATAAAGGTTGTTTATCCTACAGGGCCTGCGGGATAATTGCATAACACACTAACAGTAGGAATGGCTTTCATTTTGACAGTTCAACAACATTCATTACGTTGTTGAGCAAAAACAATTTTTTCGAACATATGAAGCAATGGATTAGCAATATCCTTCAAAATTATTCAGAATAAGATAGATAGTGTATTAATCAAGGGTGCTGTTTCTGCCTACACATAACTCAAGCAGTTTAAAGCACTTTTCTCACTATTTGCACTCAGGGCACTACTTACATGACAGTTTAAGTTTGGATTTCCGAATTGCATTTCCACGTTTCCCCCGCGCAAGGAAGTTGGCAAATAATAATTCATAAAGTTATTAAGATAATTCAGCGGTGAATAAGTTCATTAAGTTGCATAATATTCTCAAAGTGGAGCCGAGAGCAAATGAATGGAGTATCGCGTATAATTTAACAAAGCCATTGCAGCCGTAACTAAGATTCCCTTTAGGCGACTGACAGTTACTGCAAGTAATAAGCGACTATGTATTTTCAACTTAATGTCAGCGTGAAGAAAACAATTTTGTCTCAGCTTCTTTTAATTATATTTTTAATGGACCTCAGCACATTGTTACGAATTCTCTACACTTTATTCTGGACGTAAAACGTAACGTTTATTGGGACTAGATTCGATATATCTTCATGAGGTTAGACTCCCTTATCGTTCCACTATTAATGTGAACATAATCTATTACGAAAATAGCGTGAGAAGCCCATCTAGCCCGGGAATGGCGGCGCTGTCAAAACTTGACAGATCTTGTCAATTTCCATAGTGATTTCGCATGGAATTAGTAAGTACTAAGTACATCATGGATTTCGTTAGTTTTATTAAAGCCATCGGACCAAAAAAGCTTGATACACTATGTTTATCTTATTACCATTTGTTAACGACTCGCTAGCACACAGATAAACCCTGAGAGGTTTTCCTTTTAATAATAAATAAGTAATAACAAGGTCGTTACTAGTAATCTCTTAAACTAATATAATATCAAAACACGCTGGAAGTTATTATCTTAAGACCCACTTAAATGGACAATGACGCCGCAGTCCCGGTGAGATAAACAGCTAATCCTGTGGCAGGAGCGCAAAGCCGCCCCCTCACTAAACGCTTCGACTAGCTCACTATTGCCAGTTGCTTTGTTGCTAATTTTGCCCGTTTACTTTGTTGCTAATTTTGCCCGTTTACTTTGTTGCTAATATTGCCTTTTTACTTTGTTGCTAATATTGCCCGTTTACTTTATTGTTAATATTGCCTATGTCTGCCGAAATTAACAGCTAATTCCGTGGTGGCCTCACTAAGCCACCCCCCTCACTAGACGCTGCACTGCCCAGTTCATTATCTCATTTTGCTAATATTTCCCGTTTGCTTTGTTGCTAAAATTGCTTCATGCTTGCTTCACTTTCTGATAAACAGCTTATTCCGTGCCACAGGCATTTAGCCACCCCCATCACTATACGCTGCAATGCCTTTCGATTAGTTTATTATCCCTTTTTTGTTAAATTAGCGTGTTTGCTTTGTTGCTAATATTGCCTATATCAGCCATAATAACCAGCTAATTCCGTTGTAGCAACATTGAGCCGCCAAACGCTGCAACTGCTTTTCGACCAGTTTATTATTCTTCTGTGCTTATTTTGCCCGTTTACTTTGTTGTTAAAATTGCACTAAACGCTGCCTTTCGACCAGTTTATTATAGCTTCTATTGCCCGTTTGCTTTGTTGCTAAAATAGCTTCATATCTTGCTTCACTTGACATAAACAGCTAATCCCGTAGCAGCGTAAAGCCTTAAACACTAAACGCTGCTTTGTTGCTTGCTTGTTTGTTGTTATAGTAAGAATATTTTAAAATAAAACTATCTATTGTGTCGCCTGAAATAAATAAATTGTCTTATTTTTGTGAAAGATAAATTAAAATTGATCATGTCTTGGTTTTCACCCGACTGCAGCGAATCCCGAAAGGAGGGTCATGATTTAGATGTTAAATTAACTTCATTGGTTCGCAATGGATCCTGCGTAAACAAAAACACAAAAGGTGTTGCACCAAAGAATTTGATTTGATCACAAGTCTAAATTATTCGCAGACGCTTGGAAGGACGTTCGTACGATCAAGACTGAAGGCTTGAAAGTCATAGAAGGAGATTTATTTGTCAAAAATCATGACGGAAGAATCAGGAAACCATATTCGGTGTTTGCTATCGATTTCGGCTTAACAGCGGGTAGTGTAAGTCCGCTGGACCAGTGTGTCTACCCGTCCAGATAAACAGCTAATCCCGGCAAAGCGGCGTTAAACCGCTTACTTTGTGTGAACATCCCACAACTTTCTGCGCGCCTGGTAGTGCCGTGGCAATAATTTAACTTTGTCGTACAAAAATAATATTGAGTCTTGGGGGATATGTATGTAGGTTTTTATTTACTTTTCTTGTTTCCGCCTTTCCCCGGCTATCAATGTATATTTTGGCAAGATATTTTCTTCTTTCCATTCGAATGTGCGATTTCGAGCTTAATCAAAGACGAAAACGATTTTTGGCGTGTAAAAGTGTTTGTACAAAAATAAATATAATTCATTATTTATCGAAATACCCTTTACCATTCATTGCAGTGATTTGTATTCATGTCGCAAAAAGCCACCAATATAAATAAGTAAATCGATTAGATTAGCAAGTACTATCGGTAGGTACTCTATTTCGTCAAAGGAAATTGAATGTAATCTTATTTCACTGTAGGTTGTTAGTTAACAAAACATCGCGGCGAAGACCTGGATGAGACTCTCACAGACCAGGGAAGCATGGCACAAAAGAGAGGAGTCCTTTACGCAGCAAAACTCTATTTCGTCAAAGGAAATCGAACGTAATCTTATTTCACTGAAGGTTATTATTAGTTAAGGCGTGGCGTGACGCCGTGACGACCTACAAAACATCGCGGGGAAGAACTGGATGAGACTCTTACAGACCAGGGAAGCATGGCACAAAAGAGATGAATCCTATACGCAGCAAATTATGGAAAAAGGCCACCAATTATGATGGTGAGATTGACGCGTCTTCTAATTTAAGTTTGCTATCAACATACGGGCAAGTAGGTAGTCTTTGCCAAAGTTAAAACAACAATACGGACACGTCTCCTACTTCTAAATAAATTAACGCACAACATTGCTTTATTATTTACACAAGAGCTTGGGGATAGCCGCATATTTCTCTAAATTAAAAAAGTTCTTTCGCCAAATAGCTTGGCTTCTGTTAAGCGTTTGTTGGCGTTTTTTATTTAGGACAATGTATATACTGGTTTATTTAGGTACGCAAGTCAGTTAGGCAATATTTTTCTGAAATATAAAATGATACATTGAGAACTTACTACACAAGTTTCACAATTATTCTGTCGCACCAAAATGAAACGCAGAAACTCAGCAAAGTTTTTAATTACGGTTTATCACCACGTAAAGCATACAGCCAAATTCTCGTAATTTAAAACGTTCAAAATCTAGTCGCAGTCTCATCTCGGTGACAAAAAAATGTAAAAGACTTGTCAAAATGTAGGGAAATTAGAGGTATTTTTGAGAGATTGAGACTGAGATCCAGACTGTGAACGTTCTTAAAATTACAAGAATTACCCCCAGGTAGGTGACGACCTACAGAGGATCGCGGGGGAGACCTGGACGAGACTTGCATATACCAGGAAAACATGGCACAAAAGGGAGGAACCCTATACTCAGCAGTGATTGGATCAAGCCTGTCAAAGATGAGAATGATGATGAGGTATACCGAGGACGTGGTAAAGGGCTGACTGACCAAGTAGTTTAAAAGTATGTACCCTCGGAAACTCTTCTAAGGTACACCTTTTCTATTAGCAAATAATTTTAAAGGGAACAGCCTTGTTTTGTGACGCCCATGAAAAACCCAACATTTAGGTATTAATTATTTAATTAGTGCGTAGCTAGCATGGAGTGGGATTCTTTCTTTAATATAAAACCATTCCTCTAGGACAGCCAGAATGGAAATTATGTTAAAAATTAAAAAGTTTCAGTTCAAACTTTAAACTTTCTGATGTTACTGTGCGACTGCAGTAAGTTCAAAAAGTGTAACTAAATAGAGAAATTCTAATTATGAAAATTTATGAAGTAAGGTTTCACGTAATTTGCGAGTCGATCAATGTCTATTAGTCGATTAAATTATATTATATTATAATCATAATAAATCTTTATTTATCCAAAAATATACAGAGTTTGAAATACAGTTTGATATTTGGTTTAGAAAATACATTTATAGTTTATGTTGCAAAATCTCTACAGGATAATATTCTCTACTTCTTAAGCTAGGGTATACCTGTATTATAAGAGGTAAAACCGGTTAGGTTAGGAGGAGAGGTTATGTTACGAAACTGAAAAGCATATGCAGCAATCTAGGTACAAAAGGCTCATGGCACATACAAGCACCCGCTAGCATCCACTATGAACACGCCAACCAAAAATATTTACTTAGTGCAGGGAACGTATCGCCGTGTCCTCCATCTCAGCCCCCGCTAATTACATCTTTGCCAAGCAACTCAAACACGAGCTTATTATGTAAAATGTAATTAAATAGACCCATCACATAACATCACTAGCTAAACCATCTAAAGCAGGCCACGCATCGTGTATGTTATCTGCCCATTCATAAGACATTCATTAGATACGAAATTCTGTAACATCCAAGCCTCACTCATTCATGTCCACGTCCCCACGTCAATTAATGCTAACCAAGGCATCATGGAACCTTTAAATACTAAATAAGGATGGGATTAAGACGAGATTCGCAATCTAATGTTTTCCGCCCAAACTTAACCACTCTTGTTACAAGAGCATAGGGTTGAAATTCGCCTGGCACATATAATAATACATAATTTGTAACGGACAACGAGTGACGCGGCCCCCGGGTCAGATAAATGGTTAATCTCATGAATAGTGAGTGTGCTTCGCGGGATTATATTTTGGCTGTGCCCGCTGCGGTTTTCAATTTTAAACGTTTGAATTCTGAGGGTTGAATTTTCAGTGAAGGATGAATATACCCGGATATGAGTATTATTTCAATTAAGCTTCCTTATTAACCGCTACAATGGTCGAAAACAATATGATACATACGAAGTTTTATGTGCGATGCATGTAACCTAACCAAATAACCACATATAAAACGGATAACCCAGCCAGGCGGGCGCTTTGTGTAAATAATTTCATTACCACTACTCTCAAAAACGGCGAAGGAAAACATCGTGAGGAAACCGGCATGTCCCAGAACCAAATATTCGAAGACTTGTGATATCTACCAACCCGCACTGGGCCCGCGTTGTAGATTACAGCTCACTCCCTCTCACGGAGAGGTGGCCTGTGTCCCAGTAGTGGGAACATTATAGGCTGATTATGTAATATGTTATATATAAAACAGCTCCATGAAAATGCATGTTCATGACCGAGTGGTATATAAGATAAATGCTTCAATATCTTTTGCAAAACTTACAGAATTAACGTGTTTTAAAAGAGATCTTTCAGATCAGCAACAGATCAGAGGGGCAGTTCTCGTAATTTTAAGAACGTTCACAGTCTGATCTCAGTCTCAATCTGTCAAAAAATACTTTAATTTCCCTACATTTTGACAAGTTTTTGACATTTGTTTGTCGCCGAGATGAGACTGCGACTAGATTTTGAACGTTTTAAATTACGAGAATTGGCCTTCTGGTAGCAGCTGGATGAGAGTTGCCGAAAATCGAGTTGAATGGCGTGCAATAGGAGAGGTCTATGTCCAGCAGTGGACTGCTATAGGCTGATGATGATGATGAAAAGAGATCTCTATGAAAACTACCCCAAAGTGGAGGTTTCTACTTGACACGCCGCGCTCGCACATTTGAGATGCTGATTAATCTACCGACTCATTTATGTCGTTCAGTCCACCTACGAATTCTTTGAATCTCTTGTGATCCTGCTCTCAGCCATTTTGAGAATGGTGTATACAGGGTCAAATGAAGTTAGCTAGCGAAACTGCGCAGAAATCATGGGTAAGTATTGATATCCAAATATGATAAAGTAAAAATAAATTAATTTGGTGGTTTTCTTTCTGGGGTCATCGACCTTTATTAGTGTAAAAAGTCACTTGAGTTAGTGTAGATAGTTTATTTTTGTCTAAAATTCAAAGACGAGACTGGTATTGAAATTTTAACACTATAAAACAAAAGAATACCGATTTTCTCAACTCTTACTACAAGTAACAACACTACCAGCAATCGTAGAACCCAAAAAAACATCAAATCTTTTTTTTATTTTATCGTGTTTAGAAATCACGTCCACAAAGTATCACCCATCACGTCTGCAGAGTTTCGCTAGCTAATTTATTTTGACTCTGTATATTGTACTATCGCCAAAAATTAAATCTGACCACCGTAAAGACTATTCCTGCTTGCAGCGCATATTATTAGTCGACCTAAAAAGGATCCTCTTTTGTTTTACTTACGGACGCAGCCGTGGTCATCATGTGCACGGGATTTTGTTTTCAAAATGGTCAAATATAGGTACGTCATACATGAAATAGCGTATTTTATCGTCTAAAATTTTTCTCATCATTTCTAAATAGTTTAATTTAATATTAACAGTGCCTTACTGACAAAACCTAAACCTTCCATCTATATATAACTTGCTTTTTTAATATCATGTTTTCCCTCTAAAAACAAATGGCTCTCATGTAAACACATTAGGGACGCCTCAGGCAGGTTTCAAATGACACGCTTTGATCAGATTCGTCGCAAAATGATGTAAGCAATGTTATTTGGAATAATATTTATTTTGGTACACATAGAGTGGTTATTTGACAATTTTGGGAGTAGCAAATATATAGGTTTATGATGTAAATGGCACGGAAGAGAGAATTCCAACCATAATCTCGTAAATTACCAACATGTGGTTAGTATTACATACTATTTATATCACATTATTACTTAAATTCGAATCCTAAACAACAACTGAGGTTCAAAACAACGATGCGTTTGATGTGAGTTGAATCGTATGACCACCAAAATAAAAGTCATTTTGCAGTTTTAATAAAAAAACAGCGTTTTACGGTGCACTGCGTTTGGGCAGACTTAAGAATGTAGAGCCTCCTAATGATATTATTTCATTAAAATATAATGTACTATTAATTCCAGTATCTGGATATTGGAGAAAAAACAGTCAGGCGGAATAGGAGTGGGCCGGACATGTCCCACGAATGTACCCGGAGAGATGGGGCAAAGATAGTCCATTACTGGACGCCTGAGGGAGGAATTGCCGTCGAGGTAGACCACGGTGAAGGTGGTGTGACGATCTCAAAATGTTTAGGGTCAACATGGCCAGATATCGCCCAAGACAAGGAAGGACAAAGGAGAGGCCTTTACCCAGTAATGGGACACCAAGAGGCTAACAAAAAAGAAGATATTAAGTCATTGAGGTTGTCCTGTCAGCATTTGATGGCAATTATTCAAATATTGTAAATTAAACACTCAAGTTTACATTATGGCCAGTGCGCAGAGTGCGGGGCAACGCCAACTCTGTCCTGGCGATGATCGCCAACAGACTGGATTGCCCTTATATCCGGCAATGCTGCAGCAGACATATTGCTGCCTTGTGAGATTTTAGTCTGTGCTTGTGAGTGTTCGTTTTTGTCTATGCTTGTTATTTTTTATGTATCCTTTTATGTATCTGTTTGTATATGAGTCTTGTTACTTGAATTAAATTTGTTTTATTTATTGTGGGTCCGTCCAAATACCGAAAACTGTATATCCTTCTGTACAAACAAAATACAAGTCAAACTCCATGCGTTGCATGCATTAATAGTAATTACACGATTACTGCTACCAGGATATCATACCACACAAGCTGATGTAATTACAAATTCATTTGAATTGTAGCCGAAATTGTAATATTTACCCTAATGCCTGCGAATGGGGTGATTTGGAGCTGTTTGTAAATACATGCAAACATATTTATATACATGAATAGATTAGTATCGTTGATTACAAATTACTTGACAGAATGCGGAGCTTGAGTTTCTTGGAATTTGAAATCTAATTAACTCTGACATGTATCTTCATGTAAATTAGCTGTATATACAACAGAGTTTCGTTATATTTGAGCTTTAGTTTGCCCTCGTCTCCGCTCGTCTGCACTAATCATCTTATATGCCTTTTCCTAACTATCTTGGGGTTGACTTCCAGTCTAACCGTATGCAGCTGGATACCAGTATTTTACATAGAGCGACTGCCAATCTAACCTCCACAACCCAGTTACTGGGTAATACGATACCCCTTGGTAAGACTTGTTGTCAAACTTTCGGGCTTTTGACGACCCGTGATGAGTCGTCTGCACTAAAATAGCTAGTAAAACATATATTAAAAGAAAGTTATTTGAATCGGGTTTGTCGTCCATGTTTATTAAAGCGTTAAGTTCATGTCGCGAAATTCTCATTTGGTTATGCACCGACATGTTTCATCAGTGATGAATCATCACTATCTAATGAGTCCCGTACCCTAACTCCCGCCCACGAGTAACTTTTGCCTCGGCAACTAATTTCTCTCTCGCATTAAGTCTATGAAAAGTCTTTGTCGCGTCGCTACGTGCGCGCACTTGACATACCCGTAGCACGGTAATATTATCCATACAGTAATGTAACTCGGCCGTATCTTTGAAATAAATGCCTACAGCCGCGCGGTACGTAAACATGCGATAGGGCTGCCCGCCTCCAGCATTTTAATTACATTTACCTACTTTGTGTTTCCATTTAGTTTTGTGATTGTAAATATACTTTTTTATATAAACTAATAAAATACTTGTGAATTGAATAGGAAGTGTTCAGTAAAAATGCGTGTTGTTTTTTGATTGGTAGATTTAATTAAAAAACCATGTTTATGTTTGAATAACAAATCGGTTTTATAAATTTGCGACGGAAAAATATTTGCGCCTGCCTCGACTGAGACGTACGAAATGCTTTATTTTTAAATTTTAAAGTATAAAAAATCCGCATTCTAATATAAAGCTTAATTAAAAATTGTTTGACGAATTCATGTAACCAAAAACAGCACAATATATCCTAGTCGTCATATTAAATATGTACTTGAACTTATTTTTAGTGAAAAAATCGCACGGTTGTTGTTAAAAAAACAACACACCGTCCGTTCGTTACTGCGACACAGTCGCGACTTTCTGAATGTCGAGCGCATGTCGAGATCGAGGCGCGTAGGCATAACTCGCGTTTCGTCCGTTTGTATGAAGTTGGAATACTGTATAGATAATATTACCGTGCTCGTAGACTTGATGTGAGAGACAAATTAATTGCGGAGACGAAAGTTGCTCGTTGCTCCCTAACTGCGGAACACACTATCAATCTCAATCTGAATCTATAGACTATTTTAGATGCGTGTACTCCGCCATGACAGACGGGTAGTAAGGTAACAAGTAATAATGACAGGGTGGGAAAGACAGGAAGACCATAGATAATATAAACGTACTTTAAGTTCGGATACATACGTAACATTTAGTTTAATATTAATGTATTATTCACATAAACCATCCGGAATATCTTCTCGAAATGATGGTGAAAACCGCATCAAAATCCGTTTTGAAGTTAAGAAGAACAATGCGGACACAGACAGACTCGAAAAGCGACATTTAGCGAGGTATTCCGGGCCTGTACCTTTGAAATTCTACCTCCACTAAAATGCAGCGTGATGTGAATACACACACATATTTTAAATCGCATCGTAAATGAATATTTACGATGCGGTTTAAAATATGTTTGTAGATATAGCCCACTTATAGTCATCATCTGCCTAGCCTTTTCCCAACTATGTTGGGGTCAGCTTCCAGTCTAACCAGATGCAGCCGAGTACCAGTATTTTACATGGAGCGACTGCCTATCTGACCTTCACAACGCAATTACTGGGTAACACGATACCCCTTGGTAAGACTGGTTGTCAGACTTTCGGGCTTTTGACGACCCGTAACGACTGTCAAAGATCTACGAATGACAGCCGGGGAACCAACGGATTAACGTGCTTTCCAAGGCTCGGAGGGTTCTTGGTATGTAAAGATGGTCATCCATCCACGGACCGACCACGGCAAACGTAGCTTAACCTGATCTATCGACCGGTATTACTTAGGAAGTACCATCGAAAAAACGTGTTTAAAATAATATGGATGCTATCCCTGATTTTTCCGAGCAAAAGTTAACTTTCAAGAGTCCCTTAAGTACCAGGACCGCATGTCAAGCAAAGAGTAATGACCACCAAATTCTTCTACCATAAATATTACATCTTATAGAACGTGTTTAAAAATATAGATGTTGTCCCTGATATTTCCGATACCATAGCCACCTATAGTATCGACATAAATAAATACGCAAGTCTTCGATCAATACAATGATGTTGCAGCAGCTTATCCGGACGTAATCCCCTGCGACTGTGAATCCCCTCGAGGAAAGAGAGTGCCTTATTTGCTGGGATAGACACTCATTGGCTACAACACAACATTTTCCTATGCACAGACAAAGGAACAGACATGATTGTAAATAATAAATCAAGAGATAAAATTTGTTTGTTTGTATGTAGGGGGTAATCTCCAGAACTTCCAGTCAGATTTAAAAAAATCTAATTGCATTTGATAGCCCAATTTTTGAGGAAGGTTATAGGCTATCTAACATCACGCTACGACCCATAGGAGCCGAGCAAAATGAAAAAAAAAATCCAGAAAAAACACTAAGCGAAAACGAAGTGTCGGGGGCCGAAATTCAAGCAGATGAAGTCGCGGGGAGATGCTAGTCTATTATAAAGCACCATTTTGAATTAACCTTCTCGAAAAAGACATCTACATAGCCAAGAAATTTTACAAACACTTGGCTTTATGCTGGGTAAAGTTAGGAAAGTAGTTAAGCATTTTGACTGCCAATGTAATTGTCCGCATATTCAAATCACAACTAACATTCTTTGTCAGCTAGTATGAAATGGCTCTAACACGGTAAATTTTATGTAGGGTGTTAATTCGCTGTAAAATTAATTTCCTTGACGACGCTGGCAGAATAGTCAACATGGGCTGCCAAAGTTGCCAAAGAAAAAAATGCCTGACTGTACATTTTTAACTGGACTTTTAATGGCGTGCTCCTGCTGCAAGGTAATGGTCTCCCGTCTCTCTTTTCACTTGCTTCCGTCCTCCGCCATCTGAGCCCTGTCTTATAAATATGACTCCTATTTAAGAGCAGTGGTGGCCCAGTGGTATCGGCCGTGACTTACGTGTTGTAGGTCGTAGGTTCGAACCCAGACAGGCGCTTTACTTTGTGTAAATTATTTCATCACCACTGCTCTCAAAACAGTGAAGGAAAACATCGTGAGGAAACCGGCATGTCCTAGAAGCAAAATTTCGAAGACATGTGACATCTGCCAACCCGCACTGGGCCCGCGTGGTGGATTACGGCCCGCTCCCTCTCACCGAGAGGAGGCCTGTGTCCCAGCAGTGGGAACATTATAGGCTGATTATGTACGTCCACTGTTGGACATAGGCCAAGAACTTCCACTTCGACCGGTTCTGCGCTTCCCGCATCCAGCGGATTCCTGCAGCCTTCACAAGATCATCGGTCCACTTTGTGTAAAATACACTAATAAAATTAAGCTTATAAATATTTTATTTTCACATAACCCTACATGGGCACCTAAGAAACGTCAGAAGCTAGGTGCACGTTCCCAATGTTTCCTATGGAGAAAAGCCGGCTAGAAACTCCACGATTATTCTTTTAGAATAATTGGCTCTAACCTAACAAATAGTGCTAGTAACAATAACCATTCCTCGTACTCAGGCACATAATAGCTATCAAGTGCACTCGCAAAGAATATAAGGTAATATCGTAGCTAATGTGGACTCGGTGGGGGCCCCGGCGTGATTCATGGGAGCTGTGGTTCTGCCAAGTGTCGTGATAATGGCAATATAACCGGGGCTGCTCATTGTTGTCTATGTAGTGTTGAAGACGGGTGTGATGACTGTTCTAATGTACTGTTTACTAAGCAGTTTAGGTACGTACATATGGCACGATAGTTTTCTTATTGTGTGCACAATTTATTTTTAACCGACTTCAAAAAAGGAGGAGGGTCTCAATTCGGCGGTATGTTTTTTTTTTTTGTGTGTTTGTTACGCGATTACTCCGCCAATTGTGGACCGATTTTCAAAATTCTTTTTTTGTTCGAAAGGAGATTACTTCTGAAGTGGTCCCATAGTCACCAAGACAGGATCCGATGATTGGATCCTGGAGAAATCGAGGGCAACCCTCAAATTTTATGGGCCCACACATCGTTTTTTTAAACCAAAATTACTGGTGAAAATTACAACTTAAAAGTGAAAAATAAAAACTTATTTGCAAAAAAAAAAAAACCGACTTCCAAAAAAAGACACTACAAAGTGAAAAATAACTTTTATTTCGGAAGTCGGTAGCAAACAACGAAAATGCGAACCCAACGACACCGACTTCCGAAATTAAAGTTATTTTTCACTTTGTAGTGTCTTTTTTGGAAGTCAGTTTTTCTTTTTGCAAAAAAGTTTTTATATCTTATAACCTTGTGTGTACACTTCTCCCCCCACCATCTCCCTCTCACCGAGAGGAGGCCTGTGTGCCAGCAGTATGTACATTATAGGCCGATTATGTTTATGCTTATGTACACACTTTTAAAGGGACAAGAAAAAATAAAGAAAAATACGTACAATAACGAGCATTACGTGAATTTAAAAAAAAAAAATATTCTAATAGAGTGATCGTCTCAGCACAAAAGAATTATCCTCACACATTTTTAGAGCACTGCCGTTATCTCAAAGGTTTGACCCACTATCCCCATGGACTCGAGACGAAACTTCTGTGCCAGTGACAGTTAAGGTCCAGCGGGGTAATTGCGTAACAAAGTAGCAATGACTTTCATTTGTTCAACAAGATTCATTGCATTATTTAGGTTGTTGAGCAGACATTTTTTTCGAACATATCAAGCAATGGATTAGCAATATACTTACTGCAAAATCATAAGGATTGTGATTGATCGTGTGTTCTGCAATTAGTCTTCGGGATTGTGGGTGGTCCTTAAAGAATCACTGTAATACTCTGATCTTCACCCACAAGAGCTCTTAAAAGCAATTAACAAACGAACCATCGATCAATTACATCTTAAATCTTCGCATAAACAGTAAATCAGACGCAGCTATATCATCACTAACACTCCGAACTGTGGGCTCCCAAATAATCGCTCAGGCGGCCTCGACAAGACAAATGACTGGTGGTGACCATCTATTAGTATACCGCCGACAGATCGACAAATACAGAAGAGATTGATAAATTATACTTAATTTTGTTTTGTTTTATTGTGGTAAAAAAACTTGTAAGTTTCTGGTAATATTTCAAGGGGTGAATAACTTGGTTCTAAATATTGATATAAGATCTTTTATATAGACTATTTAATATTTTGTGAATGTGAAAACGTTGTAGGCCATGTAGACTGTAGGTTTGTAGACCATTTTCTATTTTGTTATGTACCGGGTACTTATTAACAGGCCTATTCTGTCCTCCCATACCTATTAAAACTGTAATTTCAAAACATTGTACAAGCCAAATATTTATAAAAGGGTAACCGTGGAGTTTCTTGTCGGCTTTTCTGCATAGGAAACGACCAATTGGAACCGTGCACCTAGCTTCTGATGTTTCATAGGTCCATGTATGTTTATGTGAAATAAAATATTTATTTCTATACAATATTTTCGATAAAATATGAGCACATGATTGAAGCGCCAAGTATACGCGATTCAGTGTCACTGACCGACTTGAGCCGAACGCCGCTTGACGTTTTAAATTACGAGAATTGGCCACAAGAAGGCCAATTCTCGTAATTGAAAACGTTCAAAATCTAGTCGTAGTCTCATCTCAGCGAAAAACAAATGTCAAAAACTTGTCAAAATGAAGGGAAATTAGAGGTATTTTTGACAGATTGAGATTGAGATCAGACTGTGAACGTTCTTAAAATTACGAGAGCTGCCCCTCTGATTCAGCGTGACGGTTCAATGTCGTTCACTGTTCATAAAGAGCGCAAAGTGCGCAAAAAGATTTCAGTTAAAAAAGAAAAAAGTATGTGTCCCGATAAAACAACATCGTTTTAGTTGTTGACGTTTGAAAGTCACGACCCCTAAAATCACGAGCAAATACCTTATAATTTTGCAAAATTCAAAAGCGTTTATTTATCTCGTGAAATAACAAAAGAGAACTTTGACAGTTTAGGAGAAAGTGACCAGAGGGCTGGCCTATTTTTAGCCCAAAGAATCAGCTTTGCCATCCAACGTGGTAATGCTGCCATACTTTTGGGCACTTATCGCATTGACTGAATTTTTGATGCCCAATGAGCTCCTGCCTTTAAAAAAAATTAAGATTTTTTTTTATAATATACTTGTATATAATATATATTTTAGTGTTAACTTGTAAATTGTTAGGAGAAAATCGCTTTTGATGAATTTTGCATCCCAAGAAAGTATTTATGCTCGCGTCAAATCACATGAGCAATCAATCAGCAACCATTATCACCACCACTAAACTAGTGGTGGTTATTCCGGCCATTGCATATCGACAGATAACTCTGTTATACACGCTTTCAAAACAAAATGGCTTTTTAATACTTTAAAAGCTTTTGATTTGACGTGCGAATGAATATACTAAATGGATATAGACGTTCACTTATGGATGCATTATGTTAGGCACTGTTTTAAATCTAATACATTATTGGTTTGCCACGAGAGAGGAGAGGGAGTGAAGAGGTGCCCGTGGCTAAATGATAACAGCCGCACAAGTCGATCGATCAGGTCAAGCTACGCTTGCCGCGGTTGGTCTATTGATGGGTGACCATCTTTACATATTGAGACCCCTCTGTGCCTCGAAAAGCACGTTAAGCAGTTTTCGTCGGCTGGCATTCGTGGATCTTTGACAATCGTTACGGGTAGTCAGAAGCCCGAAAGTCTGACAACCAGTTTTACGAAGGGGTATCGTTTTACCCAGTAACTGGGTTGTGGAGGTCAGATAGGCAGTCGCTCCATGTAAAATACTGGTATTCAGATGCATCCGATTAGACTGGAAGCCAACCCCAACATAGTTGGGAAAAGACTAGGCAGATAATGACATTATTGTTTTGCCAGCGAGCGATGGAGCGTAGTAGCCTTGGAGTTCGACTTACCGACCGGATATGGGGCACGATACTGAGCTCTAAGACACAAAACTCAGACGTCACCTAAATCGCAGCCAAGTTCTGGGAATGGGCCAGACACGTTTGCCGGATGTCGGATCATTGTGGGTTAAGCCCACCACAGCATTGGTCCCTGAAAACGTGCAACGGCATCGCGGAAGACCCAGGCGTAGATGGCGGGATGAACTTGACCCTTATAGAAGGGATTGGGCCATATTGGCTCAGGATCAAGTTGAGTGGAGAAAGGTAAGGGAGGCCTTTGCCCTGCAGTGGGACAATACAGGCTGACTATTATTATATTAAATATCCTTTATTTCATTAAAATACTTATAAATTATATTTTAAAATACACAACATTTAAACATATAAAAAATAGTAGCCCACCGGTATCGGGAACAGGGTCCCAAGCTAGCGGTCAGGGCTCCAGAGAGAGGAACCTCCTGACAATGCGAGCCGTGTCCACAAGTACCACTTTCTGAATCAAGCCCTTGCTCGATCTGCCTGCCATCTTCGACGGTTATGTCAGCAATTATTGCGCGCCGCTCTGATCGATCCACCGCCACTATCAGGCTGGCAACAATTTACTGTCATTATTATTATTGCCTATGGCGTGAACCTGCCAGGTCAGGGTCAGGGCTCCAGAGAGAGGAACATCTTGACAATGCGAGCCGTGTCCAGAAGTACCGCTTTCGAATATAATAAATACATTATTGCTTCGAGTCATCCATATCGGAAAAGAAAGAAGGAAAGAGATATTCTTTTTACCGAAAGGATCTTTGTAAATCTTGTTTTTTGCCTCATTATTTCGTTTCTCCTTCAGTTCACCTTACATTATATTTAACCCGGATGTCATGCATGGATTATTTTGGCCTTCCCTTTTCCCCCTTCACATAATTAGCCTATAATGTTCCTACTGCTGGGACACAAGCCTCCTCTCTGTGAGAGGGATTTCCCCCTTACCACGGTAATATTATCTATACAGTATTCCAACTTCATACAAACAGACGAAGCGCGAATTATGCCTACGCGCCTCGATCTCGACATGCGCTCGACATGCAGACAGTCGCGACTGGGCCGCAGTGACGAACGGACAGTGTGTTGTTTTTTTAACAATAACCGCGCGATTTTTTCACTAAAAATAAGCAATGCGATGTAGGGGGGAAGGAGGGGTTAAGTAAACAACATGATGTGTAGTTCTCCAAGAGTCAGCCGGCAACTGACTGCCTTTTTTACTTTAAGAGGGGTGATGTGGTGTGAAGTCACGTACATAAGCTCATCACGTATAGCACATAGTTAAGTTAAGATAAATATGCTGTGTTCGTAGTCTTAGTATTTGCATATTGTCACATACGAGCTATGTATATATACGTTACCAATTAAAGGAACGAGTAGGATATATTGTGCTGTTTTTGAAAAATAGGGCTACCTAACGCATGTTTACGTACCGCGCGGCTGTAGGCATTTATTTCAAAGATACGGCCGAGTTACAGTACTGTATGGATAATATTACCGTGCCCTTACGGTTGTCGAATTATGTGCTTACCTTACCTGCATTGTTGCGTGTTACCATTAGCGATCGCTAATCTGCATTCGCGATTTATTTGCCAAAAATGTAAACAAATATGAGTTTATGGAAAAATAACTTTAAATCCCTACAGTAAAGTTCAGTTTACGCTACAACTTCAAATATTTTTATAACTTTTTCAATACTGCTAGTCACTCTGAAATCAACTTGATTATTATTAAAATACAATTGATGTTTGTTTAACTTGAAATAATACCTATAATTTGAAACATAGGTTTGAATAGACTTTAGACAATTAGGTTTTCCTCATAGTTATTGGTATCAATTAAAATGCTTTATGTTATTATAGATTTTTGTAAAAACGTTTCTACCAATTTTTCTTCCCTTCTTTGACTTTATGGTCTGAGTTTTTTCCCAGAAAACATTCGTAAACAAAGAAAGTGCTTCATAACCTCTGATCTCCCGGTAGTGAACCGGGTACAAAGTGCCGGTTGGAAGTGGTGTACCGGTTTCAAACCGGATGCCGCCAGCTAGAGGGCGCAATATCCGCTTCCTAAGAAACATCGGGGAAGTTCTGTTAATATGTAGTGAACTTCATTGAGCTATGTGCGCCTGGTACCACTGGATGGTAAACCGTATTAACGTGGTGGTGTATGGCCATAACTATCATGACTTCATGTCGGGGGGGAATCACGACCATCAATAATGACTTAATGAGGAATACAACACGAGGAGGAGGATAGTTAAATAAGTGAAAAGATTCCTACACTTCGACAAGGGTCTCAAAATGAATGTGGCGAACACAGGTGGCGAATTGTTGCTGGCGAAAAAGAAAACTTACATGAAAATATCCAGGAGACGTCAAACATCTGTCAAATACAATACATTTAATTATTAATTAAATATGCTATGCTAAAAAGAGTTTTAGCATAGGTACTAGCATATTTTTAACTCTATGGGGCTAAAGGCTAAATAATAACAGACGCACGGGTCGATCTTCAAGGTTATGCAACCCGAGATTGATTGTCTAAGTCGAATTCGTAAATAAATTTTCTTCGAATGTCAACAAATTCGAAGAAAATTTATCTACGAATTCGTAAATGTTCCCCATAATTGTATATCAATCATGTCTACCGAACCATTTCTAAGTACCTAAATCTTACATGAAGACTTCTGTATCCAGAACAGGTATAGAACCAAGGAAATTCAAATTTTACAAAACCTGCAAAGCACTAAAATTTTAATTGGACGAGTCTAATGGAAAAGGTGGTACAATAAAATCGTGAACAAGGCAAGGTGAAAAACGATTACAGAAACCGCATCGCTTCGTCTCCTCTCTTCGCTGCACAAAAAAGAAAATAATATTAAAGACTATTAGAGAAATAGTTATTTCTGCGGTGCTTTGGCACAATAGCTTAACGTTTGCAGTAGTAAAGTCGACGAGAATAAATCAATTAAATAGTTGTTGAAGTGTGGCCACAGAATAACTAATAGTAATGGCCCAACATGGAAAATAGGACATTTGATAAGAGATTTTTATAAGAGCTATTGATTTAGATTAGCTATTTCAGAGTCCCCTACGTATCAGGACCGCATGTCAGGCAAGAAGTAATAATGACCACCAAATTGTTCTACCATAAATACAGTGAAGTTTCTTATAGAACGTGTTTAAACATATCGATGTTGTTGTCCCTTATTTTTCCGTGCAAAAACTTAAGAGTCCCCTAAGTACCAGGACCGCATGTCAGGTAAGAACTTCTTCCATAAATACAGCTGGAAGTATTTCATAGGACGTGTTTAAAAAAATATGGATACCTACGATTTTTTTTCAGTCCCCTAAGTACCAGAACCGCATGTCGGGCAAGAAGTAATGACCATCAAATTCTTCTACCATAAATACACCTGGAAGTATCCTAAAGAGCGTGTTTAAAAATATTGATGTTGTTCCTGATTTTACCGAGCAAAAAGTTAACTTTTAAGAGTCCCGTAAGTACCAGGACCGCATGTCAGGCAAGAAGTAATGATCACCCAATTCTTCAACCATAAAATACAGCTGCCAAAAAAAAAATAAGTTAAAATTGCCAAGTAAATAATCTTTTCTGCATGTCTCGTCGTAATGAACTGCCGCCAAGCATTGAGCTTTGTTTCTCGACCCCATTGTCCCGGTACTGACGCTGCATACGACACCAAACTGTTTTATTGCTAATAAAATTAAACTGCGCGTCCATTTTAATGTGTTTTGTTGAATTAATGACAATTGCGTTTTAAACTACGTTTTGGATCATGAGTTTGGATTTGTTAATATAAATTCAGAGGTTTTGTATGTGCTTATTATCATTCATTATATTGCATGTAAGTTAACTGAAATTAATCTCGTAATTAATTTTAGTAAATAATAATTCTTGAAGAAAGATATTTTCACAATATTTCTGTTATATTTTCGCGCCATCAAAATTTATAATGACGATTTGGACGAGACAATTCAAACTTGTTTGTAATAACTTTCTTAATTAACTTAGCTTTGTCTTATTTTCTAGATTAGTTTCAATCTCCCGAAAAATGAAAATATTATTGCGTAGTTGGCAGCTTTTAGTCAAAACTTTTGTCCCCCGTCCATACTAAAATCCCCACTTAATCTTAAAATTAAAGCAACTTCAGTCATTAAGAAACTGCACCACCAAATTCCACAGTCTGAATTGCCCAAAATGTCTTTAAAACATCGCAATAAAACTCAGCTAACGCGACCTCGGTAATGAGAACACCAGGACAACAGAGGAAGATGAGGGTCTTAACAATTGGACCTCGGCCAGCGGTGACCGACCTCTACCGACGGCATTTGACATTGTTATTGCTCGACCACTCGTTGAATATTGAGACCGATAGGTATTACACTTATTGCCGTCTTTTATTTTGAAAGATGACACTGATTTTGGTGGAAAATAAACTTTTAATATATTGTAGAATAGTACATATTTATTTCCTACTTAATTTGTAATATCTAGCACAGAGAGACTAATTATTATTATTCCGCGTATCATTTTAATGAAACTAACGCTATTTGTTTGTATACCTATAATTATTTTACACGATATCTCCGGCAATTGTGGATTGATTTCGAAAATTCTATTTGTAATGGGTAGGATATGCCTCAGGGATGGTCGGATATTATATTAACTTTGCTCGGGTAGTTTTTGAGTTAGCTTCGATATTAGTGTGTTTGTGTATCTTGAAGATGTTGTTTACATAGCCACTAGTGGTATACGAATTAGTGTTATGTAGGTACCATAAATAAACAGTAAAAATAAAAAACATAAAAAAAACCGACTTTTTTTTTTTTTTGTAAAATACTTTTTATTTGAACCCTTCGTTTGAAGTACCTACCACAATTAATTAAAGCCAGTAAGTTGTGACATAATATAAGTATTTACATTATATAAGCTAATATTTAAAATAATGATATGTACATGTGAAAAAATAAGCAAAATAATCATAGGGCATCAAAAAATTCGTCCGCATCGCCATACAACGTGGCAATGCCGCCAGCCTTTTGGGCAGTGTTCCTGTTGACAGCGATGCGGACGAATTTTTTGATGCCCTATGATATTTAGCCAGTAAGTATATTAACTAAAAAAAAACATGACATAAGCCATTCGCCCAAGCCACTAAGCTATCTCTTACGCGATATGCTTTCCTAGTAATCTTTTACGCGAGGCGATAAATAGAGGATACGATATTTCTTTTTTTATCCATAACAGAAACAAAAGAACACCGCGAAACGAAAGCATTAACGTGGTGAAAGGATAAACTGTGGAAATAAATAAGTACAATTAGCGGAAATAGTGTAATTGCTCTGAGTTATTGCACTTTTATAAGTTCCAGGGAATTTCTGTTACCTCATTCAGCATTGCCTATTATTTATCTCAAGTAGGTTATTATTTCTTTTGATAAATGATGTTACTTTCTATTTTATTATCGGCACGAGATAAAAGTACAAATGTGTAGTTCGTTAGGTACACACGGCGACACATCAAGCTGTACATTTCCAGTTTTAGCTGACCTCACATTGTATAGGTTTTTCGTACAATCAGAAGTCAGGTTATACTGGTAATGTATAGCTTGATGTGTTGCCGTGCGGACCTATTCAATGTAAACAGTTTTTTTTTTATTGTTGCATGGCCCTGCTCTTGACGATCTCGCCTGATGGAAAGCGATGGATGATAAGATCTATGATGGAACGAGCGTGCCCCGAAGATGCCTGTTCATTCTTGCTTTGAAGGCAGATGGCTTGAATATGGAATACACAGACGCTGGCAGAGAGTTCTACGTTATTACGTAATTTACATACACACGCACATAACATCACGCCTGTAAACCCGGAAGGGTTAGACAGAAGGTGTAAAATCAACATTTTAGTGGTCAAAAATTCATCGAAATAAATACAATAGGAAACTTTAATTTCAAATAGAGTCCATATAAAAAGAAGTTTATTCATGAAAGATGAGGACCCTGTTGTCTATTATACTGTCATGAGAAAACAAAGAGAGCAGTGCTGGCCCAGTGATAACGGCTTCGACTTACGAGTCGTAGGTCGTGGGTTCGAACCCAGCCAGGCGCTTTTCTTTGCGTAAATAATTTCATCACCACTTCTCTCAAAACGGTGAAAGAAAACTTCGTGAGGAATCCGACATGTCCTAGTACCAAAAATTCGAAAACATGTGACATCTACCAACCCTCACTGAGCCCGCCGGAGGCCTGTATCCCAGCAGTGGGAACATTATAGGCTGATTATGTTGAGACACCAAAGAAAGTAATTCTTTGCTGAAAACCACTCCAAAAATCCTCCTTCCGAAAATCGTTTTACAACCCAACCACAAACAAATGAACATCACCCGCCTACATAAACATTCATTTTAAGTAAAGATCGCATCGAACCGGTTTCAAACCACATTTAATTAAAAGAGATTTAATAATTAAACAAGTACTGCCGGCCGCCACTATTGCCTGAATCTCGTTATCTCCCAGCTCAGGCTTAATTTAGTAATATTGAAACAGACAGAGGATACTTAGTTTTTTATTAATCCTTAAATCTGCCAACTGCTGAAGTTATTCGGGCCTCGGATTAAGAAATGGCTCCGTAAAGAAGCGTTGTTTCGAAACAGAATTTATATTAGTTTCTATAAACCTATTTTTGTTTCTTTCCTTTTTAACCGACTTTTTCGCACTAATTGACTAGCCGTAAGATACCTCGCTTCTACATTTAAAGGTGTATTTTTCAAGGTTTTGTCTAGAAAAATATTCTGTAGTCAGATTTTTTCTTTCAACAAAAGTCTTTTCAAATATTAACATAGCCTTTTACACCGAATTGAATTTGTAAATTCAATCTAGGATAGGTACGGGATTACCTTCGAAAATGCGTAGTTGAGTGAAATAGCTTAGGGCTCATACATAGGAGGCGTGCATCGTAGAGACTCGCGTTTGTGTTGTAGCGGTATCTACAACGCCACATGCGAACAACGCGTCATACTGACGTCATGCAAATCCTGCATCTCGCAAGCAGAGTTTACCGCGCAATTAGCATAGATACAATTTCCCAACATCAGTCGTTGGGCAATTGCCCGCCAGACACAACACCCGTCTGGTTGGAGTATCCTCCCTTTTCTATGGAGGATGAGTGAACTTTACACCCTGTTCCTCATACCTCTAAAATGTCGTGTAGTAAGATCTTGTGGAGAACTTGTCAAAGCAGATTTTGATTAAATTGTGGTTTCGTAATTTATTTTAGCTTATTTTACGATGTGACAGTTTCTTTAGACCATTTTCAGTTTCTTATCTGCTGAAAGTTCAGACGTTTATATCCAGTATATTTAACTGAAGTGGCTGTGGGCTGGCCATGTTTGTCGAAGGACCGATGGCCGGTGGAGCAAACGAGTCATGAAGTGGAGACCGCGTATCGGCAAGCGTTGTGTGGGACGCCCCCCAGCTAGATGGACGGACGACCTAAAGAATGTTGCTGGGACCGACTGGGTGCGGAAGGCGGAGGACAGGGTGTTGTGACGCAGCCTGGGAGAGGCCTATGTCCAGCAGTGGACTGCTATAGGCTAAGTTGATATTTACATAATTTAAAAAGCTAACAGTCTTAAAAGAATAATATGTACAAGTACATATATAAAAAGGAGGAGAAATAATCAAAGGGCATCAAAAAATTCGTCAGTGTCGCTGTCAATAGGAAAAGTACCCAAAAGGTTAGCAGCATTACCACGTTGTATGGCAACGCTGATTGATATGCTGAAATGAAAACAACTCCTGGAGAAAAGCCATGTATAGTCGATGATGTATTTAAAAGAAAAAATTTAATTGTAATCTAGGGTAGGAGCGGTATTACCTTATAAACTACGTAGTTATGTAAAATAGCTAAGGGATCATACAGATGAGGCGTGTATCCTTAGTTGCGAGAAGCAACTTTGTGACGTAAAGCGTGCCGTGAATGCAGGTTTCATGTACGAAGCGCTGCATTCCGTCCTTAAGCAACGTGCGGTACTAAAATTGTTTTAGCTCACACGCACATGCCCTAGAACCAAAAACTAGAAGACATGTGATTCAGCAATGGGAACATTATACAGGGTGGCCGGAACATTGACGTCCAAAAATAAAATTTAGGTCCCTCGTATCGTGGGGTATCCGAATCACCCCCATGTATGTTCCGCGACTTTTCATAGTTTTCGAGTTACGAATTTTTTTCTGATTTTTTGAGAATGATCGACCTGACCAATCTAAAAAATGGCTTTGTCGACATTTTTTTTTTGCAACTGAACCTTCGTGAGTAGTACTTTTATGCATAAAATAATCAGCTTCGTAACTGTGATGAAAGTTATGAAAAAGTTGGTCTAAAGTGCTATTTTTTTTATGATTATGAAAGCTGAGAGTCTGGCGCATTCTTGAAGCCTACTTAGACAATTTTTTATTTAAAGTTAAAATGCTAAGCCATAATTTACCGAACGTAATTTTTTCACTTTAGACCAACTTTTTCAGAACTTTCATCACAGTTACGAAGCTGATTATTTTATGCATAAAAGTACTACTCACGAAGGTTCAGTTGCAAAAAAAAAATCTCGACAAAGCCATTTTTTAGATTGGTCAGGTCGATCATTCTCAAAAAATCAGAAAAAAATTCGTAACTCGAAAACTATGAAAAGTCGCGGAACATACATGGGGGTGATTCGGATACCCCACGATACGAGGGACCTAAATTTTATTTTTGGACGTCAATGTTCCGGCCACCCTGTATGTTAATTATGATAAAAATACACGTTACTCTACGTTTAATTTTGAGACGAATTTCGTCAGTTCGTCTAAATCGCCGCTACAGACCGCTGCATTTGGGGATAATTTGATAATTTCATTTAAGATTAATTGTGTTAGTATGTAGGTATTTCTTGCAACCTCTGTAACTTATTTCTTGAGTCATTTTATATTATTTTTTTTATTTAAACTTTTCGCACAAAAAGATACAAAGGCGTACTTAATGCCTATTTATACTTATATATTTATGTTTATATAGTTGGTTATCACTTATTTTTTATGCATTTTGTTCTTACTTTAGGTTATCACTGTATTTGAGAATGTTGGTTCACCTGTTATTGGCAACTGTTTAAGCCCATGACTGTTATTTGATATTTTATATACAGAAGCTGTTGGTGTACAGACGCCAGCACATCAAGCTACTACAATCTGTCAAATCTCTTTAATAGATTTTCAACTTTAACGCTAAAGCATTAAGGTTCAAGGTTGATTGGGAAAATTTTACAGTTTCGGGTAGCTTGACCTGCTGGCGTCCGTACCTTTATAAATCCTACTATAATATTATAAATGCGAAAGTTTGTATGGATGGATGGGTGTTTGTTACTCTTTCACGCAAAAACTACCGAAAGGTTTTGGATGAAATTTGTTACACAGATAGTTTATAACCAGGATTAACACATAGGATACTTTTTATCCCGATATTCCCACGGGATCGAATCTTATGCGAGTGAAACAGCAGGGAGCAGCCAGTAAATAAATAATTTTAAGATCTTCGTCTTTTTCGTATACCAAAATAATGACAAAACGAGAATTATAGAACCATTAAATATACCTGGAAGCAATTTCAACATTACCCAAACGACGTTCGACGCACGACTGGAGTAAAAGCGAGAACCCGTCAAAGTATATAACGCTATATAATCAAAGAACTGAACCGTATATTGTGGCAATAGCTAATAAATTCTGAACAACAATTTTGTGCTCGATTTGGCTCCACCACATAATGAATAGGTAGGTACTTGAATTTTAATGCCGCGAAAAGGGAGAAGTTCGGCTTGCGTAAGTATTTTACATTTTATAGGCGTTTTTTTAGGGTTCCATACTCAAAGGGTACCAACGGGACCCTATTACTAGGGCTCGGCTGTCTGTTCGTCCGTCTGTCACAGGGCTTTATTTATTTATTTATCGTATTACCCAGTAACTGGGTTGTGGAAGTCAGATAGGCAGTCGCTCCATGTAAAATACTGGCATTCCGCTAAATCCGGTTAGACTGGAAGCCGACCCCAACATAGTTGGGAAAAGGCTAGGCAGATGATGTACGGAACCTTTATCCTTTATGGGGAGTCCGGATCACACTTGGCCGTTTTTATTTTGTTGAAAAGCGTCGAGTTAGTCGGTGGTGGTTGATGCACATTGCGGGGCTCGTGTGGAGAGCACGCGTTATTTCCATGGTGTTATTAGTTATTTAGTACCGTGTCAGGGATGTGCGTGAAAGTAGCGATTTATCACGTAAGTACCTAAATCACTTTGTACCGCGGTAACCGGATGAGGTTTTGAGTACCTATTATGTAGGCAGAGGTGGTATGATGAATGAATGTTTTATCGTGAGATATTTTTATTTATTTTTGCCTACCTTTAACGAGAAAGCATAATATGCATAGAATATATTTTTATCTATTTTTGTATGCTGGTTTTTTTTTAACTTGTGCGCAATTTGTCACCATGAATTCGGCATATGATTCTAGAGCCCATACTTAGCGTAGAAATTGTTCTTCGGTTGGTGTTAGCTTGTAGAAATAGTAATTAATTTATGTAATAGAAATTGTTTTTATTTTTTTATGAATGTACAGACGCCAGCAGGTCAAGCTACCCGAAACTGTCAAATTTTCCCAATCAACCTTGAACCTTAATGCTTTAACGATAAAGTTGAAAATCTATTAAAGAAATTTGACAGATTGTAGTAACTTGATGTGCTGGCGTCCGTACTAGCTGCACCCCTGGATTTACACATAGGCCACTTTTTATCCCGATATTCTCACGGGATTGAAACTTATGCGGGTGAAACCGCGGAGCGCAGCTAGTAAATAAATAAAGCAGAGGTTTTTTACAAATAGTTCTGCTGCAAAGTACTCATTACTAACTCAGAATTTTTAGTAATAGTCCGCAATAAGCTACAAACAACATCGAATGTAGCAAAATAAAACCAACATGCGTAGGCAGTGCTTCTATAAAATACGCTCGCACGAATTAACCGCGCCATATATTCCGCGCCGCATTTAGGTGCCTATAAACGCAGCGACTTTTAACGCGACATCAAGTATATGTACCTAGCTATGTACGCCGTAGCGGGTCCGCAACACTAATGCCGTTTTCACTAACACGAGGCAACACCTAAATGAAACGAGCTTTTAGATTTGCAACATTGAGCTCAGCGCTGAAAGTTGAAAATCCAACAACGCGCTTTTATTTAGGCATTAATTTAGGTTTCGTCTAGTATTACTGAAAACTGGTGATAGGAGCTGGCGATTATGCTGGGACGCCATGGTGGCGCAACCATGTTCGAATTGCCAAAAAAATTAAGGATTGTTGTGCAACCAATCGGGCGCCTGATAAGAGACCCACAATAAAGCGGTAGGTACATTTTTCTGGCAGCACGACCATGGTGCTCCAATGTTATACTAAAGCTCTAACAGCCATGCTTCGTTGTAAGTGAGTGTCTGTCTGTTTGTCCGTAGCCCCGAAATCGTGCAGAAAACGAGTTTCCGTCGACACGACACTATTGTCAAACTCCTTTGTACATAAACATTGCTTAAAGTTAAGTAGTGATTAGCGACTGTTTAACCCATAGATATAACCCATAACCACCCATAAACTATTTCTATGGTTTAACCATACATTTTTGACGTTTGAACGTTACTTAGCTTTAATAATCGTTTATAAATAAACCCCTTAATCTGCAGAAACCGGGACATATTGGTGGCGCAATCATGGTCGCTATGCCAAAAAATTTATTGTAGGTTGCGCAACCAATCGCCGGGTGAGATACCCACCATAGCTGTAGGTACAAATTTTGCTGGCAGTGTGACCGTTGTGGCGTCACCAGGGTGTTCAAATCTGATACTTAAAGCCTCACTGCATTCAGCGGGATTGTCCGAAAGGGTTACCGCTACCCCGGAACATAAAGGGCAAAGGAAGGAACATGGGTGAGTTTTATTCAGTAAGAGTCTGACACTCCCTTCCGCTCCACCCAGAGCGGGAGGGGTCATTTGATGATTTCCCATCCGGAAAAAAAAGCCTCACTGCATTATTAAGCTTAATCGTTAGCAAGTATCTGTCTGTTTCTCTGTAGCTTCAAGATCTTGCTGAAGCCGAATTTCCGTCGACTGCCATTATTGTCTTAGTCTCCAGGTAAATAAGTGACAATGGGGTAAATTGCTTCGTTTACCTACCGCAATGCATCCACTTAGCACTCAAATGGTTAACCGTGTCTGGAGACACATTTCTGAGTCCTTGTGTGATAGTCTTGTGCCGATTTTGGTTAAATTGTGGTTTCAGAATTTTGCGACGTGGATTTTGCAGTCGGTAATTTACAGGAGTGAAACTGCTTTTAAGCTTTTTTCAAAGTATTGAAAAATATCTGCAGAAATGAGAAGTCGTTGTTCCCTATGAAGTGTATGAAGTATTTAAAATAACAAAAATGTGGGTTAAAAACCACGCTTTAGTCAGACAAACTCAAACTCGAGCGGTTTACTAGTACCCATTGAAGACTACTATCCACCTCCTGGCTCCATCATCAGATCAGCTCTTAGATACCGAATTATAGTTTTGTCATCCGAGCTTCACACACATACAAAGGTTCATTTCGTTACGAAAATTAGAAGTGGGTTAAAATTGGCTTCTAAGATTTTATTTATTACATTGTTTGTGAGTTAATTACAAGTGAATTTTACTACTGAGAGCAATACGCGAGTAAGACACAAACGGGGTAAAGACCCCGTGCCGTTACCAGGAAGACATGGGTCAGAAAATAATAAAAATTAAATTAACGCTTTCGAAATGCGAGCACTCAGAAAAATGCATGACGTCACGCGCGTTTTAAAGAAAAGGTCCGTTAGTATAAACGAAAGGGTTCTGTGGGTCGGATATGTGGATAGAATGTCGTAGGACAACATAAAGAGCAAGGAGATTCCAATTCAAAGGGTAAACAGAACTGACGGGTCGTATCAGTATTCAAGAGACAAGACACCCTAAATGGACAAGAGAAATCAGCTGGAATCTAAGGAAAAAGGTACTGCAAACTTTCATCATTTGCAAACTTGGAGTATAACAATTTGTTAGACACATTTTTCTCATGCTATGTGCCCGGTAAAAGTCGCGTAACATATTGTATGACGATTTATTCTCTTATGTTGTGCAGCGTGGACAAGGCTTTTGATCATCTATCTTAAAATAATATAAATCAAATTTTCAGTTTGTATGTTTCTTAGAAAGAAAGAAAAAATGTCTAATTTGCAAAAAAAAACGCACAATACAAAAAAAAACGGTCAAGTGCTAGTCGGACTCGCGCACCGAAGGTTCCGTACAAATTTGTAGGTATATAACTACTAATTTACGGATTTCAGATTTTTTTTTACTTGTGCTACATGACATTGCTTCTTGTCAAATTTCATGATTCTAGGACAACGGGAAGTACCCCTATAGGTTTTGATCCCCTTGCGAGTGTCAAAATATGCGGCATAAACGGAACATAAACGCCCGTAGTTTTTTATTGCGTTGACTTAGAGTTTGATTTTTTCACTGCTTCAAAGGATGAGTATTTTATACTAATTTCCACTTGATAACTCCACGCGTACAGATGTTTTATAACCAGGATTAATATATAGGATACTTTTTAGCCCGATATTCCCGCGGGATAGAGACTTATGCGGGTGAAACCCCGGGGCGCAACTTCCTACTAATATTATAAATGCGAAAGTTTGTATGGATGGATAGATGGATGGATGGATGGATGGATGTTTGTTACTCTTTCACGCAAAAACTACTGAACGGATTTGGATGAAATTTGGCACACAGGCGGTTTATAACCAGGATTAACATATAGGTTATCCCGATATTCTTACGGGTTTGAAACTTATGCGGGTAAACCCGCGGGGCGCAGCTGGTCTTGAATAATTTAAGAAAATAAAATGGTAATTTTTGTGTCGCCAGTATTAAAACAAGTTCAATATTAATCATCAATCGTTCTATCTGGATGTCACGCAACGTTGTATAAAAGGAAAATTATGTAACATTCGGAAACTGTACCTATACTAACTAGGCTGCTAGGAGTCGAAAAATATCACGAACATAAATATTGGTTTCAGGCTAGTCACGCTAAGGTTACGCATGTTCCTGCTATAAATTGTTGCTATGCCAACCTCAAGGTATTGTGGGCCTGCTAATTGTTTTCATGTTACGTAAGAAATGATTACGAAAAATCTTAAATAAAACTATTTAAGGGCTGATTTTTCTATCGTCAGATAACTTTATCGGAGGAATAATTTTTAATTTTTGACAGTTCTTCCATACAAAAACTGTCAGACGTCAATTTTATTCCACGAATAAAAATTATCTGTCGATTGAAAATTTTGCCCTTATACCCTATCCATTAGGTTAACCGTTTTTTGTCAGCTGTCATAGAACGTACATATTCCAGATTACGTAAAAGTTAACTTTAAAATGCGCAATAAAATAAATATATATAAACTGCCTTATCTTATTGAATTATCTTATTTACGGCTTCTTACAGACATTATAATACCGTACGTGTATCAATCAATGTATTGTGTGTTGCTGCAATCACTAGTTCCATGTCAAAAAACTGTTTACCTAATGGACAAGGTATAGTCAATTTTCACTAAAGTGAAACTTATCTGTCTATATTTATTATGATATAGTTCGTGTAACGTACACAGAAAACATTCAGTTTTGGCGTCTTCCGTCATCTTTGGTTATAGTAAATATTAGGTCAGATGACTGTTAATGAGAAATCCCGTGTGTACTATGTACTGTTATAATATTACTAGGTTCTGTCCGCGACTTTGTCCGTGTGAAATTTCGGCCCATCGCGTCGCGACCCATCGCTCGCCCGTGCTACTGCTTCGTTTTCGGTTAGTGTTCTTTCTGATCACAGATTTATAAACTAAAGGGAGATATGGTGTGGCTGCCCAACTGTTCGAGTCCGGCTGTCGCCTTCAACTGCATATGCACTACAATACGAACACGCGCTCACTCACACTATAACAGTCACCACACTCAACGCGAGCCAATCGCGTAACGCAGATCGCAACGTTGAGACAAACAACTACATTGACAATTCTTATTGACAAATCAACGGCGCCCGCGTTTGTTTCTGTTTTGTGCATACGTTGTTCGCACGCGCCACGCCCCCTTGGCATATCTCCCTTTAGTTTATAAATCTGTGTTTCTGATGTGTTTTAATTTTGCTCGGCTCCTAAGGGTCGTGGTGTTAGATAGCCTATAACCTTCCTCATGAATTGGGCTATCAAATACAAAAAGATTTTTTTAAATCTGACTGGCAGTTCCGGAGATTACCCCCTACATACATACAAGCAAACAACCTACCTCTTTATAATATTTGTATAGATTTTAGTGATAACTGTTCGTTAGGAATACTCTGTAAAAATGCATCAGTCAGTGTATCAGTGTTGTGCCATTAGGTAGTGTATGCAGGAGCGCAGGCGTTCATTAATTTACTAGAAAAGAAAAACCTCGCAAGGAATTTGAAATTACTACTGATGGCTGCGGGTGTCGACTTCAGGACGAGCTGCTTCTCACAAGAACAACTGTACGTCGCTTGCTCCCGCGTCACCAGTCCAGACTCTCTTCATAGTTTTATAAAAATGTAGCCGTTATTTTAGTATATTGTGGTGTCTTACGACTTACACGCGAACAAAGTCGCGGGCAGAAACTAGTCTTAAATAAAAGGTATTTGATAAACCACCTGCCAGAAAAAAGGTAAAGGACGAACGTTTGAATTATTCATTCATGATGTGAATCTCAAAAAATATATAAAAGCTATTATCCCGGTCAGACGCAAGCGAGATTCAAAGAATTAAATATGAACAACATTCATAAACCTCACTCAACAAGAAATATGAACGCGGAATAGCCCCGTATATTCGCGTACCCGTTTATTTCGTGGGTGGTATATTAAAAAAAATCCTTTTAACGTATAAACATGTGCCGGTCGTTCACAGGTTTTTATCTTTTTACACTATTGTCCCGAGCAAAAAACACCAGGCCCGCATAAAATATAGGCACCTTTATACGGTTTATGCCGCCTCTCGTTTACATGAAAAATAACTTTGGAAGTATGTGCACCTAGGACATGGAGTGTTAAACGCCCGCCCGCTGTGAGATTTATACGGACGATAGTTTTTTTTTTTTGACGGATTTTCCAACGTGCTCAATCGAGAGTAAAAAAACAATTGAAGTTTCAAATTCGTTTTGCTTTGTTTTTTGTACACGTGACACATTTCGCATAAAACAATTTTGAATAAATAAAGATATAAAAATAATCTTTTTTTAAGAGATAGGGTAGGTTTTTAAAAGGCAATTTTATTCTGTGAATGGGCACTTTTATCAAAGACTTATTTAAAAACGCTACGACTAATGCCCCGCCGGCAGAAGAAAATCCACCACACCCATTCAATTTGAATAAAAAAATGTCTTGTATTTTTCTAAAATACTGTTCAATTCAATAACAAAGAAGATCCTAATGAAACTATTAGCCGAAAAACCTGAAAAATGTTGATTACAGTCCGCTTAGAGGGCTATAGGGGAGAATAACAAAAGACTCGAATGCGGGCCGAAAGACAATAAGCGGTAGACAATACGAGCCTCGATATTATCGGATTTTCTCTACGCACTTATATTTTCCTTATAGGTATCGTGATAGAGATGGATGTTTTTTTTTTGTATTCTTGTCGATTGTTAAGAAAAGCGAACACAATAAAATGAATCCTACTGAATATGCGTTTTTTATCATTCACGTTATAACGTTATTGTGGACAAAAATTTTAAAGCATCTTCTAATGGTATCGTGATGCGGTAGACGTCCACGATATTATCGTCACTTAGAAATTATAAAAGCGCACAATAATATTGTTTATCCAAGTCTTTAATTTAACTCAGTAGGTATTTGCACAGATTTATATGAAATAATGAGTTGGTAAACGAAACAACTACAGTCCGGCCATCGAGAGGATGCGTTCCTGACACCTGTCAGTGCAACCATTCTATTAGGTTATAAATATCAAATTTACAAAACACGTATGCAACTGACAGGTGTCAAAAACGCATTCTCTCTTCGGCCGCACTGTAAGCATCACTTGGTTCACTTTAACATTTTCCTATCAATTGACAGAATTTATACTATGACATAAATCGCCAAACTATAATATCCTTCACATTGGTGAAATATTTTTATCTGTCGGACATATTTCAAACGAGTTTAATATATTTTTTGTTTGGGAGATAACTTTCCCGTGATAACCTATTGGTTGTTGTTAACATAAATCATTCGCGAATGTGGTCGCTACTCCATATAATAGCGTCACGCGATATCGAATAGTGTTTGGCCCATCCCTATTCGTCCATAGAGATATTCTCTAGAGTAACGCTTCGGAAAACTGTATAAAATATAAAAACCGTTTACGGTGTTATCCGAACTGTTGCCTCCAAAATAACTGTCGCGATAAAGTGAGATAGTTATTGTATCGTTTTATTACTTTAGGGAAATTTTGAGGTTTTTTATTTTATGATATCGGGGGAAAGGACACGTTTGGAAACTATCATGTTAAACCCGATTACATCGTAATCTATGAGGCCTTGGTAACTTTTGTCCGATACTTTTCAATATTATAGGACTCCTATATAATAGCTGGTTATTAGAAAGAAGACAAACTTTGGATTAAAATAGATGCGTATTATAACATAGAAGCCGTTTCATTTAAAATGTCTTAAAATCTGAATGAAACTCACCTTATTCTATTGACAGCGTTGGCGAATTTTTTTATGCCCAATGAGAGCTCCTCTCTTTTCCTTTTATTTGTATTATATTTTATACATAATTTAGTGTTAGCCTGTATATCCTAATTAAGGACTTTTGTTTGTATTTATATAAATTATCAGAAATAAAATTAACATTCACCTCTTCACCATTAGTTTGAATCGACTTGAAAATAGGCACTGCCTCAAAAAAGATTGATTAGGAACGTACGTGACTTTTCTTGTTTTATTCTTTCCCGTTCTTGCGAGTTTATTCTTCAATCGTTTTATATATATTATGGGATTGATTTGACATCATATTTAACTTAAAAAGATTCCACTATCTCAAGGATCCAAACATATTCCTTTATGTTATTCCGAAGAATCATACCAGCTAAAAACATCAGCTGATTGTTTTTATCAATACGTAAGTAATCTTCGTTCCCAATCTATAATGAACGAAAGGTTCAGTCATCCAGAACAGGGTGAAATTACTCCAGACTCCACAGAACTTGCTACATTATTGATTCAGCAAAGTACGGATTGACTAACAATGAGAGTTTCATACCGCTTTGAATACATATTCATCCATTGTTCGCCGAGCCGAGACAAGTTAGTACACAGACGTAGACATAGATCCATTTATTACATTTCAATTTTATACAAACACCTGGGACCTGGGGCCGCGTCAATTAAAGAAATACGGCGCGGCTTTCCTACGAGATGGCTTTGAGTCTACCTCAGAGTGTCAAGTAATTAAATCCGAGTCTTCCTACCTATCACGAGGTACCAGGACTGTATAACGGAGTAGGAGCGTTCTATAAATGGAATTGGGGCATGCACGGCCACACAAGTATTTTCGTTCACAACGGCTCAACGTATATGCTCCATACAAAGACCACATCCTCCTCGTACAAAGGCCTCATTGTGTTTGCTTTGAAAATATTATTTTAGGCGCTCCCTTACATATATTGTAGTTACCACGTAGGGGAAGGAAAATACGGTTTTCGGGTCTCAATACCGCATTTTTCCTGACCCTACAACCGGTCTATTTCTACTTATGCTTATAGTAAACGTGAATAGTGACGGTATCGTATAATTTATTTGGGACCCACGAAATCCATCTACTTTTACAGTAAAAGCCACAACAACGAGATTTTCACGATATTTCAGGATCATGTAAGGCATTATCGTAGTTGCGAACTAGCGCTAGCAAAGTCGAAAGATAAACTAGTTTTACAAACGAGTCTAAACTTCGTGCCCCTATAAAGAATAAACATTGAAAAGAATTTGTATCCGTCTCGTGGAGATCTCCTTTGAAAAAAAAACGGAGCCGAGCGTTTTGTAAAAAATATTTTCTTGTGAAAACGCGAAGCTTTGGTACCATTTAACGCTTGGGTGCAATTTGCTTTGAGTGTGGGCGTTCCGTCGACGTGTTTTTATTTAATACAATATATTGGTGCATTGTTGGGACCCTTTATATGTGTATAACCTGTTCGCAAATACGTGTGGCCATCGATAAATTATGTGTTGAATTCCACTCTGTAACGAAAAGCATTAATAAAGCTTATGAAGGCGACTGCACGGAAAATGCGTTTAATATTTTACCCGAAAAACTACTTTAGCCTTTATGGGATAATTTGGAAACAATTTTCGGTAGATTTAGTATCGAATATTAAACAATTTATATGAATATAATATGCTTATAATTATGAGAAACCTGTGTAATATTTACTGTTTTTTTTTTTTTTTTTTAATTTAGTACGTTTTATTAACATCTTTTTTACTGATATTTATGATTTACATGCTTATTAAGAAATCTTAAATACCATATACAATTTAACACTAATATATGTACAAGTATGTATAGGGAAAAAAAGGAAATAACTCATTGAGGATCAAAAAGGGCTACATCGCTGTCAGCGGGAAAAGTGCCCAAAAGAAATTCGTTGATGAAATTCGTTCTTCATCTTCTCAGTATGAATCTAAAAGTAAAAATTCCTCTGTTCGTTGGACGTCCAGGCAACAAAGTTTACTTCTTCGAAAACTTTATGTGAGTATGTTATAGAGACCTCTACCGTTGAAATTATTACTTGAAAGTTATGACTTGAAGAAGATTGTTAGAAAGAGACAGCCGATGCCAGACGTCCTTCGCTTGCTGCTCCCGAGAGAGATGCAAGGTCTATCAGGGTTTATTTATGTATGTTAGTATAAGGTTGTGGCCAGACGAATGGTTCTGTCGTTCAGAATGAGTCACGTTCGACACATTTTCCTCTTTTTCGGTCACAATTTTTTTCGAAGTGATGAAAGAGCAATCCCAAGAATTGAATGAAATATATTACTTCCTTTGGCGTCAATAACGCTAGTCTAAGCCTAAAGATATCATTCGGAGCATATTAAGTATTCAAATCAAATGATGGGAAGAACCCGACTAGAACCTCAGAAGCGTAGCAGTGTTGTAACTACATATTTAATACCAAAGAAGAAATAAGTCATCGTTATCACAGGCCTACTTTGTGCTATGCTTCCCTGGTCTGTGCGAGTCTCATCCAGGGAAATATTCTATTATAATGTAGCATGATGTCACCAAAACCGTTTCTCTCTAAGGAGGTGTCTTGGATACGGGCTGTAAACCCGTCTTCTGTGTATAATAATATTTAATCTACACTTTGTTGAACCCATATTATGTTACTTCAAATATAGGGTGGCATGGAGGGGACATTCACGCGCAAACTATAACTATGAATTCAGCACATGATTAATTTTCAGCATAGATTTTTGTTGTCAGTTATAAAAAAGTAATCTGCTGTGTCATAGAAAAGTTCAATACGGAAAATTGCACATGAGGGTTTCAGAATCACGAACCGAATTTATGGTTTCAGGTTGCTATCGATTTTCCCTACCACCATGTATAAAAGAAGACTTTTTGGTATTTACAGACGCCAGCACATCAAGCTACTACAATCTGTCAAAATTCTGTATTAGATTTTCAACTTTATATCTAAAGCATGAAGAATCAAGGTTGATTGGAAAAAATTGACAGTTTCGGGTAGCTTGACCTGCTGACGTCTGTAAATCTGCAATACCATAGACATAGAGACAAAGCTGTAAACATGATTCATGTGCCCGTAACTCCATTAGTAGTACATACTGTTTTACAAAGAGTTTTTAATAGAGTATGACATCCAAAATATCTTTAAAAATTAAGATGTCTGTTATGCAGATGCGTTCAAATGAAACAATAAAAAAAAAAAAATCAAGGTAGCATCTTAATTCAATGTCAAAATAACATTTCTATTGACAATCATGTTTAAAAACACGATAAACAAAGCCTTATTTAATTAAACACGTTGTTTCAAACAAGTTCTTAGAAATAAAGTAAAAAAAACAGACTTTAGACAAGAGATGACACAGCTCTTTAATGAACAAATGACCGTCGGCAATGAGATAACGACCGACCGTCGGTAAACTGTACTTACAGGACATTTCTAGCTATACATTTCCAGTTTAAGCTGACCTGCGGAGTAATTGCATAACACACTATCAGTAGCAATGGGTTTCATTTTGACAGTTCAACAACATTCATTGCGTTATTGACGTTGTTGAGCAGACGAATTTTTTTAACATATGAAGCAATGGATTAGGCATTTATTTCAGTATATTACGCAACCGGCACCCTAAATACGTAACACACTATTAATCTCAATCTGAATAATTTTGAAGGATATTGCTAATCCATTACTTCATATGTTAAAAAAATTCGTCGGCTCAACACCGTCAATAACGCAATGAATGTTGTTGAACTGTCAAAATGAAAGCCATTCCTACAGTTAGTGTGTTACACAATAACCCTGCTGAATGGCAGTATTTTAAAAGAGACGGTGACGTCTGAGTTTGTTTCAGCCTTTCTTCTCAGAGTAGTCAGATAGGAAACGCCGACCTCATCTAGTTTTTAAAATATGATTGACGTGTTTGCACAAGCCTACATACGGAAATAATCATCTATCATTTATATAGGCTTTCTTTACAATGAGAGGTCAGCTTATAATGGACATGTATATGTTGACAAGTCGTCGGTAAACTGTACCTACAGGTTACAGGACATTGTCGTCATTACTAGGAGATCAGCTAATGATATCGCTCACAATTCTTACAACTCGTACAGGAATATTATAGTTGGTAAGGATGAGGAAAATTGAGCAGGTAGGCAGGGGCTCGTGGCTAAATATAAAAACAACCGCACAAGTCGATCAAAGGTTAAGCTAAACTTGCGGCGGTTGGTTCTGGAATGGGTATCCATCCATTACGTATCGAGACCCACATTACGTGCCCCAGCCACCTTTTAGGGTAGGGAGGGTATGTTCATTTGTATAAGCATTACAGCCTACACTGCCCTTCATCATCAAACCGATCTTTATTCGATTATCCTCAAGTCAAAAAAGATTTTTTTTTATTCGTCTCCTAATATTTTAGTTTTAGTCAGTTTAGGACATTATATTTTTATTTTTATAATTTGTAGTTTTTTAATACTTATTATGTGTTAAATGCAATGTTATATTGCTTAGAGTTAATCATTTAAGAAGAATTTAAATTGTGTCGACATCTACATCGAAAATATGCGAACAACGCATCACACTGATGTCATGCCAAATCCTGCATCGCGCAAGCAGAGTTTACCGCGCAACTAGCATATATACAACGTCGACATCAATCGTCGGGTTAGTTCGGCGATGCAGACGACAACATCCTAGGAAGAATTGTGAGGTGCCATTAAAAAAAAAAACTTCGGGCAGCAGCGCACCAAACATAACACACGTCTGGTCGGAGGATCCTCCCTTTTCTATAGAGTTTGAAAGATCTCTACACTCTGTTCCTCACACCTCTACAAAGTCATTAATTAACGAAACTGACAGCCGAAAGCCTCTTTTCTCAAGCCCTTTCATCTAAGGAATATAAAACCTACTTTCCTTCGACTGCACCTGCTCCCGTCGATCTCGCAAGAAGTACGAATATTAATGTAAGTACATATGAGTATAGGAGAGCAAAAACCTTTTGTCAAAATGACGTTATGCTCTAAAAATCTCGCGAACGTATGCAGAGAGGCAATTGTTGAACTTCTGAATGGCTTTTCGATTCACATCGTGTGACTATGAACAAAAGAACAGTTCTACTTTATGTGAATATTATGAAATTCGAGGTATTATTAGCCTTGTAGAACCTAAATCTCACTCAAAGGTGTGAGAAGATTGGCCTCTTTTTGTTTCACAATAAACTGTTTAACGTCTTATTACAAAACGAAATCAGTCTTTGTATTTCGAATTTTATATCAATTTAGGGTTGATTTTTCAATCGACAGATAATTCTTATTCGTGGAATAAAATTGACGTCTGACAGATTTTGTATCGAAGAACTGTCAAAAGTTCAAAATTATTGTTCGGATACAATTATCTGGCGTTGGAAAAATCAGCCAGCAAAAGTTCTTAATACTAAAATGACAACGTAACATTGAACTAATGTGTCTTTTTTGTATAGAACTGCATTTCTATAACAGTTAGGTTCTTAATTGAATAACTGACTCGGTGGTTTAAATCTGAGGGGCAATTCTCGTAACTTTAAGAACGTTCACAGTCTGATCTCAGTCTCAATCTGTCAAAAATACCTATAATATCCCAATACTTTGACAAGTTTTTGACAATTTTTTGTCGTAGAAATGTTTTAAATTACGAGAATTGGCCGTCTGGATCTAAAGAAAAACCTTGTTTAGTAATAAAAAGGGAGTGAGATATTAAATATGGAATTGTTATGATGACATTACATTACGTACGCCTGTATTCTCCGAAGGGGTTGGCAGAAATGTACAGTTACTCTTTAAGTAAGTAATAAATTTCGCCAGTCTTCATATAATATGTTAAGTCCTTGCATCACAAAGCGTCTCCTATATGTATACTATACAGGGTAGCAGAGACATCGACGGGCAACCTGTTTTCATGGGTTCAGTACATGATCCTGTATGTTGAATTTTTACTACAGTTACTTTAAAATAAAATGCTGTTCCATCCCTTTTGACCACGCAGGTGTTGCACTTTTCTACTAAACAGCAGATGTTTTGTCTTTGTTTGTGTTTTGAACATGTGCCGAATTCATGGTTACAATTTGCGCATCGATGTCACGCCACCCTGTATTTTATCACGACATCATCTACAACCTAAGGTAGGTGAAAGTAGGTGAACCTAAAAAAATACTTTTTCAATTATTCAAATATTGACGCTACTTACAAACTTACTGACCATAATATACAAACAACGATGAATTTCGATTATGTAAAATCACAATATTTCCATGCGGCTTTTTGTTCGCCATTTCTCTATTAGATATTCTGAGTGGAATGCCATAAGGGCTCCAACATAATACCAGGGTATCATAGCCAGACCCCGACTAATGTCATTGTCACCTCACTCGATGTTTTTGATGGGCTGGGCCTAAGTAACGTGAGGGATTAGTTTAGGATCCTAATGTCAACTATCCTATGTTCGGACTGGAATATTTGAGTCTATTGTTCACGCTTTACGGATAGTTAATGGAATGGGTCACAATCTATGTATCTATCCTACTAATATTACAAACGTGAAAGTTTGTATGGATGGATGGATGTTTGGTACTCTCTCACGAAAAAACTACTGATCGGATTTGGATGAAATTTAGCACACAGATGGTTTATAACCAGGATTAACATATAGGATACTTTTTATCCCGATATTCCTACGGGATCGAAACTTATGCGGGTGAAACAGCGGGGCGCAGCTAGTTCTAATAATAAAGCGGAAGAGTTTGTTTGTTTGAACGCGCTAATCTCTGGAAATACGAGTACCAGTCAGAAATAAAAAAAAATGTATTTGATAGCCCAATTCATGAGGAAGGCTATAAGCTTACCATCACGGTAGAATCCTTAGGAGCCGAGCAATAACAAGAAAAGGCAGAAAGTACTCTAGGCGAAGGCGGAGTGATTGTGCGGGCAGGTGATGCGGTGCGACGGGGTGGGTCGGGGAGCACCAAATTTCACGCGGGAGAAGTCGCGGGCAGAAGCTAGTAATTTATATACACCATGACCCGGAATTAACGCACACCACCAAACACCCTAATTAGAATAATATGTTATAATCATATTGTATACACTGAATTTTGAGAGAATTGTAATCACATTACCAACCTACGCACGCACACAGTCGCACACGTATAAGGGTCTAGCGTAGTAGGCTCTTCGTCCATTTTGGTTTGTTTTGATTGTACAGCGGAAGTGTGACTATAATTTTCGTAATTTTAATTATGTTTGTGATAAAAATTACGTATATCAATTAAAAATGACAGAAATCGATTTAGTAAACGATTCTGTTCAAACTGCCCCCGTGATTTGCATCAATTAGTTACCAATTGGCCAGTTGACTATTTTTTTTTTATTATTTAAATTGAAGCTTTTTTACCCCACCAATAGCTTGGTATAACCAGTTTTTTAATATCTTCGGAAATTAAAAAGACATAAGCGTTCAAAACTCTCAATTAGACAGAGAGGGAAATACTGAATTGTGACATCATAGTTCAGTATCGCCATATAAATTACATGCAAAACTTCGTTTTGCGAGAAAGAGATAGACAAAAAGCTTTTATAAGTTATAAGTATTTTTTTATTTTTCGACCGATTTCAAATTTGATTTCGAATTCTGTTATCGTATCACGCATGTGAATATATTATTTACTAGAATATACAGTATTCAATATCATGCAACTACCCAATTGTATAAGTATGTAAGAACTTAGGATTGAAATTGAAATAAGTGGAGCGATTTATATGTATCCCTATTCATCTGCTTAGCCTTTTCCCAACCATGTTGGGGTCGGCTTCTAGTCTAACCGGATGCAGCTGAATACACGTATTTTACATGGAGCGAGTGCCTATCTGACCTCCACAACCCAGTTACTGGGTAATACGATACCCCTTGGTAAGACTGGTTGTCAGACTTTCGGGCTACTGACGACCCGTAACGACTGTCAAAGATCCACGAATGACAGCCGGGACCAACGGCTTAACGTGCTTTCCGAGGCACGGAGGGGTCTTGGTATGTGAAGATGGTCACCCATCTACGGACCAACCGTGGCAAGCGTAGCTTAACCTGATCGATCGACCCGTGCGGCTGTTATTACTTAGCCACAAGCCCAAATAAATAAGTATTTGAGTATTTTTACCTTAAAGTTGATCAAACGAAAACCTCCAGGTTAAAGTTTTCTTCGATTTTTACTTGAGACTAGCTTGTGCCCGCGACTTCGTCCGCGTGAAATTTCTTGTTCCCTCGACCCATCGCGTCGCCTGGCTGCGGTTTTTCCTATTTTTCTTTCAGACTTTTTCCTTTTTGTTCGGTCTTAGCGTGTTGTTACATAATAGCCACAGGTTTGTAAACTAAAGGGAGATATGCCAAGGGGGCGTGGCGTATGCGAACAATGTATGCACAAAACAGAAACAAACGCGGGCGCCGTTTATTAGTCGTGAACGCAACTACACACGGAGCGATGTCGAGTCAATGTAGTTGTGTGTCTCTACGTTGCGATCTGCTGTTACGCGATTGGCTCGCGTTGAGTGTTATAGTGTGAGTGAGCGCGTGTTCGTATTGTAGTGCATATGTAGTTGAAGGCGACAGCCGGACTCGAACAGTTGGGCAGCCACACCATATCTCGCTTTAGTTTATAAATCTGTTATAATAGCCTTCCTCAAGAATTGAGCTAACAAATACAAAAATGATTTATCAAATCCGACTGGTAGTTCCAGAGATTACCACGTTCAAACAAACTCTTCAACTTTATTATTAGTATATAGATGCTAATGATACCTACATGATGAATATCTTCTAAATAAAATTGAAAAAGTCCTGCACTTAATGAATAGACTAAGAAGTCTTAAGAAAATAGTTATCGAAGAGAATAGTTCTATATATATTAGCCTAATTGATGAGCTGGTACTTATACATACCTATGTATACCTAGTACGTGTGGAAAGCTTCCCACCCTCGCTAGCTGAATCCATACATCGTTCGTTCGAAGACATTAAGTACCGACGTTTTGCCAACCCGTCTGCCCCGACCCTTATCACTTATTGTTACGATCTGCAGAAGATAAACAGCTGATACCTTCTATTGTTTTCTGATATCCTGGTACATGGAGGCCTTATCGGTCCCATAGATTGCGTATGGTTCCATCTATTTGTTATCGTTATCCATTGATAGTGAGACAAACAAAGCCTTCTTGTATTTGGGTTTATTTCTTAGCAATAAAGGTTTGATTGTGTCTTTAAATAAATTATGTAGATAAACTAATGTATCCTACAACAACACACAACGTTACAGTAGCAATGGCTATCTTTGACAGTTCAACAATATTCATTGCGCTATTTACCTTGTTGAGCAGACGTGAAGGATATAACAATGGATTAACAATATCCTTCAAAATGATTCAGATTGAGATATATAGTGTGTTAAGCAATTAGAGAACAGTATCAAACGAGTATTTTGGTTTAGCGTATAAACTTATTACTAAATAGACAGAAAATTAGAGTAATCACATACATAATATGTACCTTATTTTGGTTATTATTATGTACAGACGCCAGCAGGTCAAGCTACCCGAAACTGTCAAATTTTCCCAATCAACCTTGAACCTTAATGATTTATCAATAAAGTTGAAAATCTATTAAAGAAATTTGACAGATTGTAGTAACTTGATGTGCTGGCGTCCGTACAAAGGCAAGTCAGGCAACATACCAATATATAATTTGGGCAAAGAACTGGGAGCTGGAACATTTTCTATATCATAAGGTAAATATTCAGCCCGCAAGCCTCAAAGCAGTAAAGACGAATAGTTTATTGGCATGAAGATATCTGTCTACAACATGTGCCTCCGAAAAATATGCTATCTTCCTTTCTAAGAGATGAGAGGTAAGTTTTTACCATATGGTATATATAGGAATGAAGTTGTTTTTTACATTTCTATGGTTTTTACCATTGTTACCATTTTTCAGCCGACAGGCGCTTTCAAACAAAACAGAGGGGCTTGTGGCTAAGTAATAACCGCCGCACGGGTCAATCGATCAGGTTAAGCTACGCTTGCCGCGGTTGGTCCGTGGAAAGGTGACCATTTCAAAAATCAAGACCCCTCCGTGCCTCGGAAAGCACGTTAAGCCGTTGGTCCCGGCTGTCATTCGTGGATCTTTGACAGTCGTTACGGGTCGTCAGTAGCCCGAAAGTCTGACAACCAGTCTTACCAAGGGGTATCGTATTACCCAGTAACTGGGTTGTGGAGGTCAGATATTCAGCTGCATCCGGTTAGACTGGAAGCCGACCCCAACATATGTAGTTGATGATGATGATGAGGCGCTTTCAAACAAAAGAGAATTTTTCAAATAGGTTTGTTAATGATAGAGTTTTTAGGAGGTCCTAAGCATCACATCTGAAAAATAAATACATAGTTCATTTGATCTGTTCTCTTTATCCTACTGGAGAAAGTTGTTTCACTTCCATCTTGGCTTTTAAGAAGGCGGAAACTGCACATTTAGGCTCATATTAATCACTATTATCTCTCATTGTAAACTGGGTTACTAGTTCAGAAAGTGCACAGTCGATGCAATAGTGAGCAAACTTCGTGTAACTCTGCTAATTGGTCTAAAACTCCTAATAAAGCTGCAGCTGTCGCTGCTCTAATTGGTCAGCGGTGACAAACACTTTGAATGCAGACGTGGTGGTATTCAATCAATTAGTTTCGTAGGACTGTTACTTGGCAGAAGACAATATTGTTCTAGGCAATAAAATAGCAGATTGAAAGACAGCTATAGTATAGCCACCACGCTGAAAATATTTTGTTGAAATAGAAGACTTTTAGATACATAGGTTGTAACGTCATGTACATACTCACAGTTATCTACATTCATTCCTCCAGGTCAGACAAGCATTCCGTCACCTTTAGGCGCTGATCTGACTATTCCTCACGACACCAGGTCACGTTTAGTCATCAAACTTTAACATAACACTATGACGATTTAGTAACATCCAAGGGCTGGAAATTTCGCCCACATTCATTGATATCATTTTTCCTATAAACACTATACTTTTAATACGCTTTTAATACGAAATAACTATATATTTAATTGTATTTTATTAATATATTTTATTATGACAGTCCTGTCAACGACGTCTAATACGTCGCCATGACAAGTTTGCTTATAAATTCTTATCCGCCTGTAACTTTTAGCTGAAAATATATTCAGACTTTCGCAAATCAATAGGTACTGGCCATCATATTTCAAATTCATATTTATTTCTTCAAGTTGCTATCCTACGAGTTTACCTGATGAATCCAAGCAATGCAAGGAGCAGTCAGAGTGACGGTTCGAGTTCGAGTTGGAGTTCGAGTTGGAGTTCGAGTTTCGCCTCTATAGCGAACCTTCAAAGTAGAGCTGGTACTCCGGAGTCACCTATCCAGGGAACTCTTGGCGTATCCCCCTCAAGACTCCGGTACCTGACGTACTAGCGCTACACCTTCGTCCTCCGTCCTCCGTACCAGTCGGACCGCTGGCGTGCCTCGCCGGAACACCCTCCTGAAACTACTGGCCTGCTCTCAACCGAGGGCCGTCTCTCCCGGCGGGCTGACCACGTGCTGCCGTGCCTGTTCGCTCGCGCCGCCGTGCCTGCTCTCTCACGCCGCCGTGCCTGCTCTCTCACGCCGCCGTGCCTGTTCGCTCGCGCCGCCGTGCCTGCCCTCCCGTGCGGCCGTGCTGCGACCTACTACTGTCGCGTGGGTCCCCTACGGGTATCCTCCGTGCCGCACACGCACCAGCACCCCTCCACGCCCGCACCTGCACCTGTCACCGACACCTGCCTCGCGTCGCGTCTACCTCTTCAGCCTCCTCAACCCACCAATCACCCATCTTCATCCTTCCTCACCTACACACTACACGCCACTGACCAGTCCATCTCCATCTTTTATATATCTTATTAATAAATCTGTAATTAACTTCAACCTCCCTTTCTTTAATTTAAACCTAGTTCTTGTCGCTACACGACAAGGTACAGACGCCAGTACATCAAGCTACTACAATCTGTCAAATTTCTTTAATAGATTTTCAACTTTATTGCTAAAGCATTAAGGTTCAAGGTTGATTGGGAAAATTTGACAGTTTCGGGTAGCTTGACCTGCTGGCGTCTATACATAAATTATCGTACGATATT